>JAQPPZ010004974.1:2477500-2986618 GCA_028583015.1 Wollemia nobilis
CCTTTCCCCCGAAGAGCAAGCCGATTACATTGCCCTTCTTAAAGAAAAGAAGGAGGTTTTTGCATGGTCATACAAAGATATGCCAGGACTAGACCCGCAGCTAGTCATGCACAATTTAACGCTTGATCCGAAAATCAAGCCAGTAAAGCAAAAACTAAGAAAGATGCACCCAACAAAGGGCCTTGATGGTCAAAGACGAATTGCAAAAGCCGTTGGATGCACAATTTGTCATCTCGCGTGGATTATCCGCCATGGTTGTCCAACATGGTTCCCGTCAAGAAGCCCGACGGGAGGATTCGCATATGCACCGACTTTCGAGACCTAAACAAAGCGAGTCCTAAGGATGATTTCCCCTTGCCAAGCATCGACGCATTGGTAGACGCTACAACAGGTCACGAAATGCTCTCCCTAATGGATGGTTTCTCAGGATACAATCAAATTCGTATCAATCCTGAAGACCAACTCAAAACGGCATTCACAACGCCTTGGGGGACATTTTGTTATAAGGTCATGCCTTTTGGCCTTAAAAACGCTGGCGCTACATACCAACGTGCTATGACGTATATCTTCCATGATTACATGCACAAAACTTTGGAAGATTACATGGATGATTTGTTAGCCAAGTCTAAATTGCGCTCGCATCATCTCGGTGACTTAAGCAAGATTCTCGATCGCCTCATAGAGCATAAGGTCGATCGAATCCCAAGAAGTGCGTGTTCGGCGTCACATCCTGGAAAACTCTTGGGTTTTATAGTCTCCAAAAGAGGCATCGAAGTGGACCCAAACAAAGTCAAGGCAATCCTTGAAATGGCTCCCCCAACCACTATCAAGCAGCTCAAAATTTTGCAAGGAAAGGTCGCGCCGATTAAACGCTTCATAGCGCAATTATCTGACAAATGCCGACCAATGAACAAACTATTGCACAAAGGGGTCACATTTCATTGGGATGACGAGTGCCACCAGCCTTTGACGAAATCAAACAATACTTGGCTTCGCCGCCGTATTGGCACCGCCTAGACCAGGTGTGCCGTTCTACTTATACATCTCAGCCATCGAGGTGGCACTCGGGCGCAATGCTAGCCCGTAAGAATGAACTTCACAAAGAACAGAGCTACTTACTATCTTAGCCGCACCCCGGTCGGGCTACGAACTTAACTATGCATACGTTGAGAAACTCTGCTTGGCAATGGTGTTTGCCACCAAAAGGCTACGCCACTACATGCTGAGCAACACGACGTATGTTGTGTCTAAGGAGAATCCATTGCGATACATGATGAGTCGTACTTATCATAGTAGCCGCACGGCGAAATGGATCATGTTGTTGACGGAATTTGACATTGAGTTTATTGGGCAAAAATCTATAAAAGGACAAGTCATAGCCGATCAACTAGCAGAGGCTCCTCTTGAAGACGATCAGCCTCCGGTCATAGAACTACCCGATGATGAGGTCTTCCATGTCTCGTAATCGCCAGATTCGAAGAGCCCGAGTCTCGAGCCGACATAACCTTATTTTTCGATGGTTCTAAATGCGAGCAAGGTGGTGGCGCAGAATTGTATTCTTCACACCGCAGGGCGCTCCAATGCCCCCGTCATTTAAATTAAACTTCCAAAGGCACCAACAACAATGCCGAATATGAAGCCTTGCTCCTAGGTCTTCGACAAGCAATCGCCATGAACATCAAAAGATTGAACATCTTTGGCGATTCGCCGTTAATCGTCAATCAAGTCAAAGGGGTATATCAATGCAAATGCCCAGCTCGAAGGCCTATAAAGCCCTCGTGGATAAATTCCTGGCAAAACTTGAGTGGTATGACATCGAGGCACTCCCTCGATCATCGAATCATTTTGCGGACACAATGGCCTCCTTAGGGTCACTAATCCCGCAAGACCTTTTCGGTGATGTAACAACCATTCAGGTCAAAACCTTATCGCAACCCGCGATGGAGCGCGCAAGCTCAGACTTGACGCCAGGAATCCACATGATCCAGATCGAACCATCTTCGGATAAGTTCTTTCGAATCCGAGACTATCTGAAACATGCCAACTGGGGGTCTTTATTCTCCCCCACTCCCATTAATAGCAACACAACGCTATTCTTACAAGTTCTATCCCAATCAGCATTTGTTAGGGAAGAACTCCAAAAGGGATTGGCTGTTCAAACTGTCGAGGTATCCGATCAACAGGATTGGTATTTACCCATAAGAGATTACCTCAAGTTAGGTAATCTACCCTTTGGATTGACGCAAGCCGCAAAACGAACATTCAAACAGAAAGCGGCAAAATATGTCTTGATAGGAGACATTTTGTATCGTCGCAGCTACGACGAAATTCTTCTTCGTTGCTTGGACCAGCAAGAGTCCACTTGGGCAGTCACCCAAGCGCATGACGGTACATGTGGCGGCCACTTCAGTGGTATGGCCATTGCAAAGCGCATTCTTCGCATGGGCTATTATTGGCCATCTTTAGAGCGAGATTGCTGCGCGTATGTCAAGAGGTGTGTAAAATGTCAACATCATGCCAATCTGATGCACGCACCTTCCCAGGCCCTACAGATACATCCAGTCTGCTTGGCCATTTTTGTAGTGGGGCCTCGATCTAATCGGAAAGATCTCCCCTGCATCGTCAGGCCGTCACACGTTTATCATAACGGCCACAGAATATTTTACCAAATGGGTGGAAGCAATTCCGTTAACCTCTACGACAGGACCCCGCATAGCGGAGTTCATTTTGCATTACATCATATGTCGTTTTGGTATTCCATCCAAAATAATCTCGGATAATGGGCCATCATTCAAGAACAAAGACGTGCGTGCTTTAACCACAAAGTACAAAATTCAGCACAGCTTTTCAACACCCTATTATCCGCAAGCAAATGGGCAAGCGGAGGCGTCAAACAAAACGCTAGTCGCCATCCTTAAAAAGACCGTCGCAGACAGTCATAAGGATTGGCACATACAAATCCCACTTGCCCTTTGGGCCTATCGCACTAGCATTCGGACGCCCACGGGGGCAACTCCGTTTTCACTAGTGTATGGCTCAGAGGCGTAATGCCTCTCGAGTTGGAAATTCCTTCCCTCCGCATATCAATGCAGGAATTCATCGATGATGACACCGCACGGCAGCCCGGTTAGACCAACTTACGTTGCTTGACGAAAGACGCGTTAATGCTCTCGAGCACTTACGTATCTATCAAGAGCGGCTTAAGAGAGCTTACAACATGAAAGTTCACCTAAGAGACTTTCGGGTTGGTGATCTGGTTCTGAAGGAAAACCAACAAAACTCTAATTTGCCGTCCCATATGAGGGACAAATTCGCGGCAAATTGGCTAGGTCCTTATGTCATTGATAGCAAAATAGGACCAGGAACGTACAGGCTAGCTTCTCTTGACGGTATCAAGGAAACAGAACCCTTGAATATCAGTCATTTGCGACCATTTCATATCTAAGAAAGCCATGTACCAAAAAAAAAAAAAAAAAAAATTCAACAAAAACAAACAAACAAAAAGCTCCAAGGATTATCGCAATCTCTTGGTCAAACCAAAAAGCTCCAAGGATTATCGCAATCTCTTGGTCAAACCAAAAAGCTCCAAGGATTATCGCAATCTCTTGGTCAACCCAAAAAGCTCCAAGGATTATCGCAATCTCTTGGTCAACCCAAAAAGCTCCAAGGATTATCGCAATCTCTTGGTCAATACAAAAAGCTCCAAGGATTATCGCAATCTCTTGGTCAACCCAAAAAGCTCCAAGGATTATCGCAATCTCTTGGTCAACCCAAAAAGCTCCAAGGATTATCGCAATCTCTTGGTCAAACAAATCAATAAATTCAACAAAAACAAAACAACAAAAATCAACAAAACAACAAAGATTTGCATCTCAATTCTAGGCATACTCGAATTCATCAAAATCAACAAAAACACCATGCATAAATTTTACCACACTACAGTCAGTGGTCCTGGGAATGTACTAAGAGTTTCAGTGATTCAGTCATCATTTTCCTCTTTAGCCATGTAGTGTACCAAGTCGAACGGATTTTACAAAGGTAGAGTCATACTTGAAATACACCTTGTTACATAACATCCCAACACAAATCAAACACTAAAATTCCCAAAATTGTGTGAACGAAAGACGAAACCTGCAAAATAATCTAGGTCACCACAAGCGAAACGGTTATCTTGCTCATCCCCCGTGCGAATGACCCCTAGAATGCCGAGAGTTGGCAAAAGGACAAGCTTCCTCCCTACCCAATTCCCTAAGAATCCCTAAAGTTCTCAATAGTTGCAAAACACAAAAATTTGCAAAATGTCAAAACTCAAAAATTTGACAAACTATAGTGCACACATCAAAAGGCACAAACAACAGTGATTTTCGTCACTCCATATCCCCAATCCCTTGCTCAAAAGAAAAATCAATCAAAATAAACAGTGATCTTATCACTACAAAAGAGCAAGTATCCCAATACAATTGAAAAAAAGAAGGGAGTTGACCTTGAATCCCTGGAACTCTCAGCATTCTGTAGGTCATAAGGCAAGCTTCAATACCAATTCGGTAACAAAAGTAAACCTCCCGCATGACGATATATCTGTCACATTAACTTGCGTACAGATCAATGTTTGCATGTGGATGAGCTAGCTTATGACATCCTGGATTACACCGCGGATTAATCTTAGTACATACAACAAAGGAATTCGTGGAGCTAATTAGGTGATCCTCAGAGACAGTTCGGTTGAAAGCCCATCTGGCACTGGCGGTATCCTAACAAATACCACTAAATGAACTCAATTGCACACACAGGGATGTTAAATAACTCGGTCAAAAACAGGTCCGATTCGTACCTTGTTCAAAAGTCCTGTAAGATAAAGTACAGTTATGGATAGTGAGTTAAAACTGTCTGAATCTCAGAAAATCTTACATTCATCCCAAAACCATCTGCGCTACTTATCATCCTTATGATACCATCAAAAAATACAAAAACAGCAAAGAAAAACCAGATAAATAAAAATATCATTCATCCATTTCAATTTGCATATCACATAGACATCTAAAACAATTCAATTCATCATAACATCCGCATTCATCAAAATAAATAAACATGCATAACAAAAATCAATCACATCATCACATGTACAAATCCAAAAATAAAACCGGTATATATATATATATATATATCGTCAAAAAGATGCCCGCAGGCTACAAAACAGGTCCTCAGACCCCGCAATCATATCCAAAACCCAACCTAAGGCGTCGGCCACCATGATCACGCAGGATCGGTGCGACGGGAACTACCCCCCGTGGTGTGGGTCCTACGGGACCTCGCAGGGCGGCCACCGCTAGCCCCCGCATCATGCCTACTACCACCCCCTCATCTAACCGCTCGCGATGAGATGATGCTCGACCGCTCGCCAGACTATCCCTCGTCCGTCGAGAAGATCTGCCGATCGAAGGCTCATGGAGCCGCCCGCCAAGGCGGATGACCTCCCTCTCCAAGTCTATCCGGTACAGACACCACTCGGCCTCCCGTCGATGATAGATAGACAATGCATCATCGCGCTGCGCCAAAACTCTATCCTGCTCTGCCAACTGAGCCCGCAGAAGATCCCTCTCCGCATCCCGCATCCGTAGCGCCTCCGTAAGCCGCGTAACCTCATCACCTACATCCGACCCTACCCCCTCCGTATCCGCCGGACGCATAGGACTCACGGGGACAGTAGCCTGCTCGAGCTCCAACTGCTCCGCCACATCCTGCATGTCCGGCCGCTCCGGAACACCCAAGTCCACATCCTCATCTCCCGCATCCACCATGTCCGCATCATCCAACGGCCCTCCCCAATCACCCCCTGCCGCCTCGAGATCCTCCACTGCCGCCTCCGTGCCTCCCATGGACCCTCACCTCTCCAAGGGCCGCAAAACCCACCACGAGTCATACTCGTGGTAGTACCTACGTCATCCACATCCAACACCTCAATAACCGCATCCGACTCCTCGCCCAATGGCACGAGGACCGGTGGCTCCAGATCCCTCTCATCTCCCCGACGGCGATAGCCAACGGGCTCACCAGGCAACCCCTGGCGCACCCCAAACTGTCGTGTAACCCGGCGGTACGGAAAGAACTCATGCTCCGTCCCGTGCCGCCCAATCAACCATCGCTCCCTCCGTACCCGTCGGAGCCACTCTCCAGCCTCAGGCCAGGCTGGACAGTCCCGATAGGGACGCCAAAACACCTCCCCTGGAGTGAGCCACGAAAAGGCATCAATGTAGTGATCAACTGCACCTGCCCATCGCCGACTCTGCCCCTGCTCCGCAGACCGTCGCCACAAAGCCGCATAACCAATCTCATCATCCTCCATCGCCGCCCGAGTCGTCCACGGTAACCCGGTAGGCCTCTCAACAGCTATGTGTTGCCAACCCCAGCACTGCAACAAAAAGCTGCAATCGACACCCTTCCGTCGTCGACGACGGACCCCGTACAGCTCCCCGTAAAGCTGCGCCAACAAAGTCTGTCCCCATCTCAGGATCAACGGTGCCTCTATCGGGCACTCTGCCAACTGCCACACCAAATCCAGCAGGTTCCACGGGAACCTCGCACCTGACGAATCAGGGAGAAGAATGTTAGAAATGAGGCCCATCAGGAATGCGTGCCTCACTCCTAACACCCCCTCTCCTTCCACCAGCCAACCAAAATCCCGCCACTCGGCAATCCGCCTCGGCCGTCTCCACCGGGTCCGCTACACCCGCCTCCCCCCATGCCCAAAACATCTCGTGAGTATAGCAGTCCGCCGATCAAACGGAGATGTCCTAATAGGCGGACCATCTATCGGAATCCGAAGCAACCGATAGACGTCCTCAAGAGTCACGATCATCTCCCTGTTGGGAGATGGAAAGTATTGGTCCGCGGATCCCAAAGCTTGATCAGGGCCGTCGGATAGGCCTGATCCGAAACCACAGGCTCCAGTCGAGCCACCTGCTTGAGCCCAAGGGCATCAAGCCATTCCCAGTCACCATCAGTCAAGGCCAACCGCGCCTCAGTAAAGGCAGCGGGTACACGGTAGCGGCTCCTAACAACCTGCAAGCAAACAAAAAAAAAAATAATAATAATAAATAAATAAATGAAAAAGATAAAATTTTCAATTCTAGGGTTTCTAACCTTAGTTGTTAAACAAAAACATAACAAAAAAAATCTTAAAGTTTTGAAAAGCGCAACACAAAAACAATGCATTAAGTTAAAGCAAAATAAACCCTAGGGTCACTTACAGGTCTCGCCTCGGCTCCGCCGCTCGAATCCGCTTTGTGCACTCATGATGGCAGAGAGAATTCCAGCAGCGCTTCGCTTCGCAGAATTACCTCCTCCTCCCAGAGCTCCAAAATCGCAAGAAAAAAATGACACAAATGAGGCCAAAATCAAGTTTTGGCCCTTAAATAGGCCTTTTGCACTGGAATTCGTCCTTGACTGGGACGAGCGCTCTGATCAGCGCTCGTCCCACCCAGGGACGAATTCTCTAGCTGGAATTCGTCCCACCCAGGGACGAATTCAGGCCCAGCACAAAAAAAATCAAGAAAAATGACTAAAAATGCACTAAAAACAGACAATAAAACTGCCTGACAGGATTGCAAATGCAACTGACAACATGGGCATACAAATTCGACATCGGGGTCACAAATTATTACTATCCTACTCCCTAAGAAGGCTACCATAGCCGGACCGCTCCAGGGGAAGACAGATTTTGACAATTTAATCCCAAAATGGTGTCACAAAAAAACAACAAAACAACAAAAAAATGCAACACAAAACAAGCAATAAACATTGCCAGACACAAGTGCTCTTGCACTTAACCTCTTGGCATAGCAAAATTGATGTCGGGGTTTGCATTGTCACTATCCTACTCCCGAAGAAGGCTACCATAGCCGGACCGCTCCACGGGAGGACGGATTGCCGACAATTCAATCACCAAATGGTGTCACAAAAACAACAAAAACAAGACAAAATTCAACAAAAACACAACAAAAACATTGCCGGGCATAAGTGCTCATGCACTTAACCTCTAGGCAAAGAAAATCGATGTCGAGGTCCAAATTATCGCTCTCCTAGTTCCCCAAGAAGGCTATCATAGCCGGACCGCTCCACGGGAAATAGGTTTTCGACGATTTCACCTCATTATGACATCACCAAAAGGGTTAACACCCACCAAAAATAGGTCCATATGTTGGAAAAATTGCACACGCTTAACGGTAAACCCTCTAAAGGCAACCTTGCACAAGTCATCTTGGGTCAAGCGACTCGTCGCTTCTCTCACGAAGGTCATTCCCTCATCGATTCGTCGCTTGAGGGGGTAGTCACACTTAGTCACCAACCAACAATCACACACCCAATTAAGGAAAACGACATGCATTCAAAGAATCATTGACAAAGACAATCACGCTCCCCGCTTGGGGCAATAAACAAGCAACAATCAAATCAATCAAACACTTGGCATTTCGTGAATCATGAACACAAGGTTCCCCCCGAGGATAAAAACGCCCTTCACTTGTTCATGATCGATCAATGTCTAAGTTCAAGTCACACCTCACCAAAACAAGGTTAATACTTGAAATCAAATTCCTTAGCTCGTCGAAGCAAGGATTCAAGAATGCATGCCCTTTCCATACTTGGGGCATCAAAAGTTGGTTAGGTTACCAAGAAACCCTAATCATTAGTGCTTTGGTTATCTATTTTTGCTCAAGGACTCGCATCACCCGCAGCGCTTCCCAAAAAGGGGCATCTCGTAGACACCAAAACAGCACCAATCCGATTATGTGACCGCAAACACCGATCGCTTTGACAAACACAGCCCCCAGTGGCAGCCCTCGGAGGTTAAACAAGTGGTCTTAACCACTTTCATAGCAATTTTGTGAGGTCAAGAAGCAATTTGGCACACCTGGAAACTTTGCCCAAGATTCGTCTCACCCAGGGACGAATTCAAAATAGAATCCGTCCCACCCCAGGACGAATTCTGAATCCGTCCCCGGGTGGGACGAATTCTAAGCTTAACGGGCAAAAAGGCAAATGGTGCCAAGTGGCAGCCCATAACAGTCAGTTAAGGGCTCCTACCTTGCACGCATGTGTAAGTGGACAGAGGGGCCGTTAGAGGACTGTTACAAGAAGCATTTATCAAAGTTCAAGTCAATTGAGGACTCCCCTCCCTCATGGGAAGACAAGACTGCCACATGGCGCCCATGGCCAACACTTGGCTTTTGTGCTTCCCTCCCAAAAGAGACCCCTTGGGTCTATAAAAGGTGGGACTTTTCTCACCCAAAACATACAAAGTTGAAGGAGTGTTCAAGCAACGAAGTGCTCGCCGAATTGAAGACTCACTTGCATCCCCCTTTGTTCACCTTCCTACATCCATCAATCTCTTTTGCAAGGGAGGTTGTTGGGTGGCCTTTGGAAGCTCGAACCTTACTCAAATCCGACGCATGGACATCTGAACCTACCAATTCGCCGACCCCCCAATCCTAAAAGGTTTTGGGCCCATCCTTGGTGGATTGGCTCCAAAATCGAGGGCCAACGGTGGGAGGCCCACTTGGGCACCCCCGCACCTCCCAAGTCCTAATCTTAGTTTTTGAGCACTTTAGATTATTTTTTAGATTGCATTCTGTGTTACTAGGTCTGATTAGTCTATAATTGCAATTTTGTAGCTTTTGGTCATAGTTTAGGGTGTTTTGTATTGCTTTGTCGTTTCGCTAACTTGCAGGTGTCAAGGTCAAATTCCCGAGGGTGGAGGCCAAATTGGGAAAATCCGACCATCTGGGTCGTCCCAAAATGGCCCCAATTACCTAACCCCCCTGTTTGCAGGAGTTTTGCAGGTCCCGGGATCCGACATTGGAGCAACAGCAGGTCGGTTTCTCCTACTCAGAAGAATTCGTCCCACCCAGGGACGAATTACGATCAGAATTCGTCCTGCCCGTGGACGAATTCCAGTTTAAGGTGGATTGGCCAGCCGCCTCGATGGCGATGGCCTTCGGTAACTTTTCTTACCTTCTGCCAGGTTTTGAAGCAATTTGGATTCACTGTTTTCACGGTTTCGGGCAAATATTCGTATGCATATTTTGTTAGTTTTAGAGAGAGAATGCTTTTCATTTGCAACAGGTGCTACTAACGTCTTGATCATTTCTTTGTTCGTAGGAGAAGCAGCAGAGGCGAAGAACTCATCGACATCAGCGGCGGCATCATCTTGGCCCGCCCATTGCAATCGTGGGCACGCGGAAGGAGGAATCATTCAACGATTGTAATCAAACCCTATTTGCGCTCCTAGCCCCTGAAAAGGGAGGAGGCATTATTGTAACAGAGATCAAAGGAAATTAATGAAAGGGCTGTGTTTTTCTTTATCTGATTGCGTCTCTTCCAATGTGTCTCTTTTTCGTTTCATGTAATTTATATTTCTAGGACTTAAGCGTGCTTAACTTTGAATGCAATTGCACTTGGTGTTTCCTTTGACCGGAATCTCGTGCTTTCAATACTGAAAAACACTTCTCTGCAATCGATCGACTTATGCCAACAGTTTCTCCTTTGCAACCGATCAGCTTATGCCGATAAACACTTTTCTACAATCAATCGGCATATGTCAATAGTCTCTCCTTTGCAACCAATCAGCTTATACCAATAGACACGTCTCTACAATTGATCAACTTATATCGACAAACACTTCTCTGTAATCGATAAACTTATACCAATAGTCTCTCCTTTGCAACCGATTAGGTTATACCGATAAACACGTCTCTGCAATTAATCGACTTATGTTGACAAATAGTTCTTTGCAACTGATTAATTTATATCGATAGATACTTTTATACAATCGATCGACTTATGTCGATAGAATCTCCTTTGCCACCGATCAGCTTATACCGATATACACTCCTCTACAACCGATCATATTATGTTGATCGACACTACTCTACAACCGATAGGTATATGTCGATTGTCACTCCTCTGCAATCGATCAACTTATGTTGATCATCTTATGTCGATTGACACTCTACAATAAATTGGCTTATATCGACAAACACTTCTCTGCAATCGTTTCAATTTTTTCATTGTTTTAGAGTATTTTTCGAGTTAGAGTATTTTAGATGTATGTTTATTGGTACCTCCATAGTATATATGGGTAGTATATGAGGCAAATTGGGTGGGAAAAACAAAATCATTTATAATTCGAAGGTGAATTATCCGTGGAATTGGACGAAAGTGGTCGATGAATTAAAATAAAAATAGGATAAGAATTATCAACAAAGGGATAATTTTCCCGTAAAAAACTTCTACCACATAAATTTCGAGTGAATGGTCCCCAATGAAATGTTCCAAAATTAGTAAATTTAAAATTTTGAAAATCCAAAATATACTCATTTTGTGATATTTCGTGCTTATGCATAACCCTGCATTTTCATAAGGTTATCCCAGGATAAAATTCTTCTATGACCTACTAACCAAACAAACATTAATATTATATATTATTATAAATTATAATATTTTTAATTATTACATATACCAGAATATTTTTTATTAGTTGTTGATATCTTGGAAATAGATGCATTAATATCTTCCTTCTCATATATTAAGGTATTACTATGTTTTATATTTTTTTAATAAAGGAAATAAGAGTTTTGAAAGGAGTCTCACAACCTTTTACAAGGAAACAATGAGGGAGCAAACTGACCAGAGATCACTCATTGCCCCCTGCAAAATGTGAAAAAAAAAGAGACCAAATAATAGGAATCCAACCATCCCATGAACCAACCCCAATGACCCCATAACACACAGTGAGATGAAACCATCACACAAGCTTAAACAGGGAGAAAAAAAATAGAAGACAAAAGGAACCAAACAACAGCATCAACCTAGGCCTTGGGGTTCTCAAACACATCCCCAAGGTTATTCTTACCAGAAGCTGGGTCAACTAGGATTTGATGTAGTAAGCAGTTAACCTCTTCCATAGATTCCACTACAACCTTTAGGGTTCCCATAATTGGTCTATGTTTATTCTCAATCAGTTTAATCATTTACATGTGACTACAAGGATCCACAATATTGGGAGGAGGGATGGAATCCTTCTTTGAAGATTTTACTTTTTACTTTGCATGGGACTGATCGTTCGAATCTAAGTGGTCCATAGAAATTGAAACTCTCTCCTTCTTGATAGATTTTGCAGATAACTTTTTAGAACATCTCATTCTCCCCCCCTAACACCTCTGGAAGATACCGATATGCCTCCAGATATTCCACTCCTTTCAGCCAATTTAGGGGAGACCAAAGGGCTTTTCTCATCAAACTCGATAGAAAATTACAACAATCTTTTGGGTCTACCACCCCTCATGCCTCTTGGGGACATCTTAATGATGTTTGATTTCCTACACAAATCTTTAGTTTTGGAGGAGGTGTTGGGACTATCTTCACCATTGAACTCTGAAGCATCGCTATAAATTGAGAGAGACAAATCCTTGACTGGGTTGATGATAGGCAGAATAGGTTGGGACTCAAGTTTTTTGATGATAACATCAACCTCAAAACATTTCTCTTTTTCTATAAATTCAAAGACTAATAATACCATACCTTGATGAATTGTGTTGGATCTCTTTCCACGTCTCACATCCTTCATTGATTTCTATAGTTAGTGGAATAAGAAGGTCAGGATGTTCATCCAGCACTCCCTTCTTAGCTGGTTGAGGAACATCATATGGTAGCTCCTCACTATATATTTTGTTGGATAAAGCATAAAATAATCCATGATAACTTTAACCACCCTGTCCCACGGGTTCTTGAGGGTCTTAGCACTGAAACCATTTTGCTCCTTAGGGAGGTACTCATCTTCATCCAAGAAAAATCTAACCTCCCTAATAAGAGAGTGTTTTTTTCTATTATGACAGTAGCCATCAGAGGGGAGACTCATAATTTGGGTAATGAGGGCCATTGTAATCTCAAATTCAAGCTCACCCACCTTAACCCATCCCTTATTCCAAGAGTGAGCCATATATCTAAACTTATCTCCAACCTTGGCACCTAGGACCACCTATTTCTATGTTTTATGAACTCCATAAAATTTAATTATTTCTAAAATTTTATTAAAATTTAAATTACTATACAAATTGATGATTAACATTTAAAAAGTGATTAATTTTAACATAATGAAAATCAATATAGGTTTTTTATAATAAATATTTTTGCATTGGGTTTTTTCACTAAAATATTGAGTTTATTATGTATTACATATATTAAAAGTTTTGTCAATTTGAAATCAAGCATTATGATGAGTCTTTGGGTTATTTTCTCTTCTTAATAATGATTATGAGATATGGTGGATATATAATGCTTTATCTATAATATGAGTTTTATTTATTATAAGATTTTATTATTATTTATTTTTATTTTTAAAAATATTTTTATTTTTTATTCATAGGAGAGTTGGTTACAACCACACTATTTTTAGTAACTATCAAGCGTAAGGTTCAAACCACAGGAGCTGCTCCCACCAAACCTATTCCACCTCGTTCTTGTTGACCTGGCGTGAGGAGGACCATCGATCACCCAGGATTCGTACCATCATCATCGATCTAGTGTGCACTCAGAGGATTCAAATCAGACTACTACCTTTGCAAATAGGCTACCCCCAAGATTTTAACTTGGGTGTCTTCTTAGTAAGTCCCTAGCCATCTAGTGTGCACTCAGAGGATTCAAATCAGACTACTACCTTTGTAAATAGGTTACCCCCAAGATTTGAACTTGGGTGTTTTTTTGGTAAGTCCCTAACTAGACAAGCAACTACCAATCCACCTAGCCATTGAGAACTATTTTTTAAAATGTTACTCGCTCATACAAATACATGAGACCAAAAGAAACATTGTTAAGGGCTAAAGGGACTAAAACCTTGACCTCTTTATAATGCCTCTATTCATCACTTCACAAAACCTCACCAATTTTAAGATGGATTACATATATTCATATATATGTGGGCTTATAATGCATATAATGCATTGCAAATTTTGTTAATATAAAAGAATGCATTTAAATAAAATATTTCAAACTAATATGCTATCTTCCTTTTCTTTGTATTAATATTGTTTAAAATATTTAGTTATTCCATGGCCATGCTGCTACTGTAAATATTCCCCCACCCTTCTCCCCTCATTCCAACACTCATTCCAAATTCATTCGCCACATTTTGTAGGCTAAACTCTATGAAGCCTTAGTGTTTTGAAGAGGATTTGCTTTATAATAATTTTATTTGGCTGTGTGGCCAATAAAATGGCTAATCATTTGTTTACTGTCTACTCCATGGCTGATTTTCACTTGACCAACTCTTCACCCGCATTTGGAGACACCACTCCAACTCTTCACCCGCGTTTGGAGACACCACTCATTCCATTTTTGCTAAAATAATAAATTCCAGAGCGTATCAGTCCAAGTACAATGGATAAGCCTACAACAAATATGATATGTTTATCAACCACTATGGTGTTTGATTGAGTTGTGTTTATCGATGGAAATTTGGGCTCCCATAATCCCCATCTTCTACGTGGTTTGACCTTACGACCTGCGCATGGAAAATGCAGAGGAAGTTTATTCCAAGACTTTCCACGATCACCTTCTCGATCGAACTATCGACATCGAGACAGCTAAAAAATGCAGTGTTTTGTACATAAAATTTTGGCATATCGGTTATCTCTTACTCTTCATGGGATTTCCAAGAAGTTCCAATACTATAGTATTTGATAATATTGATTTGAGGTTAGTGGATTGGCAAGTATTTGTTTATTTAGGTATTTATTAATTAAAATTTTGGGGTATGTTTGCAAAGGTAGTAGTATGAGTATTTTTACAAAGGTAGTAGTCTAATCTGAATCCGCCATCAATAATAAGTAAGTAGAATAAGTGTGGTGGGAGCAACTCCGTTTGAACCCTGTGATTATGAATTAGGTTGCAGACATGTCGATCGGTTTTAGATGGTTTTTTGAAGATTTTAATATGTTTTTTGAGTAGATCTCGTCGAGCTAGGTGGTTTTAAAAAAAATTGAAAACGGAGCTCCAGATCAAAAGTTATGCCTCCTAAAAGTTTCCCTACAAAAGTGCACCTCTATAACCGATCGGCTGCACACATGACGATCGACTGCACACATGACGATCAACTGCAAGCATGACGATCATCATACCTACAGCCAATCATAGAAGTTGTAACCAACTCTCCATATAACCAAAAAAAAATATGAATGTAAATATTTATTAAAAGAAACAGCTAGGTACTATTTTATGGTTAAAAAAATAATTCAGAAAGTATCATTATAATTCATATGATTACATTTAGAGTGTATTTTGGATTCTATTAGTTATAAAAAAAAATTAGTTTGTAGGTGTGTTGTATATATATTACCATTGAAAAACAAAATAGCCTAGCATAAGAAAAAGCTTTATTTATGTGTTTTCTTTGAAGTTTATTTTTTTTAATTAAAATTTGTTTTTCAAGTCCTTAACATTTATAGATATCTTATGTCTTAATAATAACAAGATATTATTATATTTTATTTTTTATTTTTTATTTTTTATTATTATTTTTTTTTAAATATATTTTTTTAATTTTAATTTTTAAATATAATTATTTATAAACAACTTTTCTTTTATTTTTAATATGATGTTGTTTTCAAACAAAAACCGGAAAGGGGGACCGCAAAGGGAAGCCCACATAGAGACCAAAAATAAGCAAACCTTAAGAAGAGAGAGGCTGAAACTGCACAACCTTAGAGACACAAACCAACCAAATGACAAGAGGGAAAAACCAAAAAGGAAGACCAACCTAGAGAATATCCCAGGGTGGTGGGATGATCTTTGATTCCATGATCAGTATTTTGGTAAGTCTTCGTACCATGGTTCAGCTCCACAGTCAAACTCGATGCAGGAGGGCTTGTCTCGGAGGGGGAGGGTCCGCTCAGGGTCATCAGTGTAGGCTAAGCAGATCGGGATGGGCCCCTCAGGATCATCCTGCCATGATTCGGCTCGATCTGAGTGGGCATTATCTATTGGTTGATTTGGATAGGCATGGCACCTCCTTTGAACTTAATAATTCTAGAAATTACCTTGGACGATTGGGTAAGAAAGGAATTGGCTAGATAAATCAGGTCATCCAAATTCGTTAGTAATTTAGCTTCTTCAAACAAAGACCCTTGAAAATCAAGCCCACCAAAAAGCAAATAAGACCGCAAAGTCATTTCACGCAAGAGTTTCTTACGACTGATGAGAGGAGTGTCCAAATTAGAATAAGCATGGTCAAGAATGACAATACCTTTACGTTTATCTCCCGTCGAGAGGTTTTAGGGAGAACACCCGTAGGGGACGGAAGTGGTGTTCGTTGGGAACAGGTGTTTATTTCTTCCCACTTTGGACCAGCTTACAATGTCTAATTTCACTTCAAAATCACTGTCATCCTTCATCATGGGTGAGTCAGGCATCTACTCAGGAACATAGTGGGTGCAGGATTGGGAGGTTGATGTTGCAGGTAATGCTTGAATCATCAAATGTAAACCTTGGTGCTTTAGGTGGGAATATTTCCCCTTCTTAACATTAGCTTTAGATAATTCCATCGAGTGATAGAAGTACTTCGGGATATTGATGAAGTTGATATCCATGATATGGTTCAAAAACGTTAGGTGGAAGCTTCGTAATGATGAATTGAGGTCATCAATCATAAAGTACTACATCATGGGGATAAGCACCCAATTTTAGGGCACAGTGAGGTCTTTCTACACAATGTTGTTATTCTCCTTATTGAGGTGCTTATCTTTGTCATAAAAGTGGTGGAACTCAGTAGTAATGGAATGCTTATCCCTATGAACAATATCTCCATCATTAACCAACTTGATGACCTCCACAATTAACCAGATGGTGATCTATAAGGACATCCCATGGATGGTGATGTTGCCACTATCCCAAGAGTGGGCCAGCTCCATAGATAGGTCAATATCGCTCCCATAGAATTTCCTCAAGAAAGGGATGTAGGAGTTAAGAATTTCTTCCACGATAGTGTCAAGCTTCAGGACCTCTAGTTCAAGCAGTGCCATGACAAAAATTTGCCTTACGCTCTGCTTGTACAACCCAAAATTACGTCTCTCATCTTTGCTTAGAGCAAATAATACAGTGAGAATAAGTAGGTGAGAATTATCTTTAAAATAATTTTGGAGTAAACCACCCAGGACAAGGGTGTTGATAGTCATACCATAAAAAATGGATCTCAAATCATGCTAAGGTCATTGATGAAAGGTCATGGTCCCTAAACATCTAGTCACATGGATCAAAGCAGACTTGGAGCTGAAAGAACCAATAGGAATGCAAGTGAGGTGCTAGTAAGGCACATGGAAACGAAAAAGGGTGTCTCACAAGAGAACATTGGGACACAAAGGATCATGATGGGTAACCTTGTTCTCCTACCAAATACGATTACTAGGATTGGCATACATGTTAACAATTTTGATGGCCTACCAACGAGGAAGCCTTAGCCACTAGGGAAAGGGAGCATTGCATATCGGGATCCAATGCATAAAGTACACATTGGACTAGGAGCTATTTCCATACAGGATGATAAGCCACATGTGATGGATATTGGTGTTTTGATCGGGAGTCCAATCCAGGAATGTAGAAGTCACTATCCAAAGTTACCTATCTCCAATCAGGAACACCACAAGCCACATACCATGATGCCACCTCGAAGGATGCCACCTAGGGACTCCACTGGCATTGCTATCATGATCGATGGACTTGGAGTTTCTCAAATCAAAGCTCAGATTAAGGTTCAACTTAGGGAGGCTCACCCCCCAATTGCCAATGTTTGTTTTGAAAAAACAATTATGATAGAATATGTCAGATCTGAAAATAGATATAATCTCGTGCTTGAGAAATCTCCATATGGGATGGAAAAATATCGAATTGAGGTGAGACATGGCATAAATTATGGAGGAAAATAGGTGCAGCCACCATGGTGGATGAAGAAAATCACTGGGACTCGAAACAGTATTCACCAGCATTCTCGAAAATACCACTATTTATATTTTTAGTAGTACTATTTTATTTTTTATTTTTCATAAAGTATTATTTTTAACATTTTCTCCCTTAATGCTTAATGGTCTAACTCTTTATTATCTACAAAGTGAAATTAATATTTCTCTTGAGAGTGCTTTTAAAAATGTTTGCCAATTAATTTTGTCCTACAAAATTACAATTATACCACTTTTTCCTAAATCAAATCCCAAATGAAGTGATGATGAATACCTATGTACCTAGTTTTTCTATTAAAAACAAGATTTTCCTTATCTAAATGGTGATACTATTATCACAATATATAGTAGTGGGGGAATTGATCTCTTGTTGAAAACCATCTAAAACTCCTTGTAGCCATATTGCTTGATAACTTGTTGATGCAACTACTATATATTTAGTCTCTATTATGGAGAGAGAAAGTCTTTTTTGCTTCTTTGAACTCCATGGAATAATATAATTACCAAGACTAAAGCATATCCTAAATTTTATTTTCGATCATCTACTGACCCAATCCAATTTGAATCTAAATATCCAACTCCAAATTTTTAGCTATCATGTAATAAATTGCATGATCTGCTATGCATTTGATATGTCGAAGTATTATTTTTTATGTTATCATATGATTGTCATGAGGTTATACCATAAAACTAGAAACAAGACTCGCAACAAAGTAATTTCAAGCCTCGTATATATAAGATACATCATGCTACCATCCAATCTATGAAATAGAATCCCATCAACATTGTTGCCTCCATCTTTCTTGCTTAGCTTTTTACCTTGTGTTAGTGGGGTTGCTACCTTGATACACTTGTCCATTTTGAATGGTCTTAATAGATCTTGGGTATACTTTACTTGACAAATAAAGATACCATCAATCCATTGATATACCTTCATGCCAAGAAAATAATGCATTATATCTAAATCGGTTATTTCAAATTATTTCATCATTACTTGCTTGAATTCATCTATCATGTTGGAGTTATTACTTGTAAAAATTAAATCATCGATATATCGACAAGTGGAAACTAAACTCCTTTCTCATGATTCAACATACATACCAATAAAAAAGGTGCTAATAAATTAATAAAATATATGGGAAAAATGCATAAATGGTTGTGCTACCTACCTACAATCAGGTAGTGTAAATGCTTAAAATAACAAATTAAGTAGATAGAGAACAAAAAATTCTAAGATATAGTTATGACAGATGTAGGGTAGAACCTTAAGAGGGTAAGAACCCTTATGTATGTCAAATTTATGTAAATTAAATGGTCAAATGCTATGATATAAGGATTTAAACTTGACTAATCATGCAAGTGGTTGGTTAAGCTATTTTTTAATAAAAAAAGTTTATATTATTTAATATAGCACAAAGATTATAAGTTTGCTAGGAGCTACAAGCATCATAGGTAAACCAAGGATGCATATAGCTAGAGCTAAAATCACACAATGTTAAGAATACCAATAAGAAACAAAATCTCTTCCTTGGCAAAGCCAAAATAACTAGAACAAAGAGGTCCTTGGTCCATAGCAAATCGTAAAACAAATAAATCCAATGTGCTTAGTCTATACGGTCATCTCTTAAGTCCTCAAAATTCTTGGTTTTAAACTTTCTTATATGACCTAAAGAAGGATGGAAAAGAAACCCTTCATTGGCCTTTTTATTGTCAAATGGTTCCACTTCTTAGGAATGTAATACAAAAGATAGTTTATTTACAAGATTAACAAAATGGTAATAAAATATTAGCCAAGACAAAGTACAAATTGAACCAGGTAGAGAGGGAATAGAGACAACCCAATTATAGCAAGTTGTTACCCTTTATTTATTTAAGGCCCACTAGAAGCTTACGATAATTGTTGTAAATGTTGATAATCCTCCTATTATAATTATAAACAAACTCTCTTTGGGATACTGGTGGAAGGAGGAGCGAGCGATTGAAGATCGAAACCCTAAGAAGCAGGTTTCGCAGGAGGAAGAAGCCTACAATGCCACGATAATGACAGGGTTTGACTGGAGTGCAACTAAAAATGGAGCCTCCCACAGCGACATTGAACGCAAGAAAAACCTCCCAATAAATTGGGCGGACCAAAAAAATCTTATGCATAATGTTTGTAACAAAATCCTAGACTACCCCCTAGCAGATCGATGGATTTCATTCTGTAATGCAGTGATGTGTTGTGCCCTAAACACCTCATGGAAGATTATGCATCTCATGATTCCTTCTAATTAGTGGAAAAGTTCATAGGAGGGCACCCAGACATGGATGCGATTCGGCGGTGGGCTACTTTGAAATGGAAAGTTATGGGAAATTTAGGTCTTTCGACAATGACCAGAGGTTTTTTTATTATTCAACTGAATACTCAAGAGGATGCAGAGTGTATTCTTTCCTGAGGTCCTTGGTTCTTCAGAAGACAAATCCTTTTCCTCAAAAAATGGGAACCAAATTTTGACCCCAACTCTCAGAACATCAATTTCGCTTCCATTTGGGTCCGCCTCCCCAACCTCCCTGCACATTTTTTCTACGAGGATGCTCTTTGAGGTCTAGCTAGGGCTTTTGGAGATTTGGTAGCTATTGACCCAGCTACCCATGCCAGAACGTGCCTAACCCAGGCTCGCATCTATGTAAATGTGAATCTGGAATCGCAACTTCCAAATCACCTCAATCTTATATACGAGGATTTCAGGTGAAGGCAACTACTGATATTCGAAAACAAACCTGCTTTTTGTCCATATTTTCAGTCGCAAGGGCACCTCCCTTCTCAATGCCCTAAGCACAAAAACCCTAATGAAGATTCCCAGCCAAGTGGGTGTCCGTAGCTAAGAACCGGTCAGAAGGAAACTAGCAGTCAATGGCAAGCTAGGAGGAATGCACAACAGAACCAGTCGCTTCAAGATCAAGCTCAAGCTCTCCAAAAGGCAAGTTCCTCTTTCACCACTACTAATAAATTTGATTTACTTAAATATTCTGGAACCAATGAGGTCTTTGAACAAGGTGAAATTCCTATCCCTCCATCCCCAAAACATATCAATTCCCCTCTAGGGCCCCCTAACCCCATGCTCATTCAAAATATTCCATGTTACCCCCTTTAGGAGCATATCCCCAAGTCCAATAATGTACCCCAGATTCTATCACAAAAACCCCTCCAATCATCATTATCCATAGCCCTGTACCAACCCCTTGAATAGTCTGGCTTCCCGACTTCCCTATCCTCCTCTATCAATGTCAATTCTGATAGCGATCAGGCCGCCCCATAATCCCTTGACCATCGAAGTCCCAAAAAAACTCGCATCTTCAGAAGGTCCCAAATGGATGTGGGAGCAGACAGAAAGAAAGGTAGGCCTTTCGACGTTGAATGCCAAAATCGGGACACAGCCGAAGATATAGCAAATGGTACATGGAGAACCCTGTTCCAAGAAAATGTCAGTTCTATCAAGGATGAAAACCAAAGACCTAAACCCCTTGCACAATAAGGCAAAGGGGGTAAGAAAACCTCCAAAATTTCCAAATGAAAGTCCTCTCCTGGAATGCGAGAGGACTGAATGGGGTAGCCAAGCAGAGATTGGCTGTAGCCATACGGAGAGATTACAACCCCACAATTTTTCTCATTCAAGAAACTAAATTGGACAATCAAATTTCACCTAGGATAGCCAAAATCATCTAGAAAAATTATGATTTTGTCTACTCCCCAGCTTCTAGCACTGCAGGTGGGCTCTTGTGCCTTTGGAACCCATTCATAGTCGAGGGTAGATTTATTTTTGGTCATGACAGGCTGTCTAACATCCTGTTTCATGACCTTAGCTCCCAGAATTCTTGGATTATGTCAGAAGTGAAGAGAGGATACTGCTCTTTGAATACCACAACACCCTGAGTAAGGAAGAAACCTTTTGGTGCCAAAAGTCGAGACAACTCTGGCTCAGGGAAGGAGACTCCAACTCCAAGTTTTTTCACATATCCACTCTAAAGCACAAGGGTTGTAATAGGATTAAAAGCCTTACTAAGCAGTATGGCACCCTTATCTCTAATATCCACCACATCAGGGATGAAGTCGTCAGCCACTTTAAATACCTCCTTGCCTCCCCCCCACTTCCTCCCCTATGGCCATGGATTCCCTACTTGAGAACATTTCCAATACCATTCCCGATGAAACCAATGAGTTCCTCCTCAGCCCCCTATCCCACAAATAAATCCACCAAGTCCTCTTCTTAATGCAGCTTGACAAAGCTCCCAAACCTGATGTCTTTTCCCCAAGTTTCTTCCAAACCTTCTGGGACATTGTGGGACTTGACCTGTGCTTGGTCATCTCTGACATGCAGAATTCTAGATCCATTCCCAAAGACATTAATTCCACTTTCTTGGTCCTCAACCCCAAGGGGTCCAATTCCCAGTCTTTGTCTAATTATCGGCCCATTAGTCTCTGCAATGAAATCTACAAAGTTCTGTCCAAATCCTTGGCCAATAGATTCATTAGGATCCTTCCTACCATCATTGACCACTGCCAGGGAAGTACTGTCAAAGGTAGAAACATCTTGGACGGGGTTATCACCATCCACGAGCTGATCCACTCTACCTACAATGCTAACTCTGCTTCCTTATTTTTGAAACTTGATATGAATAAGGCCTTTAATCAAGTGAATCTAGAATTTCTGTTCAAAATCCTCCTCAAATTTGGTTTCCATGAATCTTGGGTAAATCTGATTTCTAATTGTGTCTCTTCTTCTTGGTTCTCGGTCCTGGTGAATGGATCCATTTTCGAATATTTTCCTAGAACCAAGGGGCTAAGACAGGGGGACCCTCTTTCCCCCATCCTCTTTATCATCCTAGCGGAGAGTCTCAGCATAACCATTAAGAATGCTTGTCATAGAAACTTGATTTTTGGTATCAAGGCAGCCTCAGGTTTAAATCCCATCACCCACCAACAATTTGTGGATGACACCTTGCTGACAACTAAAGCTTCAGTCTCTAAAGCCAAAAACATCAAGGGTATTCTCAATCTGTATGAGGAAGCAGTTGGGCAAAAGATCAACTACACCAAAAGTAAGCTTCATTTCATCAGCACCCCTGCTAGACGATAGGCCAAGATTGCGAGCATATTGGGGTGCTCCATTGCTGATTTTCCAACATCTTATATGGGCCTACCCATGTTCAAGGGGAGGCCTCAACAAAAAATGTGGAACAATGTCACTGACAAGATTCATAAGAAGTTGGCAGGATGGAAGGGGGCTCTACTCTCCAGTGCAGGCAAAGTGACTTTGGTCAAGTCGGTCCTACAAAGCATCCCCACCTACTTTTATCGGTGTTCAAAATCCTTGTTGTGGTAGGAGAAGCTATTGAAAAAATCCAAAAATAGTTCCTGTGGTCGGGTAATGCTAATCACAAGAAGTTTCACTTAGTAGCCTGGAACAAAGTCTGCTCTCCTAAAGACATGGGAGGTCTGGGATTGTGACGTATAACCATCACAAATCAAGCCCTCCTGACTAAGCAGGCTTGAAAGGTGGTTACAAATGCTAAAACAGAGTGTGTAACCATTGTCAAAAGGAAATACCTGCAACAACACTCATTCCTTGAAACAAAGACCCCTCGTTATGGGTCCCACTTTTGGAAATCCATCAGCCACACTAAGCATCTGGTTCAACAGGGATCTTGGTGGTAACTAGGAGATGGTAAGACCATCAATTTTTGGGAAGATGCATGAGCTAGAAAAGAACCGCTCATCAGTGATCCCAACTTAGCCCCCATTAAGCACCTCATCGATAGGAATTATGGAGCTCATGTTGCAAGTTTCATCACTTCTGACCAAGGATCCCGCGATTGGAAAAAGGTTTAGTTTAGAATTAAGAATGATGTGATTAACAAAGGCCTCGCCACTCTCATGGACATATTCAAAGCTAACTTCATACCCCAGACCCTGAAGGAGGATGAACGTTGTTGGAATAAGTTGAGTGATGGAGAATTCATGGTAAAAACTGTTGCCCAGATGTTAGAAAACACTTTTATTGGCACCAAGAAAGATGACAGCCAGACTCTAGCCAAGAGTGTGTGGCTCAAGCTGTTGATCCCAAAAGTGGCACATTTTTGCTGGCTTGTTGCTCATAACAAAATTCTGACCACTAACAACTTGATTCGTAGAGGAATTATAGTCCCCAATAGGTGCTACCTCTGTACTAAAGCTTGGTAATCCACACAGCATCTCCTCCTAGACTGCCCCTTTGTCGATAATGTGTTATCCATTTTGATCAACAAATTCCAGGTCTGCTGGACCCGGCCCAAGACTGTTGCTGAAATGTTCATTCAATGGCCAAGAATTTTTAAAAACTCTAGACTTCGATTCCTATGGAGTTCCATTCTTCACCATGCGGTCTGGAAAATTTGGTTGGAACGTAATAACCGCATATTCAAAGAAGATACCAAGAATCCGAAAGATGTTGTCAACAGAGCACTATCCCTAGCTATTGAAAATAGTAGTCTGATTTCGTGCGAAGAGGTTCCCAACTATGGGTTGGAATCCCTTCTTTTTGCTTCCCTTAAGATTCCCATAGACTGTAGCAGAATCCATAAGACTGGTAACTCCCGAACCCTGGCTAAATGGAACCCTCCCCCGCAGGGATGGCTCAAAGTCAACTTTGATGGTGCTTCAAAGGGAAATCCAGGGAAATCTGGGTCAGGAGGTGTCATCAGAGACCACATAGGAAGCATAATCAAAGCATTCTCAAAAAAATTGGGGACCCAAACCAATAATTATGCAGAAGCTAGAGCCCTATGGAGGAGCATCATGGAAAGTAGAACCTTTCCCAATCCAATCATCTTTGAAGGCAACTCATCTGTGATTATTGCCCACATTACCAACAACAGCTCACGGGGGAAGAACATTCAGAATATAATTTAGGAGTGCCAATTACTCCTCAACAACAACCCCCAAAGTCAGATCAACCATGTTCTTAGGGAAGCCAACAAAGTGGTTGACATTCTTGCTAACAAAGTTGTTAATCATTCAAACTTGATCGTCTGGGAAGAAGATTTTCCTCAAGAAGTTATCTCCCAAGCGAATCAAGATGTGGAAAGTTGACTCTGTTAATTAGGATGACGCTGCTCAACAGAAAAAGAACAAGAAGTCCCAGTAACCTGAGAGGATGTCGGATAGACAGGTGGACTGTCTAGTGTATGTCCTTCAACTGTATCTTTCTGTTTTGTGTCCCTTATCTTAAGGGTTTTCTTTCGAATATAAGATATGTTGTATGTGGTGGACTTGTATTTGGTAAGCTGGTTTTTTGTTGTTGCCAATGGAGGCCTCAGGTGTCTCATTTTTCTACTGATGTAATAGGGACGGGACCCTTCAACCCGTAAAGCAATAAAATATTTTTTACCTACCAAAAAAATTGTTGTAAATGTTCAACTATTAACTAAATCACCCTGAATACTTTACAAGAAGAAATTACTAAAGGAACTAAAAACCAGAGTTGACCCAAAATTTTGGCATCACTAATGTATGAGAGAGACGAGGGAAATAATAGTTCCTAGAGAAAAATTGTAGTCTTATTGTTGCAAAAACTTCTAGAAATAAATTTTGGTAGAGTTTTGTTGCTATAAATTATTGATTCTTTTGTCCTCCTCATGGGAAATATTTATAGATGACTAAGGAGCTATCTTAGAGGGAAGAAAAGAGGTAAAATAAGATATGGACGTGGTCCATGGACTAGTAGGTATGATTCGTAGTTCAACAAGTATGATCACACCAAGGGGTATGCTTAAGAAGAACGTCTTCATGATTTTACACATGCCAAAGGTAGATCTAGACACAATCCCTAGATCAATAAGTGTGATCATGTCAAGGAGTGGTGGATGTCTTGGGGTATGCCTATATGATTTTACATGAGTTAATGGTAAATATAGACATGGTCTACATATCAATAAGTGTGATCACATTAGTGAGGGGTGATTGGATTGGGGTGTGCCTGAGAAGCACACCTTTATAATTTTTCATGTGTTGGGGTAAAAAGCACTATTAAGAAAAACTGCCACCATTATTTCTAAGGTAATATTTTACAATTGAACTATTGGGAATGAAACTTTGTATGAGAGAGTTGAATTTGAGAAGACAACCATCGCTATGTAAAACTTTTAATTTTGCTATAGGTCTAAATTGTTTGACCTATAGTTTGTAATGTTTTAGAAAGACCAAATGTCCATGGGCATTGTAGGTCTAAAATATTGAACCCATAGCATCCAAAGGTTATCTATTAATTGATCATGCTATAAGCATTATAGGTCTAAACATGTAGTGCCCAACATTACCATAGGTGTTATAAGCACTATGAGTTAAACTCATAGTCCTTGAATTTATTGAAGGTGCTACGAGCACTACAAGTTGGGCTTGAAACACCTTACTTTAAGTGAAGGTGCTACGAGCATTGCAAGTTGGGGTTGTAGCACCCAACTTTAAGCAAGTTTTGGATATTAATCATTATAGGAGTAATAGGTATATATATACTCATTGGAAATCTCTTTTTGATTGTGTTCAAATGAAAGTATTTGTTTGTAGTTTTGCAAGGATTTGCAATAGATTTTAATACCCTAAAGATACCATTACTTTTGGAGTAATAAATGTTATATGTTTAGGCAAGAGAAAGGTGTATGAAGGATATTATGTATTTAAGTGTACAAAATTATGTGTCTATAAAACCCTAAAATTTTAACTTAAAATAAGAAAGACAAACATCGACTTGTGAAAAAATTGAATATAGAAATTATATATACTATAGCTATATACATGGTGGCCTCTTGGTCTACACAAGTGATCCTTGTATCTTACCTTATGCAAGAGGATGTGCATGTTGTAAAAACTAACTTCCTCCTTCCTCCATAAAATACGAGTGGATTTGGACACTATCCCTAAGGTGAGAGTCTTTTTCTAACTTGATCATCCAAGATGTCAATAGTATACATGATGGTTAGAGTGATCATCACAAGAAAATGGAAATGCCAAGACACTAAAAAATACAAAAAAATATTTATATGAATGAAATAACATTCTAACTTGGGCAAGGCCTTTGCATAGGGTCTTATTGACACCAAATTGACCAAGATACCATCACCCATTATCAAGAGGAAGGGAGAGCTTTATAGGTCTTGATCTCTATGTTATCTCCCATGCCAAAAATAATGTCACACATCTTGAATTAACAAAAAGGGATATGTCATCATTTGATTTTATAGCTTGTCATTTACCAACATAGTCTTCAACAATGTATTAAAGGTCATACCTACTATTGATTGCCCATAGTTAAACCAAAATTTGTTGGTCATTGACCATGAAGAATTGCCATTACTTCCAAAGTATGCTTAGTATTTCAATACCAAAATTTAAATTTAAAATATTAAAATTCTTTAAAATTTTAAAGGAATGGATACCTTAGATAATGCAAAGATGATGGATTATCCATAAGTCATGTTATTATCCCTATACAACCATTTTTAAATTAATACACATCAGATAACCCTCCTCTGTTTAAGCACTACATAAGCCACTAGAACCTAATATTGACTTTCAATTGATCTTGAAATATAGATGTATTTTATGTGCATTGAAATCCATCCAAAAATTCTTTAGCAATTGGAAAGTCACAAATTATTCGATATTATATTCATTTTCCTAGATGCCAAGTGAGTCACCCTCAAATTTATTATGCTTTGGCATGGAAGAATTCATAAAGTATAAGGATAAGGATTTTTTTAATCCTTAAAAACTATTTAATTTTAATAAGTTATGTGTGACTTCTATTGGGGACGACTCAAAAATAAAACAATAAAATATTAAATTGATATCGAGTTAATAAAACCATAACCGACTTGCCTTTTTATCAAAGATATTCTTCTTTTACCTTTCTACTATAGATATCTTCCTCAAACTATTATGTTTTCATAGGCAACACCTTGATATAGTTTTTATTAAAAGATAAAATCTCATTCTTCCTGTTGCCTTTTGAAGTTTGAATTTGCCAAGATGAAAACCAACACCGTGAATGGCTAAAATATTTCCTACCTAGTTTCCATATCTACAAATATGTTGGCTATAATAAACCTATTAATCCCCTCACACTTATTTTTTATGGGTGTTATTCATGCCCCTAATATTCTAAGATATCATTTTTCTCATGAATTTTTAATTTATTTACGAGCTTAGACCCAATTCTTGTCAACACTTGTGATATTTATTTTTGTTTCACATATCAATATCCCTTTAAATCTCCTTTACTCCTTATTTTTGCTTCTTGGGTCTTCTTCTCCTTTTTTCATTCCCACCAAGACTTTCATCTTCACTGATCTCTTCAATATTTTCATATTTTTTATGGTGATAAATATTGACTATAGGTTTGTCTTTCTCTAAAGGATCTAAAGTGCAAGGAATAGCCTCAAAAGCACTTCCTTCCTTTTGTTGCCCTAGAAATTTAAAATTTTAAGGAAACTCCTCTATAGTAGTTACCTTATTGTGTTACTCTAATAACCCTAAATTATTATGGATATCCTTCATCCTAATTTCTTTATTATGTTGCTTTTAAAACCCTAAAGTGCAAGGGATAACCTCTATAATACTTTCTTTTCTATTACAATGAGATGATTTTATAGTACTTTAGAAAAATGAAGATGATTTACCTAGAATAAAATTGACCTCTTCCACCTCCTTTTTAAAAAATTTCTTGAACTCTTCCTTTACACCTTTAATTCCTTCTAAATTAGAACTTGTATATTATACTTCCTTATTATTTGTATCCTTTTTTATTTCTTCTAACAATTGATCTAAGTGAACTATGGTGGCCTTTATCATTAAAAACTACAGGTACTTTCTTTGTCTCACTACACGAAAAATGACTTTAAAGATGGTTTTTAACCGCCTTTAAAGACCTTTAAGAATGATTATTCAACCACCATCTATGAGGGCTTTGTGAAAATTTTACGTCATACGACGATGGCTAAAAATCACCTCAAAAAACTACCTCTCTTAGGCCTAAGAGGTCTTAGGGTCTGAGAGGTAAATTTATAACTGCCCTCTTAGGTCTATGATGGCGGTTAAAAACCACCCTCTTAGGCTAAGAGGGCAGTTATAAACCACCCTCTTAGACCCTAAGACCTCTTAGACCTAAGAGAGTGATTTATAACGACCCTCTTAGACCTAATATGGTGGTTTTAAACCGCTCTCTTATCCCTATGATGGTGGTTTTAAACCACCCTCTTAGGTCACCCTAAGACGGTGGTTTATAATCATCATCTTAGGGTGACCTAAGACGACATTTTAAAACCACCATCTTAGGGCTAAGAAGGCATTTTATAACTTCCCTCTTAGGGTCTCACCTAAAACAAACTATGAAGGATGCCTCAGATGAAACAACATAGAACTTAGTAGTGGTTTACCTTAGTTGAAACAACATAGCACTCAATCCAAACCAGCATAGGACCCATTTTTAATGTTATTCAAGCTGGAAGAGGGGAAATTGCATACTTAGTTATCATGCCTACATTAAATTATTTCCTTTGAAAGTGACGTCATTTTTGTTGATTGTTCTTTTTCTTTCTTTATTTTTTTGAAATCTTTAAAACATGCAACTATTAATTTTGAATAAATACTAGCCATTACAAGACATTCAACTCACCCAAAATAAATATTTGGCTAAATTTCATTTGTACAACTTCTCAAAGAGTTTTGTGGAATCTCTAAAGATAAACAAACTCACTGACTATGGGAAGTAGGCAACAAAGTTTTTAGGTATTTACCAACAAAACCTATCAGAATAGTGGATTTATGCTCTCATTTTCTTTTTTCAAGATCAATGCCTATGGAATGAAAGAAAACAAGGCAGAGAAAGATGTCATGATGTTGCATGTTGATCATTTCAAATGCATTTATAAAAATTGAATTTTCTTTAATCTGGTTATTTTATTTGTGTGAGACATAGATAATATCCTTTTGTGTTCCCTTGGCTATAATTTTTAAATTCTGTTGCATCCATGCAGTGTACAAAATCGGGGAGACTTCATTTGATCTATTTTCAATTAATCTCCACCACTTCCTACACTCCAGATTAGTGTGTGCATCTTATCATGCACCCCAAAACATCAACCCAATGGTTAATAGCATCTTCACATGTCACTAGCATCTCATAATCAGGTAACCAAAGTTAGATTAACTAGTGGTAAGTACCTCAAATTTGGATAGTTTAATGTTACATTTTATTTATTTTACATATTTAACAATAAAATATGAATCCTAAATTAGAGAGTCCAGGGATATAGTTATGTAATATGTGGCAAACATTATATACTCTCCCTAGAGTCCCTACAAGAGTGTTCCTCCTAATTTTATTTTACATAAAATCCTAGCTTAGGACTTCTATGACAAAGCTCCATGCTGGAAAGAGAGAAGAATTGATGCAATCTTTATTCTCTCTGAGATAGTTGTTCCTTGGCACATGTAAGATATGGTGTGAAACAAAGAACCTCTTATGTTATGGAAGGTGCTGCTATTTCATGTATTTAAATCTATACCACATTTACAACATTGATTCTTTTTATTCTACTAGTGAACCTTGCTGCCAATAAAATTCAAGGCACCTGCTTAAATTCATCAAAATGATGCCTCAATTTCTTCTAAAGTTCACCCCTTGGTTTTAGGTACACATAGTGCCACAACGAGCAGAGTAAAAATGCATGTGAAAGAATACAACCAGAAAGTCCCTGCAAATAGAACGTGCAATATTCTATGAACAAAAGACAAGCCAAGGGACTCGAAGATGAAAACATTACTTTGGAAGGTGAGATAATAGCTGACAACATAACCATGCCTTCCAAGTCTAAAGTTATACCTGTTGAACTCCATTCCAAAAGAATATTAATTGTCATGGTCACCATCCAAGATGAGAACCTAAATCCAAACCAACATAGTGCCCATTTTTGATGTTGAAGAGAATATTAAAAAAAAATCTTGCACCCACAATCAAAAGCCTTTTAAATTCAATGGAGTAAATAGAAGTTTTTAGACCTAGAACCAGAACCATTTGAATCCATTAAAAAGGAGGGAATAAAAACATATCCCTTAAATCAAATCAAATCCATTCAATCAATAAAGAAATAAACAAAACTAAGCATTTACACCCACAACTAAAACCATTTGAATACATTAAATAGAAGGGAAAAAGCACATCCACACCCACAATCAAAACAACTCAGATTCAACAAACAAAAGAAATGAAACGTGTACACCCACAGTCAAAAACCATATCTATTTTCCAAAGCCAAAAAAAAACACTCGCAACCAAAACCATTGGATCCGATTAACAAAATTAAAATAAAATAAAACAAAAACACACACATATATAAATAATTTTGTACCCACAATCCAAGCCATTAAAATTCAATCCCAAAAACAAAAAAAAAAAACATAAATACTGTAGGAACAACAATACTCAAAGACCTCATATTTTCATAGTCCATATACTGAATAAATCAATTTGTGTAATGCCAAACATCATGAAAATTTAAAAAATGATATTTTTAATCATCCTCCATCATCAGTATTTTTAATTCTGACATGTTCAATATTACACACTTCTATTCCAGAAGTTGTCGGTGTTTGTTTCACATACTTGAACCTGCAACAGGAGTTTGCTTGACGTGGCAGAGAACAAGGGTATCACTAGTAGTGGGCTTCAGATTGTCCATAGCCCATTGCAATGCATACATACTCTACTCACTCTCATCCACTACAACCAAAAATTTTCTTCCCTTGACACCTTCCATTATACTTCACAAGAAGAAAAAAGAACCCAAGGAGCTCAAGAAGTGACTAAGAGATAAAATAGTAAACCATTGTAAATATAACCACAATGGGCAAATCCAAAGCGAATAAACCCTAATTCTGTAAATCAAGTACAAATACAAACAACCATATGAGGGGGATCCCCTCAAGGTAAAGCAACAACATATGAAGGCCAACAGTGGAGATTGAGGACATAAAGAAGAATGTATTTATGCCTAGTGGAGAAATAGAAAGCACGGTTGTAAGAATGCTAAATGAATGAAAATTTCTTATTTCAAGTGCAAAATTAGTTATGATTATATATGTAAATGGAAAATTCTTATTTCAAGTGTAATTCTTATTTACATATATAGGTGAATGGACAACCTGAGCCCTCCATATAATGGGCAGATGTCTAAACATCCCTACCTACCCCAACCATCAGATATGAGGCAAGAGGGTATCTTGAGACTTTTGTCAGATACATAAATATCCATCTATGCAAATCAAATATTTTTGCTAAGGACTAGGACTAAGAGTCAAACATGAAACATCAATTTCATAACTAACACTCACTCAACACAATAAACCTTCATTTCAACACATTACAACATGCATGTATGATTAGACTCTTAATCCTATGCCCTAGCAGCACTTGCATTCTCTCTCTTTATTTTTTACCAAATTACCTTCTTGTATCTGACTAGCCAACCTCATGCTTAGGATACCTACTCACCTCACTCCTAGCTTGGCTACCCATTATTTGTAAACAATGTCTGATTTAGGCTAGGCAATGAAGGAGCCCACAACATCCTTCATTGTGGCCATCTCATTATTCCTTCTAAACAAGATTGTTTCCTCTTTATGGGTGATGTGCACATTGACTTTCCAATAACCTTCACCCAAATGTTGACCATGTACAAGGTCTTCAGGATTAGTACTGATCATCATGCCTTCGACCACTATGTTATCCTTATGGATCTGAGTCAAGTAGCATTTCCTTCTCTTAGTTTGAGTGATTGGTGTCATTTTCAGTCCCTACATGGAAAATCAACAAGCCTAGATAAATTCACTACATAGCATACAATACAAACTAAGTCAACCATTTTATATTTGAAATAATAGTCATACCATTTATGACTCTGGCCTAGAAGGTATTGAGCAGCTACCTGTGCCTTGATCACCACCACCAATGTTGTGTCCAATTGTAGGGGTAGCATGTAGTGATGCTGCCTATGGAATTATATGCAAGGGATCATTACAACTTTAGGGGTGCAACATGTAAATATTTCAAATATGAAATCATGAAAAAATTGACACACCTCTATCTGTGAAAGTCATGTCAAAATATCTTCAATATTTTTATCTTTCTCTACAAGCTTCTCTTCCAACTTTTTTTCATTCTCTGCAAGCTTCTCTTCCAAACTTTTGCTCTTTCTCTACCGTATGCTCTTGCATCTGGTGCAACTTTCATATGTAACCCTCACCAACAAACAGAGCAGTTGGTGATACTCCTTTGCTGACACCACGAACCTGACCCAATATTTCAGGTCCTAAAACCTTGGTAAGGGCATCATCCTTAATACATTGATTTACGGAGCTCACAGATGACATTTCATCATCCAATTTTTCTAGCAACATCACATGCATAGTTAACTGGTAACATGTTAAAAAATAATCGATATAACAATGGTTTGAAGTTCAATGTATTGCTATTTCCAAGGGAATGTCACTTACGATTGTCTTCGCAACTTTTGGTGAAATAGGAGCCCCATCCTTCTTTGTATGAGCTACCATCCACATAGTTGCCCTTGGTAGTGGAGTTTTTACATTTGGTTGGCTCTTCCTCTACAAGATATATAGTTGGAGAGACATGGGGATAAGTCATATGACAAAACAATATAGCTATGTTTATCACATATAATGGATGAGTATGATAGAATACCATTTCATGCTCCAATCGAGCATATCCTCTTTGACTGCAAGTGTGCATGATGGATTGGTGAGATCTATTTTGTTTGTTCCTTTGCCTCACCGCCTATAATGCAATGAAGAAACCAATATATAAATTCATTAGGGAGAGCAAGGTTAGAAAAATTCACATGAACATAACAATGATATGAACTACCATAGTAGATTGGCTAGTACTTGCCTTAAAGTTAGCATTGCTCCTACCATTCACAAAGGCTTCCCAATATTTTTGTGATACACGAGGTGGGGGATTAGCAATTCTATCTTCATCATTATCATACTTATCATAGTGTTTTTTCACAAGTCGATGCTTATGTTCATGCCATTACTTGTCCATGGTCATGAAGACCCATTTCTTCATTGCATTCGAAATGATATATTTTTGTTGCATCAAACCAATATCTTATTAGATGCAACATTTATATAAGTATTCAAAAATGGACACTATGAACTCCATTGGCTAGAAATTTACCGTAATGAGTGTCCATAACTAGTTTTTAACTTCCACTGGGATTGCTCTCTAGTCTGTATGGGTGATAGGGACAATCTCCCTCACAATCACCCCCAAGTAAGATGTAAACTTAATAGAATTTTTTCCTACGGGCTATCCATTTAGATTGCAAATGATCTCCACCTTATCTGTGCTGCTTGACTCTGTTGCACATCTTGTTGGACCTCTCTTTCTATGATATTCAGTGTTTGAAGTGTGTGATGACCTGGCATCAACACCTATAATACTGGCACCATCCAAACATCATTATGCCATATAGTATGACAACAATGAGTAACCCAACATCATGAGAAAATTTCTTGTATGGTCTATGTACCTTCTTTATTAGCCAAAGCATTATCAGCCTCATTTCAAGTATTCTCACCATTGGATTCATTTATGTTATGGGTTACCTCCTTATCTTCCTCATTCATGGAACTTCGTAGCTGGTATCTTCCACTAGTTGCTACAATACACCATAGTCGATGATAAAACCACGATCAATTCTAATATGCCTAGGTCAACCACTATTGAACAACACTATCAAATTTCAAGTACTTACTAGCATGCGAGGCATCTATCACTAACTCCTAATTTATTGTGATGGCCTCAACTACCCATGGTGTCTTTCTTGGTATTTTTTGTACATATTGCCACTTTGAAACTGAAAACTCAAATAGAAGATAAAACTAAAACAAAAAATACCAGATAAAACTAAAATAAAACTATACCTAGAGGAGGTAGCAAGAAAAATGAGAGAATTTGAACAACAAATTCTAAGACAAAAAGTAGAAGAAGTTGCTATAAAACAAAAGGAAGAACCCTTAGCTAAACAAAAACTAGAAGAGTTAGTTGAAAGAAAAGAACTAGTTTTAGAACAAAAGAAAGAGCCATGGTTAAATCTGTCTCCATTAGCATTAGTTGTTGTTACATCAATGCTTTCAACTACAAAAAGTTTTAGAGCACCACAAATGAAGACACTTCTTCATCAAATAACACATACACAGTCCAACATGCACACATGGATATAGACATAGATGACACACCTTTAGGGTCATATGTGTCAATATTTGAAGAAAAACTAGTAGACCTAAAGAGATCTATGATAACATTGCTGTGAAAAAGATGATTAAGAAAGAAGAACATAAATCTAAAAAATGGTTAGTTGCAATGCCATTAAAGATTTATGTTCCAAAAATCAAACAAATATACAACATGTCAGAAACAATCATAAAATAATATGTTATCAAATTAAACATGCAATAATGAACCTAGGGATTATGATATATTCTTGATTAAAATTTATGTGAGAATAAATGACTAGGAATGAAACTACTCATGTTTAAAAGATATGCAAGTTGATCAAATGTATATAATAGAAAATGACAAATTAACTTGACATAAGCCAATTATATCCAAAAAGACCTAATTTTATGACAAATATTTAACTAAATTAAAAGGTTATGCTAATGTAATGATTAAATAGTGTCTATAGAAAATGATAAGGATGCATAGAGTTATGATGTCTTCTATTTGAGGAGATGAGTTTTGAAGAAATTTTGACAAAAGTGATGAGGTCAAATGGTGCTAACAAATTTGAGGCCATGCTAATAGAATAACCACTCATGGTTGGCACTATTATCTATTAAAGGAAAATTCAAAGACTATGGATCCTTACCTAAGCATACAACTTGTATCTTATGCCTCAACCTCCAATCTATAAACTTATGTCAAAACATCAAGAAAATTGATATACTAATGCATGTAATATAAATAAATAATAAGAAACTTTGATTTTTACTAAAGTGAGATGACTGAAGGAAATATTTAATATGATTTAAAGGAGCAAGATTCAAATAATTTTGTAGTCACTTTGTGCATGGGATCCAAACAAGAGGCCAACCATAGTTGAAGCACTCAAGCATCCATTTTTCCAGGTCTTTTATTTAGTTTTAAGTGTTTGATAACATCTAAATGTTTGTCACTCTCTATGATATCTACCTGATAGTTTATATCATGTTTAGGCCTATGTGTACATACCCCCTTCTCTTAGATCAAGAGAACCAATTTCAAAGCACAACTCTTTAGGTTTGTATAATGCCAATGAGTCTCAAAACACATGTAATTGTAAGATTAAAGAAAATGGTATAATTGTGTTGAAGGTGGTGTACATGTTACTCTACTAATGCTAAATAGCAAATGCAGGAAAGGGTGCCCCTGAGGGAAATATTGGCAAGCATAATTTAGAGGTTGTTGCTAATTCAAAGACAAGAAATAATCACTTTGTCGGAGAGATACCCAATTCAAAGATAGAAAATATCAATTCAAAGATAGGAAATATCAATTTGAGGCCATGCTAATAGAATAACCACTCATGGTTGGCACTATTGTCTATTAAAGGTAAATCCAAAGACTATGGATCCTTACCTAAGCATACAACTTGTATCTTATGCCTCAACCTCCAATCTATAAACTTATGTCAAAACATCAAGAAAATTGATATACTAATGCATGTAATATAAATAAATAATAAGCAACTTTGATTTTTACTAAAGTGATATGACTGAAGGAAAGATTTAATATGATTTAAAGGAGTAAGATTCAAATAATTTTGTAGTCACTTTGTGCATGGGATCCAAACAAGAGGCCAACCGTAGTTGAAGCACTCAAGCATCCATTTTTCCAGGTCTTTTATTTAGTTTTAAGTATTTGATAACATCTAAATGTTTGTCACTCTCTATGATATCTACCTGAAAAATTGTATCATGTTTAGGCCTATGTGTGTATACCCCCTTCTCTTAGATCAAGAGAACCAATTTCAAAGCACAACTCTTTAGGTTTGTATAATGCCAATGAGTCTCAAAACACATGTAACTATAAGATTAAATAAAATGGTATAATTGTGTTGAAGGTGGTGTACATGTTACTCTGATAATGCTAAATAGAAAATGTAGGAAAGGGTGTCCCTGAGGGAAATATTGGTGAGCAAAATTTAGAGGTTGTTGCTAATTCAAAGATAAGAAATAATCACTTTTCCGAAGAGATACCCAATTCAAAGATAGGAAATATCAATTTGAGGCCATGCTAATAGAATAACCACTCATGGTTGGCACTATTATCTATTAAAGGTAAATTCCTTTCTTCCATGTTGGCAAATTCTCAGGTTTGAATTACCACTGAAATATAGCCTCTCATTAGGATTTTCTTATTGGTATTAATAAAACTAAAAACCAAAGGAAAACCAAATGAATCTCTAAATGAAAATAGAAAGAACACCCAAATATGAAATCTAGCCTCTCATTAGGGTTTTCATATTGGTATTAATAAAATTGAAAACTAAGAGAAGACCCAACGAAGCTCTAAATGAAAATAGAGAGAACACCCAAATACATATACATAGTAATCAAAAAATATATTCAAATATCTACTTGTCACAACATAAGGTTTTTTAGATCAAATGTTATAAGCTCAACTCTTATATTCAAATTTAAATTTTGCGTACCAAAATATACAAGTTTATATTCAAGTTTAAGCTCTGCTATTCTTGTAGTCCCTTTGTTGTGCACTATTAAAATGCTCAAATCCCTAGATCTACTATTCCCACAATCCCTCCATCGTGTTGCTTAAATGCTCAAAGCCCTAGCTCTACTATTCCCATGATCCCTTTGTTGTACGCTGCTAAAATGCTCAAAGTGCTAGCTTTGCTATTCCCAAGAAAAATGGTTGCATTATTGGTATAGAAGAAAAAGATGAAGGGTTTGGTCTTCACCTCAACCTGACACGCTTTTTAATGACACCATAAACAAAATATATGTGGTAGTGTATCGCCCAAATTTTTTGCACCCTTACCTTCAGGCTAAAGGATCCGTACCCGAAAGGGGGTGAGAAAAGGATGGAACAATACCTCGGACGGAGAGGCCCTTTGAAGGTCGCGCCTCTCGGGGGAGGGGTATAAAGGTGAATTTTTGACGGATGGTGGGGTTCACCAGGAAACTTTGAGTGGCAGTTTCCACGCCTAGGTTTGAAAATGGGTTTGATTTGTTCGTTTTATGTTCAATCATTCAGATTCCTAGGTTGGCCAAAATGAAGCTAAGCTATTCTATATGAAGATTCTGATTTATATGAAGACAGAAGACATAAATGAATCCTAATGTGATTGAATACAGAGAATATATAAAATGGAGAAGAGTACACCTGATTTTTGATGTCCGATGAAGATTCTGAAGCTTGTAGGAGTCCAAGATCATCCCGGATATGACAGGATCATCCGTAATTGTACAGAATCATCCCAAATCATAGGAGATCATCCGAGATCACCCAAGATCATCAACGACCTGATGAATTCGTCAGGCGAATTCGTCGCAAACCTGCAATCAAGGAAATAGACACCAAAAACCAAAAATACAATTGCAAGAATGATGCAAAATGATAGAAATAAGAGTATAGATGTTTGAATGATAAATCTAGATATCAAATTAAATGAGATGCACTATTTTGGAAACTTATTTTGAATTTTATCATGCAATTATGCTAAATGAGGTGAACTCCAAGATGCAAAACAGAAGTAAATTAATCTAATGCACCAATAAATAAGGAAAATGAGATAGAGAATGCAAACTCAGGGCTTTGATTGCCCCCAAGCTGAATTGCAGACCGGATCATCTGTAATCGTACAAGATCATCGCCGATCTTGACAGGATCATCTAAAATTGTAGTTGAATCGCTTGCGACGATCCGAGCTACCTCCGACTGAAACACAGTGAAATCCTGCAACAAAACTTGAAAACACAAGTGCGAATGATGGGAGATCAGGGAGGGAGTCAGGGGGATAAACTGGAAAAATCCTAGTTTATATAGGATTAGGGGGAGGTTAGGAGGTTGGGGATCATCCCAATCTGGGAGATCCTCAACGTGGGAATCTCCAACTGCATAGACACGCTTCTGCCCAAGTTGGAGAGGTCGTTGGAACAGAAGCTAATTGCAAAAATTTAGTTTTGGGATGAAATCGTCTGGACGTTCTATTCCAGACGAATTCATCCGATTTGGGACGATATCGTCAGATCGACGACGATATCGTCCAACGGTCACAACAACCTCTAAAAATGGCACGAAAAATGAGGTAAGCGGTTAACGGGCGATTTTGAGGTTAAAATTCAAATTTCTACTTTTTACTAATGGTTTAACTACGCCAATTTTAGGGTGCTACATTTTCCCCCTCTTTAGCGAATTTTCCAAAAAAATGCATTAAAGACGAGTTCTTCACGCTTTACGAGAAAGCAAAAATTTATTCCATTTTTTAGACGATGATTCTAGGTCGAATCGTACGACTGTTTACTATGGTGCCCCCTCCGAGTTTTTACCCAAATCGAACGTTTGAGGTAAAAGCACGAAAAACAAAAATTAAAAAAAATGTCATTTTTTGAATAAAAATAAGAAAAATAGGGTAAAACCCTAATTCATTTTTACTGTTCACTTTCACTGTTTCAGAGCTCTACAGGCGAAATGGTGGAGACGACACACAGATCGACAGAGATCCGACGTGGGTTGCGGGTAAGGATCTAAACCTAGTTTTACTATGTTTTTAACTTGATTTACTTAATTTTTTGACTTGAATTTTAATTTTTTTGGGCGTCACGGTCGTTTTTAGGCCGCGACGAAATCGTCTCTATATTGTCGATTTCGTCTAGGGACGAAATCGAAGAAATAGGGGCGATCCCGTCCAATAAGGGGTGATCCCCAAATTGAAGAAGTGAGACGATTTCATCCTTGGGTGGTCCTATTAAGGATGATTTTATCTAAATTTGGTACGATATCATCCAATAATGGGCGATATCAACTTTGATTTTAATTGATTTTTTTTAATGATTATGTACTAATGATTTTTGTTGTTTTATTGCTTATTTTGTAGAGGGGATTGCTAAAGAGTCGAGAGTGGAAATACGAAGGTCTAAGAGATGATTTGGCCATGCTCGATCAGGTCGAGCGAGATAGATTGGCAGAGGTAGGACTACAGCATGTGGCAGAGATGCCACAAATTCCTACAGACATGGGGCTACTGACAGCCCTAGCAGAGAGATGGTATCCGGAGTCATCCTACTTTCGGCTACCGATAGGGGAGATGACTCCCACTCTAGAGGATGTATGGAGGATCTTGAGGATCCCCATACATGGTCGATTCATGATGCCTTCGGCCAATCAGGGCCATGCCATGATGAGATTGTGCGAGGACCCGAGCTTCATCCTGGAGAAGGGCGGAGTGAACATCGAGGCATTGAGGTGGATGCCTAGGGCATCTCGGTTGACCCAAGTTTTGGTAGGGGTGGTGGGTGGCCTTCTTCTATGCCACCAGAGTGGATGCAGATTACCGTGGCTACTTTTAGATGTGGTCTATGACATGAGAGACCATGGATACAGGTTTGCTTGGGGTAGCTTTGTACTATGCCGCTTGTATAGGATCCTTTACGGGGTCGTATACAAGGGGGGTCGATGTCTAGTGCTGACATCGCTTCTACAGGTTTGGTGCTGGGAGCACATTGCGATGCGAAGGCCGGTAGGGCTTCCACTAATAGGAGTTGATCGAGAGAGACCCCAAGTTTTCTATTGGTGGCTCCAGAGAGGGTCACAATGGTGGATAGATCTACCGACGTCCCAAAGGTTGTTGGATGACCTCACCCTAGATCGGATCACCTAGAGACCATGGAGAGAGCATCCAGGGTGGGTAGAGGATGGACAAGAGTTGGCTCACATCAGGCGAGTCATATGGTTGAGGACAGAGTGGGGAGAGGTAGAGCTCCATCGCTACGACCGAGTTTTGAGGTAGTTCGGTCTACAGTAGGGGATCCCTACTCTTAGGGATTATGAGTACTCCTAGACTATGTGAGATAGTACCACACTGAGTGGAGCTCTAGACATGCAGAGGTTCTAGAGTCAGGATGTTGATGATGCCCCCATTCAGCTAGTGGATGGGGATGATGCGAGGGTAGCAGATGGATATGATGCCTAGTATGCAGGCATCCACCCTCCTCGGATGATGAGGGCATAGGGTCCGATGCATGTTGTAGTGCAATGGATGGAGAGGCGAGCTAAGCTACCATCGATGTAGCGAGGGGTCATAGAGGGAGGGATCAACGATGGCCTCCTTAGGAGAGACGTCGAAGAGCACCACAGGCTCTAGAGAGACAGCAACAAGGAGAGGAGGGAGGAGAGGAGAGAGGAGAGGAGAGAAAGACTCCCTCCTCAATAGAGGGATAGGCCACCATCACCTGATAGGGGCAAGGGTGTCGAGGTGGGGGAGAGCAGCGAGATGGTAGCTCTCCGGGTAGAGAATGCCCACCTACGAGCTTAGGTGTAGACTCTGCAGGATGAGGCTACATGGCTCAGGGCTCAGAGTGGAGGGGCGAGCATTCTAGAGCTGGCACGATCGATTGCTTAGACCATGTTCTATCAAGGAGTGTACTACCAGTTGGTTCTAGAGGGCCAGAGGATACAGTTGCCAGTCGACATTACAGAGCCGATCAGGATGGGGTCATCGAGGACATCATCACGATCGACGTCGAGGACCCATGACATAGGACGGGCTTCGATGGGACCACCTCCTCCACCTCAGGGTGGGAGAGGAGATGAGGCTGAGAGCTCGAGGTCTTCTCGAGACTAGATGCATATTGTACATAGACTATTTTTGAGATGATTGAGTATGCCAGGGTATAGATTGTGGCATACCAATCCATTTTGATATGATGTATATACTTCTTGATATATATATGATGTTCTTTTTGTGATATGACTTGTGCATATGTTTTATGATGCTTTAATATTTTAATTGTTGATTGACTATTCATGTAATTATGTCATTGAAAATATTATAATTTTATGTCATGCTATAAAATTAAATGAAATAATCTGATGTAAACAAACTGGTTGTTGTGGTGTGTTTTGATGAAAATAAAGTGACTTCTAACAATAATTTCAAAGGACATTGTCGTTGTTACATGACCATTTCATGGAGTCGCCGCTCGCTAGGTCATCAAGCTAATCCCAGTATGAGAGAAATATTGCTAAAAGTAAAAGGGTGCTTAAGAGACTTTCTTAAGACTTTGTGTTGTGATGATGAAAAATGATGATAGTGATGATTTGTTTTCAGATTTCCATGAAAATATTATGCATGAAATATTAAAAATATGATTTTTGCTAGGCATAAAATTCCTAAGTATGATAGAAATTTGAACAATTCCCTAGGAATTATACCATCGTCGCAAAAAAAATGAATGTTGACATAATGAAATGAAATAGGAAAGTTTTCGTTCTTTTTAAAGCACAATTGTGTAACATAATGATTTAAGCCATATGCTTTTATGGATTAAATAAATGGGAAATAAAATTAGAACGATGGTTTGCGCTAGGCATAGAATTTTAGGTATAGACTTATACCATCATCGCGAAATCCAAAGAAGAAATTGATATAATAGTTTTATTGCATAGTTGATTTTTGATTTTGAGATAAACAGAAAATATAAAAATGAGGACTTGCACTAGGCATAAAATTCCAATTTAGGTTTAGGAACTATACCATCGTCGCGAAAGTCGAAAATATATAAATGTGACTTTATTGCTAGATTTTTGAACATGTTTTGCAAGAAAATTTTGGATTTTTGAAAAAAATGTATTTAATTGATTTTACGCTAAGAGATATTCTCAAGTAAGAAAGTCAAATTATTCTAGAAGATTTGAATAAATATTTTAAATTATTTCAAAGACAAAATTTAGATTTATAAGGAACCCCGTGTGCATACGTGAGTTCATTGTCGATCTTGATCTATCATAATGATACAAAATCTCTCAAACACAAATGTGTGTGCAATTGTAATGTTCATTTACCGATTTTGAGCAAGATAATTTGATACAAGTAATTTGAATTAACCAAATGAGTGTTCGTTGACCATGATTTATATGCATGTAACCGTACCAGACTACTATGTAAGTCGGGTCATCAAGAGCTAGCTGATCCATAAGCGGACATAGGTCTGTACAAAAGAAGGTCGCTAATGTGACAGACATATCACCACGCAAAAAGGAATTACCCAAGGCCAAGCAGGTTGGGCACAAACCACCTGTTATGGGGCTTACCTCACGATTTTTGAATAATTGAGAATTCCAGGGATTCAAGCTCTTCACCCTTCTTTTCTTTCAAAGGGTGGGAGGGATTTTATTGCTTTTTGCTTTTTCTTTTCTTTTCTTTTTCTATTTTTTTTTTTTTTTGTATTTTGCTTGACACTGAGATAATGCTGAAATATTGTTGAGATGGTACAAAATGATACTGCAATAATGCTTCTGAATAATTTCTCTTTTTCTCATGATTTTTCTTGATTTTCTTTTTCTTTTTCTTCCTATACTAGGGATACTTGCTCGGATTGGTTGTAGAGCAAGGGATTTTTATTCTGGGCAGGGGTGAGCTTGTCCTTTTGTCAATTCTCAAAGATTCTAGACCATGTGCATGATAGGATAGCAGGGGAAACTTTTCGCTCAAGAGACCACTTCTACTGTGTAGCATCATTTTGAATTTGCAATGAAATCATTTTAATGTGAAAAGGTGTACTTGGTTCAAGTAAATAACAAGATCAGTTCTCTATGCTCAAAACTTTATTTAATTCAACTGTGGACTTCGATATAAGAGAGATTAATAATCATACCAAATAAGATCAAGATATTTATTCATGTGAGTGTGAAAGTGAGGGATTCCAGATAAATGCTAATTTATCCAAAATAACTGAAAATATAACTGCAATACTTCAAGAATTGACAGGTGCAAAATAGAAGATGTTTTTGAGGATTTTGATGATTTTGATTTTTTTATATTTTGATTTTAATTTATGAATTGAGAGAATACATAATATTACTATTTTTGAAATTTTTATATGAATTACTAATATGAGACAATATGTATAATATATACAATGATGAAATTACCATATTTATGCATAATAGCGCTTAAGATGCATAATGTTCATAGGTTCTTTAAGATCTTTACCATCTAAGGTAGCTAATATGTATGCTCCCGATCCAAATTTAGCAGTGATAATATATGGCCCAAGCCAGTTAGGCTCGAATTTGCCTTTAAGGTCTTTAGTTGCATTAGTATTTTTTTTATTTTCTTTTAAGACGAGGTCGTCGATCTCAAAGGATCGATTATGAACTTTCTTGAGATATGCTCGTTTGAGCTTGTTCTGGTAGGCACGAAGATGCTCCAAAGCATTAATGCGCTTCTCATCTAGGAGTTCCAACTGACTAAATCTGCCAACATGATATTCATCTCCTACTTCAGTATCTTGAAGTAGCAGAGCCAAAGAAGGAACTTCTAGTTCAAAGGGAAAAACAGCTTCAGCGCCATAAACCAAAACAAAAGGTGAAGTGCCCGTGGGAGTACGAATGCTAGTTCGATAAGCCCACAAAGCAGGATATAATTGAATGTGCCAATCATGGCCAGATTTATTGACCAGTCTCTTGAGGATTTTAATTAATGTTTTATTAGATGCTTCTGCTTGGCCATTACCCTGAGGATAATAGGGAGTGGACCAACGATGTTGAATTTTATATTTTTGACATAGTTTCTTTACATCTTTGTTTTTGAAACAAGTTCCATTATCCGAGATGAGATTTGCAGGAATTTCAAACCTACAAATAATTTGATTAAGAATAAACTTGGAAACTTGCGTTCCAGTGCAAGAAGCTAAGGGCATAGCTTCGACCCACTTCGTAAAATACTCGATGGCGGTTATGATGAATTTGTGTCCATCAGATGACACAGGATTGATTTTTTCGATGATGTCTAAGCCCCATTTTGAAAAGGGCCAAGGAGATGAAATAGCTTGTAGTTCTTGTGCAGGCGCATGGACAAGGTCAGCGTGTTTTTGGCACTTGTCGCAATGGCGCACGTAATCATGTGCATCATTCTCCATGGTAGGCCAAAAATATCCTATCCTAAGGAGCTTCTTAGCAATGGCGCTACCACTAAAGTGTCCCCCACAAGATCCATCATGGGCTTCACTCAAAGCTGATCTAGACTCTTCTAGATTCAAACATCTTAATAGGATACCTTCAAAAGATCTCCTATATAACGTATTGCCAATTATTACGAAGCGACTTGCTCGTCTACGTAATAACCGATGCTGGTTTCTATTAAAACCTTCAGGGAAGGTCCCATTTTGAAGAAAATTGAGGATGTCAGTGTACCAAAGTTCAGGAATAGTTTCATTGATTAGAAACATGTCCAAAGGTTCCAAGCATGATTTAGTTGAAGTGGGTTCCTGGAGTCGATGAATAATGATGGTAGCATATTCGTCATCTAACTCCAAGGGTAAAAGAGATGCAACTACGGCCATAGCGTCAGCCGCACGATTGCTAGTTCTAGGAATAGCTTCCAAGGTAACTTGATCAAATAAAGATATTAATTGTAATACATATGCTTTATATGGGCACAATTTATCATCTTTGGTCTGATAAACATCATTAATTTGATTTATAACAAGTTGAGAATCATCGAAAACTAATAGATTTTTAATTTTTAGTGCTAGGGCAGCTCGTAATCCAAGGATTAGAGCCTCATATTCAGCAATGTTATTAGTATAGGCAAACATTAATTTAAAGGATAGAGGTATGAGATGTTTCTATGGAGATATCAAAATAATACCTGCACCAGCCCCACTCATGCATCGGGCTCCATCAAAGTATAGGGACCATTGCTCTGAATGATCCGCCTCTAGGTTAAGGCATTCGTCAGGAAACTCAATGACGAGGGGATGGGTGGACTCTAAGGGTGCAACAGCTAATTGATCTGCTATGATTTGACCCTTAACAGACTTATATCCTATAAACGTGAGTTCAAACTCGCTTAGAGCAAGAACCCACTTTATTGTGCGACCAGATAAATAAGGTCGACTCATGAGATACCGCAAGGGATCGGATTTAGCAATAACGTATGTTTTTTGATTGAGCATATAATGGCATAGTTTCTGTGTAGAAAATATGACTGCTAGACATAACTTCTCTAATGTTGTGTAGTGGGTTTCATAACTAATTAATGTTTTGCTAATGTAATAATTAGCACGCTCTCTTTTCTCATCATCAAGTTGAGCTAACATAGCTCCTAAAGCAAAATCTGAAGCAAAAATATACAAGATAAATGGGCGATCAAGTTTAGGTGGTGAAAGTACAGGTGGGTTAAGAAGATATTGTTTGAGGAGTTCAAATGCTTCCTTACATTCGTCATCCCAATGGAAAGAGACATCCTTCTTAAGAAGCTTAAGAAAGGGTCCAGTTTTATCCGCCAACTTATCGATGAAGCGACGGATAGCTTGAAGCTTACCTTGTAGACTCCGTAATTTAGATATATTTGTAGGTGCGGGCATATCAGTGATAGTCGTAATCTTGAGAGGGTCAATTTTGATGCCACGTAAAGAAACTATAACCCCCAATAATTTACCTGACTTAACTTCGAATATACATTTGGTTGGATTCAATCGGATAAGATATTCCCTTAACCGATCAAATACTTTTCTCAAGTCATCTAAATGGTCATCTTCTTCAGTAGAACGAGCTATAATGTCATCTACATAATCATGTAGTATATCATGCATCATATCATGAAAGATATAAGTCATGGCTCATTGATAGGTTGCACCTGCATTCTTCAAACCGAATGGCATCACTTTCCAACAGAAAGTCCCCCAAGGGGTAATAAAGGTTGTTTTAGCCTGATCTTCAGGAGCTATCCTGATCTGATTATAACCAGAAAATCCATCCATTAAGGATATCATTCCACTCCCAGTAGTAAAATCAATGATCTGATCCATATTGGGAAGGGGAAAATCATCTTTAGGGCATGCAACATTAATATCTCTAAAGTCTGTACAAACCCTAATCTTAGTAGCTTCTTTCTTAGTTACTGGAACTACATTCGAGATCCATTCAGCATAATCAATGGCTTGTATAAAAATAACATTCAAGAGTTTTTCTAACTCCCCTTTGACTAGTAAGGCCACTTTAGGATGCATTTTTCTAAGCTTCTGCTTAACAGGTTTAGCATCCGGATGCACTACTAGGTGATGCATAACTACGGAAGGGTCTAAACCTGGCATATCTTCATATGTCCAAGCAAAAACATCTTCATATTCTTTAAGAAATGCAATGTATTTATCCTATTTTTCTTGACTCAATTCTGATCCAATGTTGATTATGTGAGGGTTATCGTTGGTTCCAATGTTAATTTTTATGACATTTTCTACTTCCATGTGTAGATCTCTCTCAAAATTAGGTGGGGCGGGTGAAACGCCCAATTCTTGTAATTCTTCCAAGGTTAGCTTGGATAATTCGTCTTGAGGAGTCGTGGCCTCAAGCTGGGCTATACTAGGTATAGAGCCATCAAAATAAAATCCATTATGTAATAATTCCTCAACGGAGACATCGTGAAAGATATCTCCCTCCAACTCATCATCGGATTCAGCGATCATCTCAGGATAAGCTATAGATAGCATATTACATGTGAATGTCTTATTCATTAAATGCAAAGCATCGCGTTCATCTAAATAATCTTGGTAACATATAAGATGGTCATCATCCTCAAATGGGAATGGCTGACCCTTACTAGAAAATAGGCCCACACCACATCGGGCGGGCCACGCTTCTACCTCAAAAGGTTCTTTCATACCATTCTGGAAAGGTCCCAAACCTTTCCCTTTATATCCCAATTTAAGCATTATAGGTTTGGCTTTAATATACTCATTAGTAAAATAACATCGAGCATATCCATCATAATGAGTTCTGATGTTTCTAGGTATTCTACCCTAGTCATATCCCTTATAAATAAAGGCACAACTCCCGACTTGGTAAATACTTCCCATAGGCTGTGGGAGGCCCAAGGTACGAGGAGATGGTGGCAAATTATTTAAAATAAGGGAATCTTGCATAGAAGCATTCATTTCTTCTGATATAAGAATTTTAGATAGATCGGGTAAGAGCTCGTCAGTAAGAGCATAAGAGGTAGAAGGAACATTCCCTACGTCTTTCGATGCGGAAAATATGAATTTGGTGGATGTAGACGGTGTAGAGGTGTCGATAGATGGGTCTATTAAAGGTATGGAAGTTATAGGAGTAGAACAAGAGACATTGGTTGTGGGATTAGGATCTTTCTTAGGTCCTAATGCGGTTTGTTCAGAAGATGGTTGAGCTATATGTGGAGGTGCAACTGATGGAGAAGAAGTAGATGACGTTGTGGGTGTGAGTTTCACATGTTTAGATGGATAATGAGAATTAGGATGTGTGGATGACAGAGCGGGGCAAAATTGAACTCCAATAGGTTCTGCCAAAGCACACATATCAAAGGGTCTTGGATCACCATGAATGGTAACCAACTGATTCTTAAATTCGAACTTAACACATTGATGTAAAGTTGAGGGAACAACTCGCATCGCGTTGATCCAAGGATGACCCAAGAGTATATTGTACGATGCAGGGCAATGTACAATAAACACAGTCGTATCCAAGGTTCTTGGACCAACCTGCAATGGAATGGTAATAACTCCACACGTTTCTTGTGTTTCGTCATTGAAAGCTTTTATGATCATATCAGTTCTTTTCATTTCATCACTTCTAAACCCAAATCTTTGGTAGAAGTCAAAAGTGCAGATATTTAAAGATGAACCATTATCAATCAAAACTCGTTTGACTGCTACATCTCCAATTAAGGCAGTAATATACAAGGGGTTATCTTTATGTAAACTATGTTGCGGTATGTCTCTATCCCGAAAGTCAATACAATCAACTTCACGAGTTATTATAGTATCGGCCATGGCTTCAGAGTTGAATGTCTTGTGGTACCATCATCCGACTTAATGTGAGCATTAATTCATCTCTATGTGTAGGAGAAGATCTTAAAAGGTCCAAGAGAGAAATTCTAGCTGTAATATTTGATAATTGTTCATTAATATTATAAGGAGGTTTAGGTTGAACATTAGGTGAATGATTCCCTTTATTAGGAACCTTCAAAACAAATGGAGCTGATCCACCATTCTGAATTTGATCTTGTTGAGAATTTTGAGCCTGTTGTCTAGTAACAGCTCCGATGGTACCCACAATATTATTCTGTGGATGATGAATGGGTCTTGGTCTAGCATTTATAGCTAGCTCATTAGAAAGTAATCGGTGAGACGATGGTCTAGTAGTGACTCTTCTTGGAAATGGCTCTTCTGGAACCATATAACTTGTGATAGGGTGAATAGGATCCGATTCATCTTTAGAACTATTCGATTGATTTGATGTGATTTCCATATCACTCTCAGTCTCATATTCTGTATCACTAAGATCAGGTATCTGAATATTATATAGAGGCCTGGTTGTAACCACGGATAAAGTTGTGTCAAATATTTCCAGATCATGAACAGGTAAATGCCCACTAATAGTTCCTACATATCGGGCAGGAGGAGGGACATTATGATGTTCAATTTGATTAGCCACCTCCTTACCATGTTTTGGTAAGGGATGTTGAAAGATGTCCAATGACTGATTGGCATTCTGATTCTGGTTTTGTGGGGTGTTCTTTTGAACATTATTAGGAGGATTTTGCTTAGGTTGAAAGGCTTGCACCTCCATCTCATTGTTATCAATCAAGTCCTGTATTTTATGTTTTAATATTTTACAAGAGTTGGTAGTGTGTCCAGGTCCTCTATGGAAGTCACAGTGTAAATCTGCTCTGTATCCGGGTATAGTTGGATCAGGTTCCCGAATATTTGGTAATTGAATCAAACCTCATTCTAATAATTGTGATAGAATAGTTGATAAAGGTTGATTTAACCTAGTAAATTCTCGAGGAGGTCTATCAGGAGGTTTCAGTACAAACTTCTCTGCTGTCTTCGCAACATTAACATTAGCAATATTTTTGCTATCGATGACTCCATCACCCACAACTTGTTTATTCTTATATTGATTTTTGGATGTTTTCTCATCGTCTCTCTTTTTAAGCTGGCCTCTCCTAATGAGAGCATCTTCCACTCTTCGGGCTAAGTCTATAGCCTGATCGAAGGTGGTCAAGGTAGCAATTGATAATTCGTAAGATAGTTGCTCTTGCAAATTATTAATAAAGATGTCCAACATCTCCCTATAAGGTAACACAAAGTGCAATTTTCCTATCAACTGTCTCCACCTAGCTAGGAAATCAGCAAAGCATTCCTCTTTGCCCTGTTTTAAGTTATACAAATCTTTAATGGTCACATCTCTTTCGATGTAGGCACTAAATTGATGAACAAAAGACTCGGCAGTTTCTTCGAAATTCCTCAAAGAATTAGTGGGTAATTGATAATACCACTCTAATGCCATTCCTCCCAAGCTTTTCGGGAACATTTTTAGTAATAACAAGTCATCATGTGATATATCATGACATGCTATCCTAAACATACGAAGATGCTCTATGGGATCTTCGGTTCCTTTATATATGGGAAGAACAGGCATAGGAAAATGTTTAGGATACGGTTGTGCTACGACTATAGGATCTAAAGGCTGACTACACATCTCTCGATAATTGTATGAGGGATGGTAGGGATCTATCTGGTCCATGCGGGAAACTAACTATTTCACCACGGCTTCAAGATTGCTAGTTTGTCCACCATATTGGTTCGGTGGCACATAGGTATGGGATCTATGAGCGTATGATGGTGTGACACAAGGATTAGATGTTATATTGCTATTATGCAAAGTGTTGGTAGGAAGAGTATTATGAAGGGGATTTGTAATAGTATTATGTTGTACCTTAGATTGTTGGTAATTGGTGTTCGGTTTTGTTTTGGGTTTTTGTTGATTTGAGGTATGTTGATCAAGAGCTTGGCGAAATAGAGCAATAAATGATGGTTTCTTTTGTGCGGGAATGACCCTAGGCTTGTTAACAGGCACTTTAGATCATTGGGTAACCTGTTGTTGTTGCATGCTCTGGATCGCAGCTACTATATCCAAATTGGATGGTCCAGCTTGATCACTCTCTTGTTCAATAAAGGACAAGGGATTAGTGTGTGTTTGAAATACTTCTTCTAGAGTTGCTTGAGTGTCACTAATTCGATCCTTGTCCATATGGGCTGCTCTATTAAAAACACCAATATTAGTGTTAATGAACTTCCAGAATTGTTCCATGTTCTCAAAAGTGATAGCTCCTCCCGGAGACATTTTAGGGGATGAGGATCCTTCCTCTCTAATAGTTTCTTCTTGTTCATTTCCTACAACAAGCTCTTCTTCTTGTTGGTCTAGGGTTTCTTCTTCCTGAACTTGGTCCTCAGGAGGGACATTTTGGTCAGTTAATGGTCTTCCTAACCAATCTTCATCTTCTTCGGTTTGTTTTCCATTCCTAAGTCTAGGCATTGTGCTAAACTTAGGTTTTAGCAAATATATATATATATATATATATATGCGATAGGGTTGAGAGGTATATATTTTAACTATATACCTACTATAATATTTTAAAAGGAAATGTTTTGTTTTTTTTTTTTTGTGATTTTATTATATTATTATTTTACGAGAATAAAAATAACAAACAACATGCTAGTTGTAAGAAACAATAGTAGAAAGAATCACTTAGCTTTCTATGAATAGTTTATGGATATCATTGATAGGGTCAAGTTCATCAGGAGTCATGAAATGCTCCTCTTCAAATTGGAAGTTGTTTTTCAAGAACTTGACAAAGTGTGCTATGGTAATATGATCTATTTCAGACTCGACATGTAAAAATAAAGTTCATGGCAATACTCTCGATACAACACAGCTCTAGGAACTCTATTCCATCTCTTTCTATCCGTAAGAACGACTTCTTGATCCTCTACACGAGATAGAAATTTATGTACTACAACTGCGTTCTCAAGGTATTCCTCAAAGGTGTATAATTCAGAAGACACAAGTGCTCTTTTATCGGCTAACCACCTATGGCAAGCTCTCTCGAAGTTCATGATACAAAGTCACCTGATCAGGATCCAGGATTCTATCTAGGACAAACCTCTTAATTTGCCTAAGTTCTGCAGATCTAGATTCAATAATACCCAATCTCCTATCAAGTTCATCCCACAAAGGTTGGGCTCTATATGTTTGAGGTACTCTAAGCACAGAAGTAATCTCTATGGCCGTTAATTGATTTTCAACATTTATGGAGACAACTCGTCTTCTATTATAATCTACCATCTAAGTATGATATGCAAATTTAACAGTTTTCTAATGATTCTAGATGTTCTTAATAATGTGTTTTTTTTTGGATTGTTTTCAAAAGGTGTTTTTAGTTTCACGTCGGGTTCACCAAAATGTATCGCCCAAATTTTTTGCACCCTTACCTTCAAGCTAAAGGATCCGTACCCGAAAGGGGGTGAGAAAAGGATGGAACAATACCTCGGACGGAGAGGCCCTTTGAAGGTCGCGCCTCTCGGGGGAGGGGTATAAAGGTGAATTTTTGATGGATGGTGGGGTTCACCAGGAAACTTTGAGTGGCAGTTTCCATGCCTAGGTTTGAAAATGGGTTTGATTTGTTCATTTTATGTTCAATCATTCAGATTCCTAGGTTGGCCAAAATGAAGCTAAGCTATTCTATATGAAGATTCTGATTTATATGAAGACAGAAGACATAAATGAATCCTAATGTGATTGAATACAGAGAATATATAAAATGGAGAAGAGTACACCTGATTTTTGATGTCTGATGAAGATTCTGAAGCTTGTAGGAGTCCAGATCATCCCGGATATGACAGGATCATCTATAATTGTACAGAATCATCCCAAATCATAGGAGATCATCCGAGATCACCCAAGATCATCAGCGACCTGACGAATTCATGAATTCGTCAGAAACCTGCAATCAAGGAAACAGACACCAAAAACCAAAAATACAATTGCAAGAATGATGCAAAATGATAGAAATAAGAGTATAGATGTTTGAATGATAAATCTAGATATCAAATTAAATGAGATGCACTATTTTGGAAACTTATTTTGAATTTTATCATGCAATTATGCTAAATGAGGTGAACTCCAAGATGCAAAATAGAAGTAAATTAATCTAATGCACCAATAAATAAGGAAAATGAGATAGAGAATGCAAACTCAGGGCTCTGATTGCCCCCAAGCTGAATTGCAGACCGGATCATCTGTAATCGTACAAGATCATCGTCGATCTTGACAGGATCATCTAGAATTGTAGTTGAATCACCTGCGACGATCCGAGCTACCTCGACTGAAACACAATGAAATCCTGCAACAAAACTTGAAAACACAAGTGCGAATGATGGGAGATCAGGGAGGGAGTCAGGGGGATAAACTAGGAAAATCCTAGTTTATATAGGATTAGGGGGAGGTTAGGAGGTTGGGGATCATCCCAATCTGGGAGATCCTCAACGTGGGAATCTCCAACCATGCAGACACGCTTCTGCCCAAGTTGGAGAGGTCGTTGGAACAGAAGCTAATTGCAAAAATTTGGTTTTGGGACGAAATCGTCTGGACGTTCTGTTCCAGACGAATTCGTCCGATTTGGGACGATATCGTCAGATCGACGACGATATCGTCCAACGGTCACAACAACCTCTAAAAATGGCATGAAAAATGAGGTAAGCGGTTAACGGGCGGTTTCGGGGTTAAAATTCAAATTTCTACTTTTTACTGATGGTTTAACTGCGCCAATTTTAGGGTGCTACGGTAGTTTATGGTTCTAACCATAAACTACCACATAATAAAGAAGTAAAATTCTAATTCAAGGTTAAAGAAGTATATGATAAAGAATAATCAAATAATACAAGGTGCTCAAAGGCCCATAAGAAAATATACAATGGCACAATACTAGGTTGACCGTGAACTCAATTGAAGATTAATACTTATTTCAATAGCATCAATGGTGAGCAAGAAGGAAACTCACATGGTTGATCATGTCCCCAACCTTTTACACATGTTTTAATTATGACATTATTAATGAAGGAATAGTGATTTTGACCATGTGGTCTTCATTTAGAAAGACATATGACATAATTTATACAAGCAATTTGTAAATTTTTAAGAGTTTAATAGATCTTATATGATTACTAACGTAGTATCGATTAGACATAATGAAAATAAAATTCAAAAGAAAAAATCCCAAGAAAAGTGGTTGCATTATTTGTATAGAAGAAAAATACGAGGTCTATGATAAGTTGTAAGTGATTTTGACCATGTGGTCTTCATTTAGAAAGACATATGACACTTCACTATATAATTTGTACAAGCAATCTGTAAATATTTAAGAATTTAACAAATCTTATATGATTACTAACATAGTACCGATTAGACATAATGAAAACAAAATCCATAAGAAAAATACCAAGAAGAGTGGTTGCATTATTGGTACAAAAGAAAAATACGGAGGTTTGGTATTCACCTCAACCTGGCACACGCTTTTTAAGGACACCATAAGCGAAAGACATGTGGTAGTTTATGGTCCTAACCATAGGAATGTAATAAATTATGGTGTACCTTCTTTGACAAAGTAATAAGTTTTGAAGTGTCAATTAAGTAATATTATTATACTGATTAAAATGGTTTAATAAATAAAAACTCATACTATGAAAAAATAACATAATTTTTTAATTAAAATTTTTTAATAAATAAAAATTCATATAAATAAATTGGTTCAATTAATTAACTTTCTTAACTTTTTTAAAAAATAATCTTCTTCTGTGTTTGCTTGGCTTAGACATTTTTCATGGGATTGGTTTCAAAAGGGTGAGTGTTTTAAGTTCTTAGGAATCCCCTTTGTTTTTGACAGCTCGCCCTTTGAACTTTGGCAGTATGTCATTGATAGAATTGAAAAGAAAATTTTATGTTGGATCTCACATTCCCTTTCTCTTGCCGACAAGTTTTAGGTTTGCACAAAGATTCTTGCTGCCACCCATGTTTATTACTCCTCCTATTGGGCCCCTTCTAATAATTCTTATAATAAGTTGGTCAAACTCCTTAGGGATTTTATTTGGGCCAAGGGGAAGAATTCGTGTGGTTTTCATCGAGTTGCTTGGGATATTTGTTGCACACCAACTGATAAGAGTGGGATGGGCATCATTGACATTTACAAGTAAAGCATTTCTTTCTGTGCTAAGTGGGTGGTTAAAGCTATTAAAGACCTTGAATCTTGAAAGGTTTTGATTCACCATTGTATTTATTTAGGGCTACCTTATGGATGTAAATCTTGGGCTAATATTGGCCTTCATACTCTCATAATTAATTCTGCTCCAATTAATATTCACGGTTCCTTTGTTGTTAAAAGTATTTGGTGGGCTTCTAAGGCGGTGAAACCTCATCTTCACTGGATTGGTGATGGTTTTTATAATGGTCTTTCATTTAATTCTCAGAATATCTGGTGGTCTCCTATTATGTCTAACTCTTCAGTTCTTCTTGCTAATATGTCAGGGATTAAAGCTTTGAGGTTGTTTCACAAGAACATCTACTTTATTAAATATTTAGTGTACTTTCGAGACTGTATTCCTTGGCCTGATCTAAAACGTAAATTTAATCTTCAAAATTCAGATCTTCCTTATTTCTTAAGATTCACAATTTTATGCCTAATGTCATGCTTCATAAGCTCGATATTCAACCCCCGAGTGCTTAGTGGAGGGATTAGCATTGGAATGTGGATACTCCTTTCAAGAACTACTCTCTCTTCTTGCTTTGTTAGCTTCTTAGTCCTATTTCCCCTGGTGTTGACAAACTTAATGAGAGATGGTAGACTCACTCTACATCCTATACTTGGATTGCTTGTCTTAACCATATCTTGCAGTTTAACCTTGAACCCAAGATTACCTTTTTTCTCTGATCTCTTATTTATCAAGGGCTTCTTATGGGAGAGATACTTAGTAGGGTTGGTCTTCCTAATGCTAAGTGTCTAGCTTGTGGTCGTTTTGAGACTTTTAAATATTTGTTTTGGTTCTACCCTCATGCTTAGTCTGTCTAGTTTTGAATTCACTCATTATTCAATCCCTTTCATCTTGAATTCTTCAAATGGTAGATGATCATTTTTAAAGATAATAGTTGTTGGCCTAGTTATATTACTGCTATGTGGAATTTCTTTCGTGCTATTATTTTGTTTCAACTTTGAAAAACTAGGAATGTTGTTATCTATTCTAGAGATTCAATTTCTAATCAGTTTTCTATGCATTAAAAGATTACGATGTTTTTTGTTGTTACCATTTAGATCCATTCACAGGCTTCCAAGTTGACTCATGAGTTGTCACATTTGATAAATCTTATCAAGTACTCACACGAGGCTCCGTGCACTATTAGGAGGGTTTTGCCTAACCTCCTTCTACCCCAAGGTCCCTCTATTTCGGCGTAGCAGGTCGAGGGGGTGATGTTTTCCGACCTCAAGTCGTTCTGTCAGTGCCCACAGTAAAGCTCGACCCTTACCTAGTTATGTTGTTTATTCACCCTTTTAAGAGCTAGTTTTGTTTTTGACCTCGAACCTCATATTTACAATATTGATCGTCTAGGTGGCCTTAGGTGGCCTTGCATCTTGAGCTATGATTTTTTCAACTTCCTTTTTGTTGTAAACTCTCTTATTTTTATTGAATATAATTGTTAGTTCCAATAAAAAAATAACCTTCTTACATAATTTAACATGAATAATATTTCAAGTAAGGCAGACCCTCTTCGAAAGAATTATGAATATGTACATACTCATTTAACTTTGGAGATGTCCCAAATGAAAAGAATAAATAAATAAAAATCAGCATTGTTCAATCCTTTTCATCTTGAATTCTTCAAATTGTAGATGATCATTTTTGAAGATAATAGTTGTTGGCCTAGTTATATTGCTGCTCTGTGGAATTTCTTTCATGCTATTATTTTGTTTCAACTTTGAAAAACTAGGAATGTTGTCTATTCTAGAGATTCAATTTCTAGTTAGTTTTCTATGCATGAAAATATTACGGTGTTTTTTGTTGTTACTATTTAGATCCATTCACAGGATTCCAAGTTGACTCATGAGTTGGCGCATTTGATAAATCTTATCAAATACTCACTTGAGGCTCCATGCACTATTAGCAGGGTTTTGCCTAACCTCCTTATGCCTCAAGGTCCCTCTGTTTCGGCGTAGCAGGTCGAGGGGGTGATACTTTCCAGCCTCAAGTCGTTCTGTTAGTACCCATAATAAAGCTCAACCCTTACCTAGTTATGTTATTTATTCACCCTTTTAAAGGCTAGTTTTGTTTTTGACCTCGAACCTCATCTTTATAATATTGATTGTTTAGGTGACCTTACATCTTGAGCTATGATTTCCAACTTCCTTTTTGTTGTAACATCTCTTATTTTTATTGAATACAATTATTAGTTCCAATAAAAAAATAACCTTCATACATAATTTAACATGAATAATATTCCAAGTAAAGCGGACCCTCTTCGGAAGAATTATGAATATGTACATACTCATTTAACTTTGAGGATGTCCCAAACGAAAAGAATAAATAAATAAATAAATTAGAATAAATATTTAATAATTTTTTAATATAAATATAAATAAATAAGAAAAAATAGAATATGCGTTTAGTGATTTCTCAATACAAATATGAAAGATCAAATTGCGGTGAGCGGATCGAAAACGCGACCTTAAGTTCTCTCCCAACTCAGCTATACTTGCAAAGACTAAGAATGTATAAAATAATTCATTTTGGATATTTTGGAAAAGGATTTTTTTTATATATTAATGGAATGTTATATAATGATATTATAATAATTTAATAGTTATATAAAATAATTTTTTATGTATTTATAATTTAACAAGATTTAAACTTTATTTTTTAAAGGTTAAATAACCTAAACAATTAAACTAACAATATTTGTCAGCGAGGATTAGACGGATTGGTAAGATGTTGGGTACTTACCAAGAGGAGACCTAGGTTGAAATATCGGTGGCATGTCCAATCTGGGCAAAGATAATAGACTAACCTAAGTTCGTTGAGTGCGCACCAACTTGATGGCAACGGTATCAATCTTAAGCCACCAAAGGTCTCCCTCACTTTGGGTCGTGTTTATCGAGGCGAGATAGAGGTTATAATGGTAGCACCATGATTTGACTCTACAATCATAACCAAAGTCCGTTGAGTGCTCGTTAGCCTGATAGCAACGATAACAATTGCAAGCCACCGGAGGTCTCCCTCACTTTGAGTCATGTTTACCGAGGCAAGATAGAGGTTATAATGGTAGCACCGTGATTTGACTCTACAATCGTAACCAAAGTCCGTTGAGTGCTCGTTTGATAACAATGGTAACAATTGCAAACCACCGAAGGTCTCTCACTCTGGCACGTGTTCACCGAGGCAAAATAGAGGTTATAGTGTTAGCACCATAATTTAACTATAATAAAAAGCAATACAATCTACCCTCTAACCATTTATTAAAAAGAAAAATAATTACTGTATAAAAAAAACTAACAATAACATTTGATGGGGTAATTAATTCTAATTTCCGTCTATTTGTAGGTAGGTGGGCAACTCGTGTTGAGTACCATCATTATTACTATCACATCACATGTAAAGATAGACACAAATTTAGTCCCACATGCATGGTCTGGTCTATACAGAGGGAAGAGCATGCTTTATAAATAATGGGGAACGGAGAAAAACCAACTTACGGAGCCGCGTGGTCAGCACAAAGCGAACTATTCTTTCGCCTTTTACTAAAGAATACCGTGTGCTGGCCACTTAAAGCGGCATACGCCTATTTTTGGAGGCCCTATTACTTCTATGTAGGGGGCCCAACAACACAATATTAAACATTAAAGGCTTTTATTTTTATTTTAATATGTGATTTTTTCCATATTTGTTGTGCTCTTTTATGAGGCAGATTAATTTTTGTATCATTTTCAACAATTATTATTCACATGATGAAACATTAGGTCATGTATATTATGATGAAACATTAAGATGACATGTTTAATAATAAATTAATAGCATTAGACCATTATTATATTATATTATGTTTTACATGGAGATTAATATAATGTAATTTATTAGTTATTTGTTTAATTCAATAATATATTTATAGGTCCTAATTTATTTACATTATAACTTTCAAGAACCCAAACAAAATTTTCTATGACTATGACAAATAATACATGTTATATTTAAATTTTTAACTCAAACAATAATAACTATTACTTTTATCACCAACATTATCATTATTAATAAACATATTTTATTGGCCCTCATTTACTTACACAAACATAGTTTTCAAGAACTTAAAAAATATTTATAATAATGATGTCTATGATTGAGATAAATAATACATTATCATCTTTGTAGACTTTCAATTGATAGTGAATTGATCTCTTGGAGTTTTAAGAAACAATCTACAATTGCTTTGTCATCTAAGGAGGTAAAATATGTGGCTTTAGCATCGACATGTACTCAAGGAGTATGGTTGTGATAAGATCTTGAGAGGCTCAAGGAGAGCCAACTCAAATCTTTTGTGATAATGAAGGGGTAATTCAATTGTCCAAAAATCTAGTTTTTCATTCAAAGACTAAACATATTGATATGAAGCATCAATATGCAACAGATTTGGTGCAAGAGAATATGGTGATGATTATCTCAAGATTGAATATCAAGTTGTCGATATCCTAACCAAGGGATTGTTGAAGCAAACACATGCAAAATTGAAGATGAAGCTAAACATTTCTCCATTTTGCATCAAAGGGGAATGAATATTGTGTATATGGCAAAAAAAAATTGGTTAAAGTTTTCATCTAGTGTTGAAAGAGCAAAATAGATTTTAGACCTAATACATAGTGATTTTTTTGCACCTCTGTATTTTCCATCCTTGGAAAATCATTATACTATGTTTTATTTATAGTAGATTTCTCAAGGTATGAATGAATATATTTCCTTCGAAAAAAATTGAGGTCTTTACAAAATTAAAACACTTTAAGGTTCTTTTAGAAAACCAAATTGAGAAGAAGATAAAGGTGTTGTGGAAAAATAATGGAGGAGAGTTCTACAACAATGAATTTGACAAGTTTTGTAAGTTGTGTAGAATAGCAAAGGCAAAAGGTGAATCTATACACTCCTCAACAAAATAGAGTTGTAGCAAGAATGAATAGGACATTGATAAATTCAAGGAGTATGCTCAATGGTTTAGGGTTAGCATAGGAATTATGGGCAGAGGTTGTGGACATTGCATGTTACCTAGTAAATCGATCGCCTACATAAAAATTGGTTGATAAAGCTTTGTATGAGGTATGGACCGGTAAGAAACTCTTTCTTGAACATATTAGAGTTTTTGGTTGTGATGCTTATGTGCATGTTCCAAAAGGAAAAAATGCAAGTTAGATAATAAATAAGAGAAGTGTATCTTTATTGATTATAAATATGGTATAAAAGACTATAAAATTTGGAACCCAAAAACTAGGATAGTTGTTTATAGCCGAGATGTAATCTTTAGAGAGTTTAAAAGTGCTCTTGAGTAGGAAGAACAGTTAGGAGAGGAGGAACCAAAAAAAGTGTACTTTGAGTTCATGGATGAACAATTAGACTTAATAGAAGATGATGAATCAGATCCTCAAACTCTAGTCTTGAGGAGATTGACTTGAGAAAGAAGGAAACTAGAAAGGTATAGTTCACCTGATTTTCATTCTAATTTTATTTTATCTATTATTGATGATGGTCCTCGAACTGTTATGGAGGAAATTAATGCAAAGTATGGTAAATTCTAGAAGAAGTCCATGGTTGATGAGATAAAATCTTTAGACAAAAATAAGACATGGAATTTGGTGAAGTTGCTTGCTAGAATAAAACCAATTGGTAGAAAATGGGTATCCAAGAAGATGTTTAATGTATAAGATAAAGTTGAGAAGTACCAAGATTGCCTAGTAGCAAAGGGATATTCCCAGGTATAGGGAATTGATTTTGGTGAGGTTTTCTCCCCTGTTGCTAAACTAACTTCTATTAGATTTCTTTTTTTTATTATTGATGTATTTGACTTAGAGGTAGATAAAATGGATGTGAATAACATTCCTACATGGGAATCTAGAAGAAGAAATATATATGTCTCAACCAGAAGGTTTTACAACAAAAATAACAAAGGTCTTGGTATGCAAGTTAAAGAAATATTTGTATGATTTGAAATAATCACCTAATCTATGGTATGAAAAGTTGGATACTTATGTATTGGGACTTGGTTTTACCATAAAATAGGTTGGTGATCACTCTATTATTATGGAATTGCATGTTTATGATATGTCATTAATAGGAAATGATAAAGAAATCATCCAAAATTTTAAGTCTCAGTTGTCATCTCAGTTTGATATGAAGGATCTTGGTCCTGCAAATTTCATCTTGGGTATGCAAGGAAAATCATGGAGATTTTGGAATGCGATATTGCTTCCTTCCTAACATCTTATCTGAGCCTCCCCGTGTTCAATGGGCGAATGAAAATTTCTCTCTAGGATCCGATCATCAAAAGAATGTAGAAAAATTTGGTTGCGTGGAAAGGAGTTTTTCTAAGATAGGCTGGGAAAGTGGTGTTGGCCAAAACCTCTCTGCAAAGCATCCCTGTATACTTCATGTCCTTATTTAGAATACCCTAGAGAGGTATAGAAAATGGAAAGCATTCTCAAGGCCTTCATTTGGGCTAGCCCAAAACTAAAAGGTAAATTCCACCTGGCACAGTGGGAGTAAGTTTGCAACATCAAGAAAAGAGGAGGCTTAGGACTAAAATATGTGCGCAGGATGAATAGAGCACTGATTGCAAAGCAAAACTAGAAATTGGTTGTTAATGAGGACATGGATTGGGTAAATATTCTTAAAACGAAATACCATTTTAAATTTTTTTTAGCTAATGGACTCCTAAGCTTTGGTTCTCATTTCTAGAAGAGCATTTTGAAGTCCCGAGATTTGATGTGTCAGGGCAGAAGATGGATTCTAGGTGATATCATTCTGATCGACTTCTAGAAGGATACATGGTTTTTTGATCTCCCTCTAATCAATGATCCCAATGTTAACATTCTAGAACCATTGTTTAGGGACCTAAGGCAATATAAGGTGTCATATTTTATAGCTCTAGTAAATGGAAGAAAGATTTGGGATTTGCCCCCTCTAATTTCTATTAACAGGGATGAGGTTCTTGCTCTTGAGAAACTAGCTGCAATCATCAATCACCAAATCATTCCCATCTTAGAGAGGGCAGATAGATGTATGTGGGCTAGTGAAACCAATGGGCACTTCACAGTTCGATCTATATACTTGATGTCTGAACTTGAGTTCTGTTGGTGGATGCTGAACAACTAGATTTGGATACATAATCTTCTACCTAAGGTGAACATTTTCTTGTGGTTGGTTGCACAAGATAAAATCTTATCCATTGAAAACCTCAAAAAGCGTGGCATATCTATCACCAATAGGTGCTATCTATGTGAAGCAGATGGGGAATCTACTAACCACATCTTCAGTAGCTACCCCTTCTTCAAGATTTCTTATGAAGAGATTTTGAATATGTTATTGGTTAATTAGGTTTTGTCAGAGTTGATGTTGAAGATTCTCGTCCAATGAACTCCTTTTCACTCCCCCAAGTTAAAATTTTTGTGGAATTTCCTGCTCCTCCATATCCTATGGAGCCTTTGGAAGGAGTGTAATGCTCGGGCATTCAAAAACCTCAAAAACTCAGCCTATTAGGTGGAAGTTAGATTATCGTGGAATTCAAAGGAGAATATTTATATCTTGAACACTAGCAAAGGGGATATGTCTCAGAGACATTTGCTAGTGGAGATCACTCTTGAACGAGAGCTTGGATTTACCTGCGATAGACTTGTGGATCCAGCCCTGAATCCAAGAATATTCTATAAGTGGAGACCACCATTTAGGGATTGGGTGAAGCTCAACTTTGATGGAGCATCAAGAGGGAACCCTGGGTTAGTCGAGGTAGGTGGAGTCATCAGAGACTAGGGTGGTAGAGCTATCCCACCTGTCCATCCAATCATCCTTTTACATGAAAACTAAGGCAACCTTCCTTGGAGTTTCCTTGGCTCACATGTTAGGGTTCAATAAAGTTATTGTAGAAGGAGACTCTTTGAGCCTCATAAACCTGCTAAAATCAAACAAGGACCCTAACTAGTGGGTTTTCAATGAAGTGATGGAGATTAAAAGGATTGCAAGCCTGATGGTAGGAGTTCAATTCATCCACACCTAGCGCAAAGGGAATAAGGTGGCTAACTTCTTGGTGAATTGGGGGGTAGATCATCCAGGGAGAGAGGAATGGAGAGACAATTTCTAGGGTGATATGAGAATATTGGTGAATGATGATCACTCGTGACCTAGAAAAGGAGGACCCCTGCATGGATGATTGGCCTCATGTGGATAAATTTCTAAGATGCTTCATCCAGTTAGCAAACTACCATGTGGTTTGGTTGGTTCAATGCTCGGTGGATGAAGGACTTAAGGTCCAGCCCATGAATCCTATTGCTCGCTCCAAGATGGTGCTCCTCCCTAGCTTTTGTGGTTCTTGGTGGGACTTTGATACTGGCTCAAATAATGTTTACGGGCCCATTTTTAAGTTGACATCATGGTGTTTTACCTCCAGTTCTGGTGCCTGGATATTTAAGTCAACTCTAGCTTTTGTGCAAGTATCCATCGATAACATTCCCTTGGTTTTTATATGTATTGTGCGTAGCAATCAGGCGTAGTGGTGATTTAGATTCTTACCATCCTATCTGCTATGGTGCCTGGTTTGGAACCACGAGGAAAGCTAAATCATTGAAACAAAAGTTTGTATTTTGAAGTTAAGATTGAAACCTATGACCTTGGTTGTAGATGAGGAAGTGCTTGGTATCCTGAGTAGAGGAGGGCTTCTAGATTACATCAACAAATTTCATGATCATAACCTTCTGCTATCCAAATGGGTGGCATACTCTTGGAAGGATAGCTAGGTCCAAGTGGTAAACCTAAATTTTAAGATAAAATAAGAGTTGATGGCAAAGGAAACCTGGTCTTCTAGCGGATGGGAATTCCCATAATTGGTATGGGCACTCTCTGCTTATCGAGCTTGGCTTCTTCCTCGATGATGAGGAATTCCTCTCAAAAGAGAAGGGTGGATTCATAGTTAAGGTACTCCTCCCACCATGGGATAGTGTGATTCAAGTGATCATGGATTATTTCTCACTAGATCCATCTCGTGAAATTTTTAGAATCTACCACGTTATGTTCCTCAACTAGCTTCGGAGAGGAAGATAAATGAACGTACTTGCATTCTTGTGCCACATGATGAATAAAATGCTCTCGGATATGCGAAATGGTAAGGGATTCTACCCCCTACATCAAGGTTTAATACTTTTAACTATGGAATTTATGGCGATAGAAAATGAAATTGATACGGTAGAAATTATTAAATTTGTGGAAAATAATCCTCTGGTTCCTTCGGAGATGCCCGCCCCCAAAACCTCTCTCTATGCATGAGTTATCGAGTGGTTTAGAGTTCTATTCGAATTCTGGGCCTCAAGTTAAGCAGCAGGCTAGAGAATTATCAATGTCTTCCATGGGAGTGCGTGGAGGGGACTTTAAATGGCCCCTAGAGCCCGAGACTATTGACTCTCTAGATGGGAGCTGGCACTCTACCGATCTGTCTGTCACTTCAACAGGGATCAGGGGCAGTAAGAAGTGTTGTTCTACCAGACTTTTGCGAAGGAGGTTTTGAGTGGTAAGACCCCCTTGTCCTTGATGGAGGTTTTCTAGGAAGAGTGTTGGTCGAGGTGGTCCGTCGGGAAGAATGTTTCTAACATCGTGAAGATGGAACCCACCTTGACCCAGTAGATAAATATAGTTATAGACAAGCAAGTTACAATGTTGGGTACTTTCAAATGGCTATAAAATGTTTGGAGGATGTAAACAATCAAATGATTGGGTTATTGGACATGGTTGCCTTGTGCATGAACATCCCTAATAAATCCAATCTATAGCTTTTATTTTGGGACCCTACTTTGGTAGGGTAGCTGTAAGGTTTGTTCTTGGGGTGGTTTTACACCTCCTTAGTGTTGTTTTGCTTTTTTTGTAGCCCAAGTGGGCATTTTTATTTTTTGTAGCCTGAACTACTTTCCATTGGATTTTTTGATCTCTGACATCCTTCATCCCATATATGTTAATAATCATCCATATTTCTCCTGTATTCATATTCTTAAGTCTTATCATAAGAACTCCTTTGGTGACTGTTGAGTTGATTTCTTGGAAAGTATGTCTATACCACAAGGTTAGAGAGCCCCCTGAAAAGCCCTAGGAGGCTTGGGCTATGTAGTCATACTACTTCTAGTTTCTACTTGATATGGTTCTTATTAATTTGAGAGAGGTTTTGGTTTCTTGGAGCAACATAATATTTGGTTTGGTTTCTACTAGCATTCTTGTAACGACCAATTGTTTAGGGCAATCATTGAGTCCCCTCACATTCCATGTATATACTATCATTATTGACTTGACCGATCCTGTTTCATTCTTTTGTCTCTTCTCAATTTAGTTGATCCCTAGAGTTGGTCTTTCTCTATTTTTCTCAAGTCCCATAATCACATCCTATGATTGGTGATGGTCCTAGTTGTGAACCATGATGGCCTTAGACCAATTATAGGGCGGAGATGGGATGGGAGGGTTTGCTTGATCAATATGGGAATAAATCGACTGATGTGGGTTATTGGGAGGGGGACAAAAAACCGAGGGGTTTGGTCTTTACCTCAACTTGACATATACTTTTTAATGACACCATAAGTGAAGGACAAAACATGTATTAACTTGTAATTGTTTTAACCATGAGATTTATATTTGAATATGACATACGATAAATAATAATGTACTTTCTTTGATAAAGTAACAAGTTCTTGAGGAGTAATTAAGTAATACTATAGTTAATGTGGTATTACTTACAAAATAAATACTAACTATATATAAAAACTTATACAATGAAAAATAACATAAATTTTTAATTAAAAATGTTAACTAATAACAATTCGGATATTACCCAGGTGTTGCATGTGAGTTGGAGAGGAGAGGGCAATCCTCCAAGAGAGGTCCTAGGTTCAAATCTCCACCCTACCAAAAAGTTGAATTGGGTATCCAAAATCCAATTGATAATGTTGGTGCGGGGAAGGTCAGGTGCGACTCCCGGGTGACTTTGACGGTGTAGAACCCCTGTTCGTGGTCTCTCAGACCAAGGCGGCCCCGCAAGGGTTTTTCGCTTAAAAAAAAAACAAGAAACAAAAAACAAAAAAACAACTCGGATATTATTGATTCGATTAATAAACCTTAGATGAAATTGAAATTGCGGTGAGCGTGGATCGAACACGCGACCTTCAGATCTTCAGTCTGACGCTCTCCCAACTGAGCTATCCCCGCATTGTTCTAACGCTTGCAAAGTAATTTATCTGATCACTATATTGCATAGGGATGACGTTTTTCCGGCTACAATACTGCATAGGGATGATGTACGAGGAAAAAAAAGATGACAATACTTGGTATTATAATAATTTTACCATTAATCATTGTAAAAAAAATTAACCGAAAAATCCTAGCTACCTAGTTAAATTAATAACATGAATGTGAGTAATTAATTACGTATAATTTCAATAATCTCACTGGTCGAGTGTGTAGTGGGGGTTTTGTTTGTAGGTTGGCAACTGGTGTTGGAATCATCATTATTACTATCACGTCTAAAGATAGACACAAATTTAGTCCCACATGCAGGGTATGAGGGAAGAGAATGGTCTGGTCTATGCAGAGGGAAAAGAATGCGCTATAAATAATGGGGAAGGGAGAAGAGTCAACTTATGGAGCCGCGTGGTGAGCAGAGAACGAACTATTCTTTCCCCTTTTACTAAAGAATACCGTGTGCTGGCCACTTAAAGCGGCATACGTAAGAGGGCCCAACAACACACGATAATAAACATGAAAGGCTTTTATTTTTATTTTAATATTCGATTTTTTCCATATTTGCTGTGCTCTTTTATGCCCCACATTAATTTTTGTATCATTTTCATTTTAACAGTACGTCATTCACATAAAGAAACGTATTGATATAAATTAAGATGACATGATTGCTAATAAATGAATAGTATTAGGCTGTTATTATATTATGTTTAACATGGAGATAAATCTAATAAAATAATTTAATCTGTAAGTTATTTGTTTAATCAAATAATTTACTTATAAGTTCTAATTTACTTACAATATAGCTTTCAAGAATATCTTTTTACGAGTGATAAAAACTTAAACATATCTTTCTATGAGTGATAAATAATACATGTTATATTTAAATTTTTAACTCGAACAATAATAATTATCACTTCTATCACTAGCATTATCATTATTAAGAAATATATTTTAATGGCTCGAAACATATTTTAATGGCCTTGATTTACTTGCACAAACATAGCTTTCAAGAACTCAATTTTTTTTTTATAACAATGATGTCTATGATTGAGACAAATAATACAATATTATCTATGTAGACTTTTCTATTGATAGTGAATTGATCTCTTGGAGTTCTAAGAAACAATCTACATTTGCTTTGTCATCTACGGAGGCAAAATATGTGGCTTTAGCATCGACATGTACTCAAAGAGTATGGTTGTGGCGAGATCTTAGAGAGGCTCAAGAAGAGCCAACTCAAATCTTTTGTGATAATGAAGGGGTAATTCAATTGTCCAAAGATTAGGTTTTTCATTCAACAACTAAACACATTGATCTGAAGCATCAGCATGCAAGATATTTGGTGCAAGAGAATATGGTGATGATTATTTAAGACTGAATATCAGGTTGTTGATATCCTGGCCAAGGAATTGCTAAAGTAGGCACATGCAAACCTAAAGATGAAGCTAGATATTTCTCCATTTTGCATCAAAGGGGGAATGAACATTGTGTATATGGCAAAAAAAATCAATTAAAGTTGCCATCTAGTATTGCAAGAGCAAAATGGATTTTAGACCTGATACATAGCTATTTTTTTGGGGTTGTGTATGTTCCATCCTTGGAAAATCATTATACTATATTTTATTTATAGATGATCTCTCAAGGTATGAATGGATATATTTCCTTCAAAAAAAATTGAGGTCTTTACAAAATTAAAAGATTTTAAGGTTCTTCTAGAAAATCAAATTGAGAGGAAGATAAAGGTGTTGTGGATAGATAATGGAGGAGAGTTCTGCAACAATGAATTTGACAAGTTCTGTAAGTTGTGTAGAATAACAAGGTAAAAGGTGACTTCATACACTCCTCAACAAAATAGAGTTGTAGAAAGAATGAATAGGACATTGATGGAAAAGGCAAGGAGTATGCTCAATGGTGTAGGGTTAGCATAGGAATTTTGGGCAGAGGTTGTGGACACTACATGTTACCTAGTAAATTGATCACCTACATCAACATTGGTTGATAAAACTTTGTATGAGGCATGGACTGGTAAGAAACCCTCTCTTGAACATCTTAGAGTTTTTGGTTGTGATGCTTATGTGCATGTTCCAAAGGAAAAAATATGTAAGTTAGATAATGAACCAGAGAAGTGTATCTTTATTGATTATAAAGATGGTGTAAAAGGCTATAAAATTTGAAACCCAAAAACTAGGATAGTTGTTTATAGATGAGATGTAATCTCTAGAGAGTTTAAAAGTGCTCTTGAGTAGGAATAACAATTAGGAGAGGAACAAAAAAAGTGCACTTTGATTTCATGGATGAACAATCAGACTCAATAGAGGATGATGAACTAGATCCTCAAACTCTAGTCTTGAGGAGATTGACCTAAGAAAGAAGGAAACTAGAAAGGTATAGTTCACCTGATTTTTATTCTACTTTTATTTTATCTATTATTGACGATGATCCTAGAACTGTTAGGGAGGCAATTAATGCAAAGTATGATAAATTCTAGAAGAAGTCCATGGTTGATGAGATAAAATATTTAGATAAAAATAAAACATGGGATTTGGTGAAGTTGCTTGCTAGAAGAAAACCAATTGGTAGCAAATAGATATTCAAGAAGATGTTTAATGTATAAGATAAAGTCAAGAAGTACCAAGATTGCTTGGTAGCAAAGGGATATTCCCAGGTATAGGGAATTGATTTTGGTGAGGTTTTCTCCATTGTTTCTAAACTAACTTCTATTAGATTTCTTTTGTCTATTGTTGATGTATTTGACTTAGAGGTAGAGAAAATGGATGTGAAGAACATTCCTACATGGGAATCTAGAAGAAGAAATCTATGTCTCAACCAAAAGGTTTTACAATAAAAAGAACGAAGGACTTGGTATGCAGGTTGAAGAAATATTTGTATTATTTGAAATAATCACCTAAGTTGTGGTGTGAAAAGTTTGATATTTATGTATTGGGACTTGGTTTTTCTCATCAAATAGGTTGGTGATCACTTTATTATTATGGCATGGTATGTTGATGATATATTGTTAATTATAAATGATAGAGAAATCATCCAAAATCAATTATCATCTCAGTTTGATATGAAGGATCTTGGTCTTGCAAATTCATCTTGGGTATTCAAACTAATATGGATTGGTCAAATGAGAGACTAATTGAATCAAATAAAATATATCAAGACAATATTAAAATATTTAATATGCATGATTGTCAACTAGTCAAGACTCCCATTTCTTTGGGTGTAAAACTATCTATAGAACAATATTCAAAGACACAAGAAGAGGAAGATAAAATGTATCATGCTCCTTATGCAAGTATTGTTGGGAATTTTATGTATTCCATGATATGTACCAGACCAAACATTACCCATGCAATAGGATTTTTAAGAAGATATATGTTAAAACTAGAAAAAAATATTGGATTGTTGTAAATTGAGATTTTAGATACTTGCATGGTATTATAGATTATACAATATATCAAGGAATACTTTGAACCAAACAAGGTATTGAATTTACAAGGTTTTACTAATGTAGATTGGGCTGGAGATCTTGATTGTTGAAGATCCATAAGTGGTTATATATTTTGCTTGATGGGTGGAGCAGTAAACTGGATGAACAAGACGTAATTTGTAATGGCACTTTCAACTATGGAATATAAGTACATGGTAGCTACTCAAGCAAGTAAATAAGTAGTATGGTTACAAAGATTATGTGCTAATGTTAGGTTCTTATAGGAAGTTGTAAGGATAAATTGTGATAGTCAAAGTGCAATCTATCTAGCAAAGAACCATGCTTATCATTCTAAGACAAAGCATATTGTAGTACGGTACCATTTTATTAGAGATATGGTTGAAGACAAGGTATCACTCAAGAAACTTAATACTCTAAAAAATATTACAGATTCATTAACTAAGTTTGGTTGAAGATATTTTATTAGAGATATGGTTGAAGATAAATCATATTGTAGTTTAGTACTAAGAAAATTCTTGGTGCAGGGATACAATGGGTTTAGTTGTCTCAAGTAGTTGAATATGTGATTTGCGTAGGCTCCACTACAAAGAATTCAACAAGTGGAATATTGTTGGATGTGTTTTATCCTTTATAGAAATATATTGTAGACCTTAGTACAATGTGTAGGGTTCTTATTATTTGGAGAGGTCTACTTAATTATTGGGTCTAGGTGGTTTAGCCCATGGTTTTATACCCATTGTATTCTAATATCACTTGGTGGTTTAGGGTTGGTCGGTGTTGTGGGATACCTATATATATTATAATTGTTTTGTTAAAAGTGTATAATAATTTAAATAAAGAGGTGTGGCTTTGAATTTCTATTGATTTTCATGATAAAGGGTTTCTAAGATAAATATTTGTGTTTAATGTGAATGCATCTTAATTTTTGTTCTTTTTTATGATTTTTTTTGTATTAATATCTCTAAAATAGGTTTATCAATCTCTTCATATATAAGTGCAATTGATAAAAAAATTGAAAATTTTGTTGAGTGGGGTGGATGGTTAGGGTGAGTGTAATGAATGGTATAAGGTAAGTATATGTTGGTGCACATGTTCAATTGAAATAAAATATTCTATCCATTGATGTAATGTTAGAGGGGGAAGGTGAAGAAGTGACTAGAACATAAGCAATGAACGTGCTATGCTTATCTTAGTGTCGCCTTATATATATATATATATATATATATATATATATATATATATATATATATTTAAACAACAATATGAAACACAAAAATTAAAATTTTAACATTATTAAAAAAATTTAAATCTATAATGCATTCAAGGAACCAAAAAATATCATGTACATATTTGAGATTCATTTCAAAAGGTAAAATTTATCTTGCTTGCCTTTCCTGTCAAACAAAATATTTCATGGAATAATTTCACACATTCAAAAATTTAAATTTTGAAGGAAAATATTTAGATATGAAAATAGGAAATTTAAATTTTGAAGGAAAATATTTAGATATGAAAATAGGTGTCAAGATGATGAATTCATAAGAAATGTGAAAATGAGATCCTAATAAAATTTTGCAAGGAATCCAATAGAATCGAGAATTTATTGTTCATCCATATCTACCATGATTTACCCTCAACAACCTTTTTTATAATTAGGTAAACTTGTTTCATATTGGTTCTAATATCATATTTTAATTCATACCACTTTAAAAAATTATTCAAAAATATATACTCACCACAATTTTTATGTATAAAAAGGAACAAGAGTGAAATAAAAGAGTAGATAGACAAAATTAGAGATTTAAAGAAAATAAATAGAGATAATTGACAAAACGATAAGGGGTGGGTGCTTATAGGCACCCTCATGATCTCATGCCACAAGCTAATACAATGGATCAATCATTGAAGGTATTTATATTGATACCTAATCCTCAATTAAATCCTAACCTAAAGTTGTCATAACTTATCTTGAAGGTTAAATTACATTAAAATTGCTTATAGGCTTATATAAAGATGCCCATATAATTACATTGAAGAATGGCCATAGGATTATATAAAAATATGCCCATATGATTACATATATAATGCAAGTAAGCTTAGATAGAAGATTCCCATAATTTTATATAGGGAACACCTAAAGGCTTACATAACACTTGCTCGTAGGCTGCATCAAGAGCATTCATAGGCACTTCATCATTATCGATCATACATCTATATATATATATATATATATATATATATATATATATATATATATATAGATAAAAAAAAAAAAAAGAGAGAAAGAGAGAATTATAAAAAAGGATTTGCATAAATTAATGGAAATATGGAAATGTGTGAAAGTTGGGTTTATTAAACTTAATTTTGAAAGTTCTTCTGAATGAGATCAGAGGAAATCCCACAAATGTGGTGTTATTAGAATCATGAAGAGAAACTATTTTACTTGCTCAAAATCATACATAATTTCAGTGAATAATTATGTCAAGGCTAGGGCACTTCATAAATATGAATATTGCTATTAAAAAGGATCAATATATATATTTCAATCCAAGCAATTTATAGATTGTTATTAATGTGAAGTCTTATAAACTCAACACAATCTCTAAAGAGAAAATGACTTGGCAGATCATTTATCTAATAGTGATGTTGATCTCAATCTTGAGAAAATTCAAGTTCTAGAAGGTAAGTAGTTGAGGATATTTTATCTATCAATGAAAATGACTATAAGGTTTTGATAGATAATAGGTTGCACAAGGAGTAGAAAGAAGAGGAAACAAGCAAAATAAAAATAATTCTTAAATTTTTGCTTGGATATAGTCTACTTTACCTAATAATAGATTAATATTTTGGTATTCTAATGAAAGTGACCCTCTATAAAAGTAATATATAGCTTATTAAAAATATTAATATAACTGAAAATATACTAAAACAAATTAAATATAAAAAATGCAACCAAGAATAAATATTATAATACACTATTATTTATGTAAATATATACAAACTCATGATTTAACATTTGAGACTCATCCGAACTCGGATTGAGCTAAAATTTTGAGGGTAGATGCCTGAAAAACCCTAGAACATCTCCACCAATTTTCATATCATTTGGAGCAACACAGATCCTAGCGCATCCCTATGTGTGAACGATATATTTGGCAAGCGGCTATGCGAGGGTTTCATCCGGGTTGAGTGCAAGCGGCTCCAGAGGTTGTTTTTAGGGCCTTCGGGCCCTAACGGCCAATATTTTTGTGGTTTATGCTCAATATTTTAGCAAGAAATGTTGCGGGGGATACAAGATGGGTTAGAAATTTTTCTTTCAACAGATCATACTGTGAAGTTGAGTGACAATGACTTCCAATTTGCTTGCACAAAAGAAAAGTGAAAACCATACCTTTCCACGGCGTCTAGGGCAAGGATTAAAGAGACCACGAAATAAGTTTCAAGCGAGTTGATCAAAAAATGGCTCATATCTCAAGTGAATCCGGTGCTAAGGTGCACCCACAAAATAATTCTACTGTGAAAACCCCTGTCAAGGGTAAGAATTTTGAAGACTCGGTCCCAAAAATGAATTTTAGGGATGCCCTTCGTGGTGGACAGCCTCAGCCCAATGCTAATATCAATACTAGGGCTTCTCATAAACCTCTAAGAATGCCTAAGATTGATCCCAGGAAAACGGAGTCAGGATGTCTTAAAGCGGTTGATGGAACTCCTATTGTTAAGCTTGATATGGGTAACATTTAGACTGGCATTGAAGATTTGGAAAAAAGAGGACTAATTTGTCGGTTCGTGGGTTTTCGTCCGAGTCTATACGCTTTCAAAGTCCGGGCTGCAAAAAGCTGGAAAACTAAAGGTGAGTTACAAATCTCTATTTATCCAAATGGTTATTTTCTTGTTTTATTTGCTAATAATGAAGATAGAGAGAAAACTTTTCAAGGGGGTCCTTGGTTTTTTGGAAGGGCGGGGCTTTTCATGAAGCCCTGGCATACTAAATTTAAAGCCGAAGAAGAGATGCCTTCTATAGCTCCCGTGTGGGTTAGACTCTTTGGCCTCCCTATTGAATTTTGGAATCCTACTTTTTTTTCTTCAATTGGAAACTCTTTAGGAACTTTTATGATGATTGCTGATTGTACTCAAAATTTTGAACATATTATTTATGCTCGAATTTGTGTTTTAATGGATTTTGACAAACCCCTACCTAAAAAGATCACATTACAATTTGGGGAAGACACTTGGGAGCAAGTAGTGGACTATGAGAACATTCCTTTTCGTTGTAGAATTTGCCATGAATATGGTCATTTGGCCGGTGCTTGCCCAAATAAAATTCCTGATCAAAAGAAAGAAGATATAAACTCGGTGAGGTTTCCAAATACCTAAGAAGAAGAACACTCGAAAAAAAACCGGTAATGAAGGATCAATCAAAGTCATTTGCTAATATGTTTGAAATCCTTTCCACAAATGATGTCCCAAGTGAGGAAGAGGAAATAATGGAAACTGAAATCTTAGAAACACGGTTTAAATATGAAGGAAAGAACTCAGAGACAAACCAACAAATCAAAGGTTTTCAACAAGAAAAAAAAGGAGAAAATTTACACAAGAAAAACAATATTTCAAATGTCAAAACTTCAAATAATGCAAGTCCCAATATAGACTCCATTGAACCATCTAGTAAAATTTTGGCTGTGTATGAGCATTCTTCAAGGTTAGAAGCCATCTCGGATTCAATTGGAATAAGTCAAGAAACAGGGAAAAAAAAATTGAAGATGGATTCTAATCAAAAAGTAGGTCGCAAGACCAATCAATATCATATGGTAAAAGAAGGTGAAAAGCTTGTAGAGGAAGGTAAGATTAATGCCCTTCCCAACATTTTTAGCCCTGGTATTAATGAAGATCATCACTTGGAATATTAGAGGACTCAAAGGGAGTCTTTCAAAACAAAATGAAATTAGAAGAATGATTCGAGATAAATCATCCACATCTTGTTTTCCTTCAAGAAACAAAAATGTCAATGGAGGATATGGACTTAATTGCCAGTAAAATTTGGCCAGTTGGAAAAGTGGTTTCCCTCAGTTCCCAAGGGACTTCGGGTGGCATTGCTTGTCTTTGGGACCCAAAAGAGGTAGTTATTCACCATATGGTTGGCGAGTTGGGGTTTGTTGGCTATAGCTATTCAAAGTAGACATTCCAACCAGATTATGCTCTGCATTCTTGTTTATGCCCCGACTTCTTTGGAGGAAAAAAGAAGGCAGGTGGAAGGATATTACTCATATTATCTCTCATTTTCCTAAAGCTTGGATCTTGATCGGAGGAGATTTCAATACCATCCTCTCTCTAGATGAGAAAAGGGGGGAAATAGAAATTTGGACAAAAGTACTGACCTCATGAGCGAATATATTGCAAACCTCCATCTTGTGGATATCCAACCAGATAATGGCCTTATGACTTGGTCTAACAGAAGGCAAGGCTTAGCTTGTATAATGGAGAGATTGGATAGGTTTTTGCTCTCTAAAAATTTCTTAATCCATGGTCACATTCCTAAAGTGAAGACTCTTAATAATGTTGGTTCGGATCATTGGCCGATCATGGTGGAAATGTGGAAAACCAATGTGAGTTTCTCTCCTTTTCGTTTTCAATTAATGTGGCTTAGAGACATTTCCTTCGAGACCTCGTGTGCAACAATGGTGGAAGGAAGGTAAACCTAGGCATGGGACTAAGATGTTCTGTTTTGCCAAAAGGCTGCAATACATTAAATCCAAAATCAAGACTTGGAGCTGGAAAGAGTTTGGGGATGTTCATAAAAAAAAACATGAAGTTATTGCTCATCTTGAAAATTTGAATAAGAAAATCCGTTTAGATGGCCTCACGAGAGAAGAGAAGTGCGAGATGAAATTAAACTCACAACTCGGTTAGAGGAATGGGAAAAAAGAGAAGAAATCTTATGGAAGCAAAAATCTAGAATTCAATGGCTCAAAGAAGGAGATCGAAACACAAATTTCTTCCACAAATCTCTTCTAGCTCGAAGATCTCACAACTTTATTTCTTCCTTAAAATCAGATTCCGGAGATGTTGTTTATACTTGGGATGGCATGAACTCTATTGTTGTTGATTACTTTTCCAATATTTTTCTTGCTACTCCTCTTGACTCGGCTTCTCAACAAAATGTTCTTCAAGCAATCCCTTCTCTTATCACTTACGAGGAGAACTCTATTTTGACTTGCTCCTGTTACTATCAATGAGCTTCAACAAGTAGTTTTTAAAATGCAAAAAGGGAAAACCCCGAGTCCTGATGGTTTTCCTATTGAGTTCTACCAAGAGTTACGGGATATCCTTCATGTTGATTTATTAGAGGTGGTGGAAGAAGCCGGGAAATCCAAAGAAATTTTGAAGGTTATCAATAAAACTTATATTACTCTTGTTCCAAAAGCTCAAGAGGTTGATCATATCTCAGCTTTTAGACCTATTGCTTTATGTAATGTTCTTCTCAAAATTATTACTAAAATCATGGCAGAAAGGTTGAAGCCTCTTTTACATAAGATTATTTCCCCAGAGCAAGGGGGATATGTGGAAGGACGTCAAATAGTAGATGAGATAGTTCTTGCTCGGGAAGCCATCCATTCCATGGATATGCAAAATTCTCCTTCTATGTTCATCCGGTTAGACTTATCCAAAGCTTATGACAAGTGGATTGGCACTTCCTTATCAAAGTTTTGAGGCAATTTGGTTTCTCTAAGGATTGGATGGATTGGATTATGGGATGTATCTCTTCGAGTTTCCTACTTAGTTCTTATCAATGGCGAGGCCTTCTCGGTCTTTCCCGGCTTCCAGAGGTATCGAGGCAAGGTGACCCGCTATCCCCTTATTTATTCATCATTCTTGTTGAATGCTTGGGTAGGACTATAACCAAAAAGAGGGAAAACAAAACCCTTGAGGGAGTTACCATTGCTCATGGAGCTAGACCTATCTCTCATCTTCAATTTGTGGATGACTCTACCCTTTTAGGTAAAGCTACAATTAAGGAAGCTTCTAATTTTAAGCAAATCATTAGCTATTTTTCTAAGGCCTACTGGGCGAGTTGATCAATGAAGACAAATCTAAAGTTATTTTCTTTCAACTGCTCTGCTAGACAGGAAGCCATGGTCTTGGATAAATTAAGATATAAGAAGACCTCTCTTCCAATCACTTATTTAGGTATTCCCATAAATATTCAAAGGCAGAAAAATAAAGATTGGAATTGGTTGTTGGACAAAGTCAAGAAGAAAATTGGAAAGTGGACCAACAAGTGGCTTTCTTACGGGGTAGAATCACCTTGGTAAAATCAGTCCTTCAAGCTATTCCTATTTATGTTTCTTCCGTTTTGAATATCCCAAAGGTTGTTCTTCGAGAATTGGATCAAATCGGTCATCGTTTCCTTTGGAGTGGTACTAAGGAGAAAAGAAAATGGGCCTTGGTGAAATGGGATACTTTATGTCTTCCTAAGAGTGAAGGGGGGTTAGGATTCCGGTCTTCAATTAATAACAACAAAGCTTTAGCTGCTAAATTATATTGGAGGATGTTGCATAACCCCAATGCTCTTTGGGCCAATAATCTCCGTGCTAAATATCCTTGAGAACAAAAGTCCTGAAGACCTTGTTCGCTATCAACTTCCTACCAAAGGTTCTCCCATTTTAGCAGTTCTTAAGGCTGGTGAGGATTTGATAAAGAAAAAATTATTTTGGATCATTCATAATGGTCAACATGCAAATTTTTGGACAGATTCTTGGGATGGTCACAAGCCTTTGATAACTCGGTTTCCCGATTGGAGGCCTTGGATGGAGGAGCTTCACCGAGCTAATTGGATAAAGGTGGCTAATTACTATCGGTACCATATTGGTAATTCAAAGGTTGGTAGATATTGGATCCCTATTGAGGAGTGGCCTATTCAAATCCCAGAAAGGCAAAGACAAGATATCCAAGGCATCCTTCATATGAGATCCCTCTCTTGGTCCCATGAAAAAGATTGTTTTGGATGGAACGACACTACTAAGGGTGAGTATTCTGTTGCTCAAGGTTATTTGACCTTATGCCATAATAATCCCAACCATTCTTCGACATATTTTCTCAATTGTGGGCTCAAAAGCTCTGGCCTAAGGTGAGGTTCTTTAATTGGCTTTTATTGCATCGTAGGGTGCTTCTTGGTGAGCAACTTATGAAGCGTGGTTTTCATGGCCCTTTTAGATGTGAAATGTGTGAAGAGAATGTAGAAAATATCAACCATATTTTTATTGAGTGTACTTTAGCCTCCGAGCTATGGAGGAGAATGGCAACTTTACTTGGCTTACGGTGGTCCAATTTTTTCACTTTTGAACGACTTTGGAGGGATTGGCCTAATCAAGAGGGTGTTGATCATTTTATTAGGCGGTTAGTTTGGATGGGTTCTACCATTCTTCTTTGGAATATTTGGAATGAAAGGAACAACCAAATTTTTAATCAAGATAGGAAGGATATTCACTATATTTGGCAAAAGACCATAGCCAACTTAGTTGAATGAGTCCATCATCTCCTTAATCACCCCCAAAACTCCCACCAAAGATGGGATCAAGTGATGCAAAGATTGAAGATTAAACCTTCTAAGGGCAACCAACTTAAAGGGAATGTGAGTATTAGTAAGATGGATAGGACTAGAAATTGGCAACCTCCTCCTAAGGATTTTGGAAAAGTCAATCCTGATGGAGCCTCTAGAGGGAACCCTGGAAAAGCCGGTGTGGGAGGAATTGGTAGACTTTCGAGATGGCTCCCTGGTTTTTACTTTTCTTGAGAATTTGGGTATTCTTTCCAATAACCTTGCTTGAGGGGTATGGTATCCTTAGAGGCCTTCAGGAGGCTACTAAGGTTGGATGGGAAAAGGTGTTAGTTGAGTCGAACTCTCAACTTATGATTAATCTCTTGAAGACTCCTTCTAAGAATCATAAGGTGGATTGGAGAATAAAAAGAATTATTGAGAAGATTCGGTTAATCCGGATGGGATTTTTGAAAGTTGATTACAATCATGTGGTCGAGAGATCAAAACAAGAGTGTTGATGCTTTAGCTAATTGGGCTTTGGACAAAGGTGATCTTACTTGTTATGGCCACCCTCCTATATGGTGGGCTTCTCAAATTAGGGAAGCTCTTCTTTCTATCATTTCTTTGGATGGCTCCGAGTTACGAAGGTACCTAGTTTCTTCTTGTTTTTTTTTTGTTTCTCTTTGGTTCATTCAGTTTTTTTAGTTCCCTAGCTCATTCTATTCTTTATTTTGTTTCCTCTGTTGATTCTTGCATTAATAGTCTTCTGGTCTAGATAGGTCATTGTTTTGTTCATTTTTTTTCTTTTGTCTTCTTTGTTTTTTTGTTTAGTTTTTTAAGGTGGGTGGGTTCTTTTGTTTTGTTTTGTTTTTGTGTTCTTTGTGTTGTTTTTTGTTGTTCTTGTGTTTTTGTTGTTTTTTTTTTATGTTTATTGTTATTGTTCTTGTGTTTTTTTCGTTCTTGTTCTTGGGTTTCTCTTTGTTTGTGTTATTTCATTTTTTTATGTGTGAGTGTTTTCTATGTTTTTTGTTTTTGTTTATTGTCTGTTGTTGGTTGTTTTTATTTTTATTTTATTTATTTTATTTTTTAGGTTTTGGTTGTGTTTATTTTTCATGTTTTTTTGGGTTATGTCTTTGTAGTGTTCTGTTGTTTTTGTCTTGTTTGTGTTTTGTTATGTGGTTCTTGTGTTTTTCTATGTGGTTTGTGTTGTGGTTTCTTTTATCTTATTGTGCGTGTTTGGTTGTGCTTTTGGTTTTGACACACTCAAGGAGTTTGTTTTTTATTTTATTTTATTATTTTTGTTGTTATTTTCTTTTTTTAATTTGGTTTTGTGTGTTTGTTTGCTCCTTGAGTATGTCAAAGGTGGTAGGCCGGGTCCGAGTCCTGGGCGTTTTTGGCGGAATGGATACCCCTGCCTCCTTGGGTCTTACCCGAAAGTGGCATCCCTTTTGGGATGTTTTCCACAAATAAAAAAAAATGATTTAACATTTGTATCATTGCCCAACAAAAACCTTTTTTATTCTAAACATGATAAATTATTATTAGTTTTATTAAAAAAACTTACTACTATTACAATATAAAGTTTACATTGTCAATAAAACAAATTAGGGTCAATATTACACTATTAACTTTACAATAGTTGTAAGAGATAAGGTTTGGTTGTGGTGTCAGCTAAAGAGTAATTTTTTTTTAACATCAACTTGTTAAAAGATATTGTCACTCATAAATTTATTATCTCACCAATGTTGAAAAATGCTTTTCCTTTCCCAAAAATTATCTAATGCACTTCATAGTTTTAGGACTAAGAAATGACTATAACTTATTATATTGAAAAATTTAATATAACTTAAAAAAATAAAAACAAATCTAATAATAAATGAAAACAATATTATATATATATGCTAGATAATAAGGGGTTGTACTCGAGTCCCCCACCCTTGATAAATTACAACTCTCTTCTTTAGAGCTTGAGATTTTACAAATAGATACACTTCTCATATCAATTGAGATGTTATAGCTAGAAACCTACATCATTTTACATAAAATGTCTGAATTCTAGATTTTTCATTTTCTGGATCTTTTCAGTTTTCTATATGAATACAAATATTTCAAAATTTAGCATCCTTATTGATATTACTATTACAAAATAAAACAGATATTACCAATGAAAACATTAAAGTAAAGAATTGGATTTTTATTTCGGGAGAGAGGATGGTGGGAGTGGCAGCAGTAGCAGTCAAAGGTGATGGCGGGATCCACTTGGGAGGATCTTCGGAGGGTCCAGCAGAACCAGGTAAGAATAGTGTAGGGGAAGGGGTCTCGGGGTCCCGCCCTAAGGACCCCTAGGACAAAGTACACCCTAACAAAATTGATTCGAAGGGACCCTTGCATCCTGGCATGATGTCCTATACCCAGGTTATCGGGGAAAGTTCCCCAACCCCGACAGGAACCCACCTGGCCCAAATCGGGTCAGATATCGAGATCCTCATAGAGGTCTTTTCCTCCTATGTGTCCAAGGCCTCCTGTGCCCTAATAGGTAAATTTGTGGGAGGATGACCGGACATGGAAACCATAAGGTGATGGGCCTTTTCTAAATGGAAAACATCAAGAAACATGGAGATAATTGCCATCTCTCGAGGTTTCTTCATCATCAAGATTTGCAACTATGATGACACAAGTCGGATCTTAATCGGGGGTCCCTAGTTCCTGGGGAGGAAGAGCCTATTCCTTAGACGATGGACCCCATATTTCAACCCCAAGACTCAGAACATCAACTATGCTCCTGTGTGGGTCCACATCCCGAACTTGCCTTTCCACTTGTGGTAAGAAGACATCCTGAAGGCCATCGCTAGGGCAATAGGGGAGTTGGTGGTGGTCGACTCTACTACCAGAGCAGGATCCAAGATGGTCCATGCTCGCATATGTGTCAACACAAACCTAGAGAGGGAGCTGCCCTCCTTCGTAAATCTAGTCTCGAGATCCTATAGGTGGTGCCAGACCCTCGAATATGAGAACAAGCCAGCTTTCTATGGGTGTTGTAGCATGCAAGACCACCTCCCAAATCAATGCCCTAACCAGGTGGAGAAATATGAGGCCACCAACGATGTTGATTCTAAAGAGCAACTCAAAACCCGAAACCGGTTCCCAGGCCGATGGAACTATGTTCCCAGGAACCCTCTCATCCATAGGAAACAAGCAGGCCAGGAGTGGCCTACATAGCAACCTACTCAACAAAGCCCTGCAACGCATGCAGACCAAGAAATTTCTAAATTGCAGCCCATCCAAACTAACCCGATAGTCCATATTGCATAGGGGAAGGCCTAGAGCATGCCCCCACATCAAGCGATCAAAGGATCTAGTAGTGCTATCACCACCCCACCAACAGGTGTGAACCAGGTATGTTATTCGAAACCCCACACTGAGTTGTCCTGTGAGAACTATGTGGTCCCCTCCCCGATGGTGAACCCCCCCCTCCCCCAAGGCTCAGCTAGTCATTCACCAGGGTTCTTCGTCTTGCTTCGAGGCCCCCTCCCCCTGTAGGACCTTGACCTAGCATCCATCCATACCGACAGTGAGGATGAGGGCAGCCCAGTCCCATCCTAGGATCGATACAAAAGTTTTAGTCCAAATCAGACCCAAAGTAGAACTTCCATCATTGATTTTGGTAGTGAGAAGAAAAGGGGTAGACCATCCCTGGGAGACCTAAGGAGGAAAGAAGCAGCCGACGACATAACTAATGGGTCTCAAGCTACTCTACTAGCCGACCACCTCCACCTTCTAAGAGAAGACCCAAAGAACCCAAAACCTCCCACCCAACATGGAAAGGGAGGGAAAAAACCCCCAAAGGTTTGAAATGAAGCTCCTCACCTGGAATGTGAGAGGGCTAAATGTTGCCCCTAAAATATGGATTGTAGCTGACCTAAGGAGAGAGCATTGCCCCACCATATTCATCCTCTAATAAACCAAGATGAATGAATTATCCTCCTCGATAGTTGCCAAATCCATCTGGCCCAAAAGTGATTTTATTTTTGTCCCCACCCTAGGTACTACTGGGGGGCTTCTAATCATGTGGGATCCAACTCAAGTGGAAGGAAGGCTCATATCTTCCTCCAATAGTATCATCAACTTGTTAATTCACTGCAAGAGCAGCTCCAAGACATGGATCCTATTGAGCATCTACGCCCCCAACAACCCCTTGGAGAGGGCTACGTTGTGGAGATACATTAGTCGCATGAGTAATTATTTTGAAACAATCCCCTAGATCCTGGTAGGGGATTTCAATTACCCATTATTTTCTTCTTACAAACGAGGAGGTAATGGGGTTGACACGAAAAGATTGGAAGAGTTCAACAGTTTTGTCGATGCGAATGAGTTGATGGATGTTCAGTTAAAAGGAACCAAGTACACTTGGAGCAATAGAATATCTGGTGCCAACCTCATCCAAGTCAAGCTGGACAGAGTCCTCCTATCCCATGAAGCCATTCCCATTTTTGGAGATGCTACCCTCCGACCCCTTCCTAGAATAGGATCGGATCACAGCCCTCTGCTTCTCAAGGAAACCTTGGCTCCCCTCTTCAAGAGCCCTTTTTATTTTGATTCAATGTGGTTTCACCACCCGGACTTCAAGAATCAGGTGTCCCAGTGGTGGCAGCAGTCGTTCCAGGGATCCCCTTCGGGGAAACTGTATCAAAAGCTCTGATTCCTAAAAGGGTAGCTCAGAATCTGGAACAAAGAGATTTTTGGAAATATTTTTGAGAAGAAAAGGGCCATCAAAGAAAATTTGGATGTTATCAAGCATCAACTTTAGGAAGGGCACCAGGACAACAACACCAGGATGGAGGAAAGGCAACTCCTAACCGAATACCATAATATCCTAGCTAGGGAGGAAACTTACTGGAGATAAAAATCTTGAGCCCTATGGCTCAAATATGGGGATTCGAATACCAAGTACTTTCATACTTCCACTCTGAGAAATAGAAGCTCCAACAAAATTTTGGAGCTTACTACCTTCGATGGCAGGATCATCAATGAAATTTCAGGCATTAGAGATGAAGCTATCAATTTCTTCCAATCCCTCTTAGGAAATTCTTCCCTAGAGGCCCCCTAGGCTATAGGAGCCCTCCTGGACAACATTCCCCACTCCATTTATGATGCCACCAATGAAATGCTTATAAGCCCTCTCTCAGTTGAAGAAATCAAAGCAACCCTTTTCTCCATGCAACCGGATAAGGCCCCTAGCCTGGACGGGTTCCCTCCCCGATTCTACCAGGATTTTTGGGACCTGATTGGGATTGAAGTGTGTGCAGCATTCAGGGACCTCCAAAAATCCAAATCTATCCCTCGGGGTATTAACTCAACTTTCATAGCTCTAGTACCCAAAACCCTGGCCTACAAGTCTTTGTCCGACTATCACCCCATTAGCCTCTGCAATGTCCTCTACAAAATCCTAACCAAAGCCATGGCTAATAGGCTCAAGTCAATCCTTCCCCTTATCATTGACCCATGCTAGGGGAGTTCTATCAAGGGGAGGATCATCATGGATGGGGTTATTACTGTCCACGAAGCCATTCACTCCACCACCCTAGCCAAGAAGCCTACTCTCCTCCTCAAGATGGACATGAACAAAGCCTTTGATAGAGTCCGTTGGGAGTTCCTTTCAGACATCCTCCTCAATTTTGGGTTCCATCCGACCTAGGTTGAGCTAGTTCACAAGTGTATTTCTTCAGCTTGGTTCTCCATCCTAGTCAACGGTTCCCTCGTAGGTTTTTTCCCTAGTTCTAGAGGACTTCGGCAAGGAGACCCCCTGTCCCCCATTTTGTTCATTATTCTAGCCGAAGCATTGGGAAGATCCATCAAAGATGCTACCAATAGAGGGCTAATTTTGAGGATCAGGACTGCTTCTAGGCTCCCTCCTATCACCCACCAACAGTTTGTTGATGACACCATCCTGGCAACCTCAGCCTCAGTTCCTCAAGCTAGAACCATCAAGCACATCCTGCACCTCTATGAAGAAGCAGTTGGGTAGAAGATCAATTTCATCAAGAGTAAAATCTATTTCCTCTTTACTCCCCTATCCTACCAGGCAAAAATCATCAGGATCCTAGGGTGTCCCTTTGATTTGCTACCCACAACTTACCTGGGGCTTCCCCTATTTTTTAGAATATCTGCTACCTCGATGTGGAATAATGTCATAGATAGAATCAACAAAAAACTAGCCTCCTAGAAAGGCCATCTCCTCTCCCAGGCAGCAAAGGCCACCATGACCTCGGCCTACCTTCAAAGTATACCTGTATACTTTATGTCTATCTTCAAGATCCCAACGATGGTCAGCTCCAAGATCGAACAGATCCAAAAATGATTCCTGTGGTCGGGAAGCAAAGACAAAAAGAGGATCCCATTGGTGGCCTGGGACAAGGTGTGCCACAGTAAAGCCAACGATGGTATTGGGCTTAGAAAAGTGGACCTCATGAATTTGGCCCTCCTGGCCAAGCATGCATGGAAGATATTTTCCAACTGTAGCTTTGATTGGATCAAGATCATCAATGCGAAGTACTTGCAAATTCATATTTTTTTGGACAACCAAGGACCCCAAAATGGTTCGACATTATGAAAAGTCATCATCCAGACTAGAAACCTCATCTAGAAAGGGACTTGATGGATTTTGGGGAATGGGAACACCATTAACTTCTAGCAAGGCCGATGGATCCAAGAGAATCCATTGAGGTAAAATAGAGAGTTGGTGGGCATGGAGCCTTTCACAATAGACTCCTTGGGAAGCAAAGTGGAGGGGTTTATCAGCCATAGAGCAGAGCATCCCAGATGGAGGACCATTGAAATGGAGGATTTCCTTGAGCAAGCAGCCATTCTTTCCAGATTTATTCAAGCTACCACCATCCCCTTGGAAGAAGTCGAGGACATGCCTATATAGAAGGACACCAATAACAGAACCTTCACAGTAAAGTCGACTTACTCTATCCTCAGCCAGGTCCCAGTGTCGAGTATCCCATTTACCCTAGTTTGGCACCCTAAGATTATTCCTAAGATTAGTTTCTTTGTTTGGACTACCATCCAAAATAAGATCCTCACGATCAAAAACCTTTCCAAGAGAGGATTCATGATCCCCAACCGTTGCTATCTATGCCTATCCAGCTGGGAAAGCACTGATCATATTTTTTGTTCCTGCAGTTTCACCTCTAAATTTTTTGGTCATATCCTCAACAATGTCCACATCCAGTGGGCCCCACCTCGAACCATTGTCAACCTCTTTTCTCAGTGGCCTAATCCTTTCTTCAGTCCCAAGCTTAGATCCCTGTGGTTCCTTTGTCTCCCCCACCTTGTGTGGCATATCTAGTTAGAAAGGAACTGGAGGGCCTTCTCTAGGTAACCCAGGGATCCCCTATCGGTGGTGTCCAAGGCCTTAGCCTTCACCTATGAGAACTCTCATATTATCTCTTGCCCTGGGCCCCCATCATTAGCCGTTGACTTAGCCACCCTTCGATCTCTTGGAGCTTCCCCAGAGGATCCTATGATGCTGCCTAAGGTGAATCCCAGAGTCAATGTTAGATGGAGTCCTCCTCCTGAAGGCTGGATCAAGCTAAATTTCTATGGGGCTTCTAAAGGAAATATTGGCAAGGCAGGGGTAGGAGGGGTCATCAGAGACCACCTAGGCTTCATCATCCTTGCCTTTGCGGAGTTCTTAGGGCATCAAACTAATAACTATGCAGAAGCCTTGGATCTTGAGAAGGGGTTGCTACTTCTGAAAGAGGATCCCAGGGATGCGATCATCGAAGGAGATTCCCAGATTATCATAAAATACATGTCCAATGGGAAGACGCCATCGTGGAAGATTCACAATTCCATCCTCAAATCTAGGAGGATTCTCGATAATTTCTCGAGAACAACCATTCACCACATCTTTAGGGAGGCCAATCAGGTCGCTGACCTCATGACCAATCTGGGCACTTCGAGCAGTGAGCTCAGGGTATGGAGGGAGGATTGTCCCTAGGTGATTTTTAATGTCACAAAGCAAGATATGAAGACAAGTCAACCTATCAAACTCCGAGGGCCTAAGAGTCTGTCAGATCACCATAGGAATGTTCACCAGGGGTCTAGGGCTTCCACAAGATCTCCTTTGTAATCTGTTCTCTTTCCATAGTGGATCATGTTAGTCAGATAACACAAGCACATGAATAGCAATTTGAGAGATTGGGTTCGGTATCCAAGTAGCAACAAGTTGCTTTGGCTTTCTCAAAATGATATGGATAGGAGCACCAATCATGAGGCAGGTATCCACATCATTTTTTCAATATCTATCCACGTAATGTGGAAACTAGGTAGACCATGAAGGGTTGGCTTGTTGTGACCTCTGGTGTGTGGTGCTTTCCCTAGTGTCCAACTCAGGAGACTCACACCCCTCCCCTCATCTTCCATTTTCCCTTTGCATTATTTTGATGAGTGGTATGGAGAATCATGAGTGTCTCGTTGTGACCAATAAGAAGCGTGACATCGATAGGGCGCTCACTTCCATCATGTCCAACTTGGCCTCTGGCCACCCTTTGCACTAACCCGTACAACTGGCTTTTGGTCGTTTTTTCAGCCACTCCTAGATCTATCCATCTAGCTTCCTCATCACTCATATTTTCCTTCTTAAAGCCAAGTCCCGGGTCCGTCAGCTAGTTGTTTCAATTGTCTCTAGGGTGCTTGTTGTGTCATCTCCCGAGCTCTATAATTTCCCCTCCCAGATTGCTCGCCTCTTAATTACGATGCCCAACATGACTTATGTCGAGCCAACCCTTCTGCAATTGCATCCCGATGCAAAAACCTTCATGGATGCCAAAAAATTTACCCCTTTCTTGGAGAAGTTCACTGGAGCCGAAGACCCTATCACCGAAGACTTCATGGCTTCATGGAACCAAGGTGAGGTTACTGTCCAAGGACTACATTTTATGGTTTCTATTGACATGCTAGCATTTGTCTCTGGTCTCCCCCTATTGGGACACCTTATCAGGCATGATAGGCATAACTGGGAAGAGGAATTGGACCAATTCCCCGACAAGGGGAAAATCCTGGGATGGGACAAAACCTCGCTGCATGCGACCGCCCTCCCAGCCCCGTGGAACCATGCCATAGTCCCTGTCATGCAATACATTACCTGCGATGACCCTTCTAAACCCCTTTGTAGCTTTCATTTGGCCTTTTTCAATCACCTCCACGATGGGAGACCCGTTTGCATCCCAGAATACCTCATGTACTCCCTCAACCTTACCCTGGAGAAGTGTCAAAAATTGGGTGGGCATCCCAGGCACCAAGGGCTCCTCGTAATTCTATATAAGCATGCTTTAGCCCACCAGCCTCTAGTGCAGAACATCCAACCCATGGCTACCCATCCCCCTATTGAGAATCCTCCTTCCCCCGCCACGAGTCCCTTGGTGAGCCCAACTAGGCTGGTGGGAACCCCAAGCCCACTCCAACTAGGATTGTCAAGCGCAGTGAGCAGAAGAGGAGGGGGGCTTTGGCTCAAACTCCCCTTGGTGGCAGATCCTCTGCCAAGCTGAAGAATCCCAAGATTGAGGTTTCCTCCTCCTCTACCTAGGCAGCATCGGAGTCCGAGAGTGACAAGGAAGACTCCAAGTCCCAATTGGTGTTGCAGTTAGTGGCATCCATCATTAACACAATGATGAAGTAGTTGCAGGAAGCTTCCTAGATTTTGGGGAAGGTCACGGCCTACAGGAAGAATGAAGGTAAAAACTGACAGACAGGGACCCCGGGTGGCTAGGGTGGTTTGTTGGAGTGTGTGTAGCTCTGCGTTTTTGTGGACAAATCCTCTTTTTTTTTAGGAAATCCCTATGTGGGGTCGATGGCTCAGCTAGGCATGGTGACACTAGTGCGGGTGTTTCCTTTTGCAAGTCGGGGTGTATGGGTTTTAAGTGGGGGTGGGATCCCTCCTCTAGAAATGAGGGGATTTTGGGTTTAATGGGTTTTCCTGTTGTTTCCTTTTTTTTTCTCTATTGCATAGCCACTAAGGTTGTTATGTAAGAAGGTTTTGGGTCCCTTTCAAAACCCATTTTGTAAATACAATCAACTTAGAAAAAAAAACATTAAAGTAAAAATTAATCATTTATTGATTCAAGCAATCAACATTCTCTTGTTAGCTTCAACTAAACTTACTACTTTCTCTAACCATGGAAAGGAGAATTTAACTTCATGATCCTCAATCAAAACCCCTCTATTGGCTAGCCTATTTGCACATTTTTTACCTTACCTTAATGTATGTGTAAACCTAATTTCTTTAAACTCTTTAGCAAGATCTTAAATTTTCACAATTATTTGTTGTATAAACCATGAAACCTTTTCTTTCCTCAAAATTACATTTATTACTATGAGAGAATCACCTTCCATCCATACTTTTTTCCATTTCATTTGTTTGCATATTTTTAATCCTTCTAAAGCTGCCCAAGCTTCAACTTCATTATTTATCTTAAATCCACTATTGAAAGCGTAATGAGACAAAATATCTCCTCTATTATTTCTAATTATTCCTCCTCCTGTCGATCCTAGATTTCCTTTGGAAGCTCCATCAAAATTCAATTTAACCCACTCCACATCTGGTGGTTTCCACTTTATATTCATTTTCTTCTTTTTGCTTCTCTTGCACCCAACATCATAATTCCATATAATGACTTGACTCCATTTATCAAGGCTCTCTACTTCCATATTAGATATTGGGTGATTTGATAGGGTTGGTTTAGACTCCTTTATGGCTAAACATATCTTCCCTTTCATTACCTCTAAAATACTTTCATTTCCTTTAAATATTCTTCTATTCCTTTCTAGCCATACAGTACAAAGTATTGTATCTTTTGATATATCCCATATTGTCTATAAAGCCTCATTTTTATAAGTGTTTTACCATCTATTTAACCAATCTTCAATTCTGCTATTCATCACCATGCATTTATCAAACATATTAAGAATCTATTGCCATAGATTCTAGACTATTGAGCAATTTTCAAAGAGATGATCTATACTCTCCTACTTTTTACAAAAAAACACATTGAGAGGGGCCATGAAAACCCCTTTTTTCATAAGGTTATCCCAGGATAAAATTCTTCTATGACCTACTAGCCAAAAAAACATTAATATTATATATTATTATAGATTAAAACATTTTCAATAATTACATATACCAAAATATTTTTTATCAGTTGTTGAAATATTGGAAATAGATGCATTAATATCTTCCTTCTCACATATTAAGGTATTTCTATGTTTTATTATTTTTTTGATTGATAAAGGAAATGATGGTTTTGAAAGGAGTCCCACAACCTTTTACAAGGAAACAAGGGGGGAGTAAACTGATCATAGATCACTCACGCCCTCCTATAAAATCTAAAAACTCAAAAGAGACCACACAATAGGGATCTAGCCATCCCACGAACCAACCCTGAGGATCCCACAACACACGACAAGAGGAAACCATCACACAAGCCTAGATGAGGAGAAAAAAATAACAAAAGACAAAAAGGAACCTAACAACAACACCAACCTAAGCCTTGGGGTTCTTAGACACGTCCCTGAGGTTATTCGTACCAAAAGTTGGGTCAACCAGGATTTGATGTAGTAAGCGTTAACCTCTTCCATAGATTCCACTACAACCTTTAGGGTTCCTAGAGTCGATCTCTATTTATCCTTAATCAACTTAATCATATGTAGGTTTCTGCAAGGATCCACAATATTGATAGGAGGGATAGAATCCTTCTCTGAAGATTTTAATTTTTACTTTGCATGGGATTGATCGTCCAAATTCGAGTGGTCCATAGAAATTGGGGTGCTCTCCTTCTTGGTAGATTTTGCATATATCCTTTTATGATGTCTCATTATTCCCCCCTGATACCTCTGGAAGATATCGAGATGCCCCCAGATCTCCCACTCCTTTCAACCAATTTAGGGGAGGCCGAAGGGCTCTTCTTCTCATCAGATTTAGTAGAAAATGATAACAATATTTTGGGTCTGCCACCCATCATGCCTCTTTGGGACACCTTAATGCTGCCTTATTTCCTACATGAATCTTCAGCTTTGGAGGACGTGTTGGGACCATCTTCACCATTGAAATTTGAAGCATCGCTAGAAATCGAGAGACGAATCCTGGGCTGGGTTGATGATAGGTAAAATAGGCTGAGACTCAATATTCTTGATGATAATATCAACATCAAAATATTTCTCTTTTACCATAAATTCAAATATTAACAAGACCATACCTTGATGAATTAGGTTGGATCCCTTTCCACATCTCACATCCTTCATTAATTTTTGTAGTTAGTGGAATAAGAAGATCGGGATGTTCATCCAAAACTTTCTTCTTAGCCAGTTGAGGAACATCATATGGTAGCCCCTCACTATATCTTTTGTTGGATCAAGAGTAAAATAATTCATGATAACTTTAACCACCTTGTCCCATGGGTTTCTAAGGGTCTTAGAACTGAAATCATTTTGCTCCTTACGGAGGTACTCATCTTCATCCAAGAAAAATCTAACCTCCCTAAAAAGAGAGTATTTTTTTTAGTTACGATAGTAGCCATCAGGAGGAAGACTCGTAACTTGGGCAATGAGGGCCATTGTAATCTCAAATTCAAGCTCACTCACCTTAACCCATCCCTTGTTCCAAGAGTGAGCCATATATCTGAACTTGTCTCCAACCTTGGCACCGAGTACCAAGTATTTCTATGTTATATAAACTCCATAAAATTTAATTATTTCTATAATTTTATTAAAATTAAAATTACTATACAAATTTAGTATTAAAATCAATATAGGTTATTTATAATAAATATTTTTGCATTGGGTTGTTTCATTGAGTGTATTGTGTATTACATATATTAAAAGTTTTGTCAATTTGAAAGCAAGCATTATGATGAGTCTTTGGGTTATTTTCTCTTTTTAATAATGATTATGAGATATGGTGGATATATAATGCTTTATCTATAATATGAGTTTTATTTATTATAAGATTTTATTATCATTTGTTTTTATTTTTTAAAATGTTTTTGTTTTTTATTCATAAGAGAGTTGGTTACAACCACACTATTTTTAGTAATTGTCAAGCGTAGGGTTCAAACCACAGGAGTTGCTCCCACCAAACCTATTCCACCTCATTGTTGTTGACTTGATGTGAGGAGGACCATCGGTCACCCGAGATTCGTACCATCATCGATCTAACGCGCACTCAAAGAATTCAGATCAGACTACTACCTTTGCAAATAGGCTGCCCCCAAAATTCGAACCTGAGTGTCTTCTTAGTAAGTCCCTGTCCAGACAAGAAAATACCAATCCACCTAGCCCTTAAGGGCTATTTTTTAAAATATTACTCACTCATACAAAGACATAAGACCAGGAAAAACATTATTGAGAGCTAAAGGGACTAGAACCTTGACCGAATGGCATTTGGTGTAATGGTAGTTGCCTAGTTATTATCATCCATGTGGTTGTGAGGTCGATTCCTCTCGAACCCTCTTGTGTTTGCTCGAACGAGCGCTGATATTTGTAAATATTTGTAAACGATGTTCAATATATAAAAAAAAATATTTCATTTTAATATGCTATCTTCCTTTTTTTATTAATATTTTTTAAAATATTTAGTTAATGTATTGAGTTTAGATTGTTGAATGAATAATTTATTAGATTGTTGATATTTTCAATATAAAAAAAAAATTATTTCATTTTAATATGCTATCTTCTTTTTTTTATTAATATTGTTTAAAATATTTAATTAATATATTAAGTTTAGATTGTTGAATGAATAATTTATTATAAAAAAGATCAAGTTCAACTTTTGAAATGTTTAAATTTAAATAATTTATTTTTCCTTATTATAATTTTGTTTTATAATAATATATTTAAAATTATTTTAAAATATTTATATGCTATCTTATAATCAACTTTTAAGAGGTCTAAGTATTTTATATACTAGACAACTTTATATTCTTTTAGGTTCACTTTATAATCAACTTTTAAGAGGTCTAAGGTGCTTATAATCAACTTTTATGAGGTCTATAAGTATTATATATTAGACAACTTTATATTCTTTTAGGTTCATTTTGCATGGTAGGAGGTAGGAGGTGCTCATGATATCTTTGATTTATTGTTAGCATGTTTTCATTTTATATCTTTCATAATTAAACTATAAACCTCCTCTTTAAAAATGCTATATTAAAATTTTCAAAATTATATAAAATAAAATAAATAAAATAACTTTTAATATCTGAACTACCCCATATACTCTTATGGTTCATTTATGTATATATAAATGAAAGAACTTAGATTGTGCAATCTATGTATCCACCTTGATTGAATTTGATCCTTACACCTTTGCAGGTGGCCTAAACGTATAAAATGATCATCTATATTCAAGGTATATAATCATATATAAAATTGACGTGAAAATAATGACACCAATGAAAAGTCCTATGTTATTATTAAAAACATTAACAATAGCATTTGTTAGATTACCACTAAAATATGGTGATAAAAAGTGTAATAATTGTGAACGATTTTTTTTTTTGATTGGTTGAAAGGGTGTTGAAAGGTCCCTGAACCTTGTACAAAACAGCCGTGGGCCTCCGAAGAGGGAGGCAAAGGGGAAGAACGGCGGTAGCAGAACGAGACAGCCTGAAAACAGCAGGGGCCACCTAAGGTAAAGGCGCCCAGAGGAACCAACTAGAAGAACTAACTAAAGGGAAACATGACCAGAGGCTAATCAGAAAAGGGAAAGCGAAACTTAAACAGATAAAATCACCAATTGGAGGTGTTGTGGCTACTCCACAACGTACCCCAAAATTGGGGACCCACCTTTTTTTGCATGTTTTCCAAGAAGACCGAAGAGGCCCATATGCTAAAGATCAAAGAAAAAGCAAAACACAAGGAGGGAAAAGTGTCGCGATATCACGACATGTTGCATTTTCGCGGCCAAAGGAGGAAAAGGTGTCGCGATATCGTGACATGTTGCATCGTCGCGGCCAAAGGAGAAAAAGTGTCGCGATATCGCGACATGTTGCATCGTCGCGGCCAAAGGAGAAAAAGTGTCGCGATATCGCGACATGTTGCATCGTCGCGGCCAAAGGAGAAAAAGTGTCGCGATATCGCGACATGTTGCATCGTCGCGGCCAAAGGAGAAAAAGTGTCGCGATATCGCGACATGTTGCATCGTCGCGGCCAAAGGAGAAAAAGTGTCACGATATCGCGACATGTTGCATCGTCGCGGCCAATGGAGAAAAAGTGTCGCGATATCGCGACATGTTGCATCGTCACGGCCAATGGAGAAAAAGTGTCGCGATATCGCGACATGTTGCATCGTCGTGGCCAAAAGAGAAAAAGTGTCACGATATCGCGACATGTTGCATCGTCGCGACCAAAAGAGAAAAAGTGTCACGATATCGCGACATGTTGCATCGTCGCGGCCAAAGGAGGAAAAAGTGTCGCGATATCGCGACATGTTGCATCGTCGCGGCCAAAGGAGGAAAAAGTGTCGCGATATCGCGACATGTTGCATCGTCGCGGCCAAAGGAGGAAAAAGTGTCACGATATCGCGATATGTTGCATCATCGCGGCCAAAAGAGAAAAAGTGTCACGATATCGCGACATGTTGCATCGTCGCGGCCAAAAGAGAAAAAGTGTCACGATATCGCGACATGTTGCATCATCATGGCCAAAGAGAAAAAGTGTCGCGATATCACGACATGTTGCATCATCACGGCCAAAAGAGAAAAAGTGTCGCGATATCGCGACAAGTTGCATCGTCACGGCCAAAAGAGAAAAAGTGTTGCGATATCGTGACATGTTGCATCATCGCGACCAAAAGAGAAAAAATGTCGCGATATCACAACATGTTGCATCGTCGCGGCCAAAAGAGAAAAAGTGTCACGATATCGCGACATGTTGCATCGTCGCGACCAAAAAAGAAAAAGTGTCGCGATATCACATGTTGCATCATCGCGGTCAAAAGAGAAAAAAGTGTCACGATATCGCGACATGTTGCATCGTCGCGGCCAAAGGAGGAAAAAGTGTCGCGATATCGCGACATGTTGCATCATCACGGCCAAAGGAGGAAAAAGTGTCACGATATCGCGACATGTTGCATTTTCACGGCCAAAAGAGAAAAGTGTCACAATGTCGCTACATGTTGCATTATCGCAAAATTGTGAACGATTTAAATAAGAGTATAATAATTATTTTAAGATAACAAAGTATTCCATAAATACCCGTAAAAATAGGTAAGAGGTAGTACAACAGATGATAGTTGCCACATTGGATAAAAATTCCATAATCCATGGCTCACAAGGCATGCACACACCACAACGAAAAATCCCAAGCCTCCAAGGCTATACTCAGGGCGTCTATTCCTAAATAAACAATGTTATATTTGAAGACTTCTCTTGAAATTTTATGGTAGTGTCGTGGAAGCCATGACCATGTTGGAAGAGATTGGTTTGTGTGTAGTAAAGCATGTTTCCGCAACGAGCAGACTTGTGCTTCCTACAGTATGCGATGTCGTCTGTACGCCATTTTTGTCAACATTTTTGTACAGAATATTTTGGTATATCGGTTATCTCTAACTCTTCACGGGATTTCCAAGAGGTTCAGATACTATATTATTTTATAGAGAGTAAAATTTTAAAATTAAAGAGAGCGCGCTTATGCTCTTAGTTTAATAGCGAATATAAGTTTTAAGATCAAATAAATGTTATATATAGTAATACTGTGTCGAAAGTTCATAGTTAAATCGGCCTATAATTGTTTTAGTGAGGAGGAGGTGGCTCACTTCCCATTTAGTGTGTTGTGGTTCAAGCACCTTTCTCCTAGAGTGAACATGTTTTTCTGGTTGGTTGTTCAAAATAGGATTCTAACTATAGAGAACCTTCATAAAAGGGGTTGGTGTTTGGTCAATAGATGTTATCTTTGTGAATCCGATTGGGAATCGACCTCTCACCTACTCCTTAATTGCAGTGTATTTAAGGAAGTTATCTTTTCCATCCTCAGGCGCCTTGGAGTAGAGTGGGTTTTTCTAGATTTGGTTTATGATTGTATTCTTCAGTGGTTCCCGCCCTTTCACTCTCCACGTCTCAAGTGCTTTTGGCATTTCCTGCTCCCTCATGCCATGTGGGGAGTTTGGAAGGCTAGGAACGCTAAAATTTTTAGTGACAAAACCGTCTTTGCGTTGATGTTGAGAAATCACATAATTGGTAGGACGATGGAGAACGTGGAGAGTGCCTCTGTATCATTTGATCTGTCGGAGGCTTCTCTCCAGAATGAAATTATGATTGAACAATTCCTAGGGTTTGGACACGTGGATCGCCCACCTTCGGTGCCCAATTTTAGAAGCTCGGTTAAATGGAATATCCCCCCTGTTGGTTGGGTTGAATTAAATTTTGATGGGGTGGCCAAGGGAAATCCTGGCATGGTAGGTTTAGGAGGCGTTATCCGAGACCACTATGGAAACATGTTGGTGGCGTATGTCGAACCCTTGGGAATGTGTTCTTCACAGGTAGAGGAAGCGAGGGCAGCATACTTGGGAATTGCATTATTAAGAGAGTTCAAATTTAAAAAAATAGTTATTGAGGGTGACTCTCAAAACATCATAAGTATGCTTAAAGGAGCCTGCCATGTCAGCTAGAAAGTAGCCAATCTTATTGATGAGGGAGTGGCGTTGTATCAAAAGCTAGAGGATGTTCAGATCTCTCACACGCTTAGAGAAGGTAACGGTGCAACAGATTTGATGGTAAATGTTGGAGTAAATCTCCACGGATACACTGTATGGCAGAGGGATTTCCCATTGGACTTAATTAATCATGCCCATAATGATGTTAATTAATTGGATGCAGATGGTGGAGGCTTGTATGGATGGTTTGGTAGGTACCAATAGTAATGGTTATGGTCAATGGACGTTCTTTGTTCTCCCACCTACTATGGCTAATTCCCCTTTTCAAGACGTTCAAATTTTCCTTGTACTTTGCATTTGGGCATGGGGAATGTTGTGGCAGAGAATTTTCTTATGGATGGTGGCAGGTTCCTTCGTTGGCATGGGGATGCCCGTGGATGATCTTTGGTTAGATATTTTATTACACTTGGAATGGGGTTTCCATTAAAGTCTGTGCTGAGGTGACTCCCACTCACTCTTTCTTCCCTACCAAGCTTTAGACTCGATATGTCCTTTTATCTTGAGAATCATCTATTTTTGGGGGCCATTGGTCTTCCTGTCTTGAAAGTCATTATTCCTACGTGTTATCGTTGGTGTTGGCCAAGGTGAGGTGGTTTTGTTTGGTAGTTCCACCTATTCCATTCACATGGCTTCAGAAGGCTTACCAATATTTGGTCATTTGTTGAGGTGGTTTTTCTTAGTCCCGGGCGCTTCCTATTTTCCTCCTTGTCGGCCCCTCCTCTGGGCTATGACTTCTAAGTCTTCTTCGAAAGTCATGGTTCACTCCTTTGACTTTGCTGGTTTGGTCTAGTTTGAGGCAGGCTACTAAGGCTGGGGAAGGTGTTTGCAAAGGGAATGTGGGGGTGCGCAAGTCCACGCGCTTGAGTGGTAATAAAAGTAAGTCGGGACAGTCTTCCTCTAGCTCTAAAATGCATGTTTTATCTGAGGAGATCGAAGTCCTTCCCAGATTGGATTCGAAGGATAAATTGGTGAGTGATATGTATTCTCAAGGCAAATCCGTGGCTAAGAAGAGTTCCATTCTTCACTGTATCCAACTGATGGAGATCAAACAATGCGTGATGTGGAGTTCCATCAAGATGGCGTTGGATTATGCATAGGAGACGACCCAAATGTCTAGGGGTATTATTTTTGAGTTTGATGCAGTGGTGTAGAACTACCTCGATTCTTCCACTGGTCTTCTCGGGGTTCTCCGATCACTTTGGCCCTCCTAGTTTGTGGTGTTGTTTCATCTCCCATTTGTTCTGTTTTGTGCTTTGTTATTTTGTGCTCTAGTGCTCAGCTTTCCTAGCTGGTTTTCTCTCTGATGTAAAAGGTTTAGGGGCCCCTTTCAAAACCCTTTTCTCTTAATATTACCAAAAAAAAATATTGTGTCGACAATCTGGGATATGATAGTATGAATGTAAATATTTATTAAAAGAAGCAGTAGGGGACTATTTTCTGGTTAAAATGCAATTCGGAAAGTATCACTACTATTCATATGATTACATTTAGAGTGTATTTTGCCTTCTATTAGTTATAAACAAAAATTGAAGGCGTGCTGTAAATATATTATCATTGAAAAATAAAATAATTTAGCATAAGAAAAAGCTTTATTTATCTGTTTTCTTCTAAGTTTATTACGTTTAATTAAATTTTATTTTTCAACAGTCCTTAAATATAATATCTTATGTGTTAATAATAACAAGGTTTTTTATTTTTATTTTTATTTAAGGAGAAAGGATGCAAGGAAGGGACCAGGTGGAACTATGGATAGAATGAATTTCAAAGATGTTGTAAGGGGTGCTCAACCTCCAATAATTCCAACTTGTCGATGAGGTTTTTTGCATCAACCTCTTCGTATGCCAAGGATTGATCCCAAGAAAACAGACTCTGGTTGCATGCAAGCAACAAATGGATCTCCAATTGTTAATCTACAACGATTTGACATTTCGGATGGAATTGCTACAATGGAGCAATGAGGGTTGATCTGTCGATTCTTGGGCTTTCGGCCATCCTTACCTACTTTTAAAAGTTGGGCTTTGCAGCAATGGCAAACTCCAGGTGAGTTTAGCATCTCAAATTATCCTAATGGGTATTTTTTGGTGTTATTTGCTAATGAGGAGGATAGACAACAAATATTCTAGGGTGGTCCTTGGTTTTTTGGTCAAGTTGGTTTGTTCATGAAACCTTGGTATGCTTTATTTAAGGTTGAAGAGGAAATACCTTCAATAGGACCTATCTGGGTTAGACTTTTTGGTTTACCGATTGAATTCTAGAATCTTATAGTCTTCTCAGCAATTGGTAACACTTTAGGCACCTACATGATGATAGCATATAACACAATACGATTTGAGCATTTTATTTATGCTTAGATCTGTGTGCTCATAGACTTTAATAATCCCCTACCAAAAAAATCACTTTGCAGTTTGGGGAAGAAACTTGGGAGCAAGAAGTTGATTATGAAAACATTCCCTTTAGGTGTTGGGTTTGTCATGAATACGACCACTTAGTAAAATATTGCAAATATGTAGTCTTAGAGCAAACAAAGCAGGATCAAGGTCAGGAGGAATTTTAGGTTCCTAAAAAAAACATGTTACTAAGAAAATGAAGCCTACATATAAGTCAACCTCCTCAAATAATAGGTTTTCAAAACTTGCAGTGGAAGATGATTTAGAGGATGTGGATGATTCTATGAAGATGGAGATTTTGGAAACCTAGTTTTTAGATAGCTCATAGATTCCCCACCCAAAAATATTCAAAAACTCCTCAAAGATAGCCACTGGTCTAGTTAACAGTAATTTTGAGATCTATCCTCAGCAAGGGAAAACTCACCAACAAAAACATAAAATGGAGAAGAAGGTCAAACAAGACTTTAGTTCTCAAGGAGGATCCCAAGGATCTATGAATCAAGATTTAGTCATGTATTCTCAATCTGTAGAAATAGATTTAAATCTAGAGCAATCAAGAGTTAGTGAAAAATCTAATAAAAAATGAAGGTGGATACAAACCAAAAAGCAGAAAGGAAAACAGATGTGGTTCAAATTAAAAAAAATGGGTAAAGTTGTCTACCAAAGGCTTTTGGATGAAATGATTGGGGAAAAATACAAATCAATGATGAAAATTCTGGTGGGTTTTGCAAATTAGGGATGCTCTTCTTTCTATCCTTTCTTTATTTGGATCCAATTATAAATTTTCCTTGTTCCTTTTCTCTTTGTATTAGCTTCTCTCTAGTTCAGCCAGGGTTTTCAGTTCTAACTTAGATATTTCTTTCTTATGTTTCTTCTATTGAATCTTGGCTAATAGGCCTGTTGGATTGGTTTGGCAATAGATGTAATATGTTTTTTCCTTCCTTTTTTTAGTGTGTGTGTGTTTGTTGTGTTATGTTTTTTGTTTTGTTTTTGTGTTTGTTTTTTTTTTGTTGTGTTTTGTATTTGTTTTGTTTTGTTTTTGCTTTTGTTTTTTGTGTTTTGTGTTTTTTTTATTTTTTAAATTGTGTTTTTTGTGTTTTTTTTGTTTGTTGGTTTCATGTTTTTTTTTTGTGTTGTTTTTGTGTTTTTGTGTTTTGTTGTTGTTGTTGTTTGTCGTTTATGTTTTTGTTGTTTTAGGCATGCTCTTTGAGTGTGTCGAAGGGGGTAGGCCAAGTGCGAGCCTTGGGTGTATTTTGGTGGAATAGATACCCCTGCCTCCTTGGGTCTTACCCGAAAGTAGCACCCTAAAAGGGGTGTTTTTCACAAAAAAAATAAACAAAACATTTTTATATTTTATTTCTTATTTTCAATTATTATCTCTTTTTTTTCAAAAATATATATATTTTTAATATAATTATTTATAAACAAATTTTCTTCTCTTTTTATAAAAGATGTTACTTTTCAAATCTAAAAAAAGAATTATTTTTACTAGTGCTATTTTTTTATTTTTCATTAAATATTATTTTTAACATTTTTCCCTTTAATGCTTAATGGTCCAACTCTTGATTATCTACGACGTGAAATAAATCTCTCTTAAGAGTGTTTTTTAAAACTGTCTACCAATTAATTCTTTTTCCTACAAAATTACAATTGTACCACTTTGTCCCAGGATCCCATAAGTCGGTCTTCCTTGATTGTGTTGCGGGTTTTAAAAGAGGGTTTTAACCTTGTTGTTAATCTTTATCCTGGGCTCCCATAAGCCGGTCTTCCTTGCTTGTGTTGCGTGGGATGGTCTTGCTTTTTGATTTGTGAGATTGTTCCACGGGACTATCTCTTGTTTTGTGTTTGCTTTGTGGAGACCCTCTCCCTATGGAGATCCTCTCCCTGATCCATTTGTATAAGGTTTTGGGGACCTTTCAAAACCCAATTATCAATAAAAAAATAATTGTACCACTTTTTCTTAAATCAAATCCCAAATGAAATGATGATGAATACCTATGTACCTATTTTTTATATTAAAAATAAATATTTTTTCTATATAAATGGTGCTACTATTATCACAATATATAGTAGTGGAGGAATTGATCTTTTGTTGCAATCCATCTAAAATTCCTTATACCCATACCACTTGACAACTTGTTGATGCAACTACTATATATTTAGTCTCTGTTGTGGAAAGATAAAGTCTTTGTTGTTTCTTTGAACTCCATGGAATAAGACAATTAGCAAGACTAAAGCATATCCTAAAGTTGATTTTTTGATCATCTACTGACCCAACCCAATTTGAATCTAAATATCCAACTAACTTCAAATTTTTAGCTATCATGTAAAAATGGCATGATCTACTATCCGTTTGATACATCGAAGTATTCTTTTTTCTGCTCTCATAAGATTATTGTGAGGTTCTGCTATAAACCTAGAAAAATAAGACTCACAACAAAAGTAATTTCAAGCCTAGTAGATATAAGATGCATCATGCTACCATTCAATCTGTGAAATAGAGTCTCATCAACATTGTTGCTTACATATTTCTTACTTCGTTTTTTTCCTTGTGCTAGTGGGGTTACCACCTCGTTACAACTGTCCATTTTAAATAGTCTTAATAGATTTTGGGTATACTTTGCTTGACAAATACAGATACCATCAATCCATTGATATACATTCATGCCAAGAAAATAATTCATTATATCTAAATCAATTATTTTGAATTCTTTCATCATTACTTGCTTGAATTCATCCATCATGTTGGAATTATTACTTGTGAAAATTAAGTCATCTACATAAATACAAGTGGAAACTAAATTCTTTTCTCATCCTTCAACATCCTTACCTTTAAAAAAGGGTGCTAATAAATTAATAAAACATATGGGAAAAATGCATAAATGGTTGCGTTGCTTATCTTCAATCATGTAGTTTAAATGCTTAAAATAATAAATTAAGTAGATAGAGAGCAAGGAATTCTGAAATGTAGTTATGACAGATGCAGGGTCGAACTTTAAGAGGGTAAGAACCCTTATGTATATCAAATTTATGTAAAGTAAATGGTAAAATGTTATGATATAAGGATTTAAACTCGACTAAGGATTTATGTAAAGTAAATGGTCAAATGCTATGATATAAGGTTGGTTGAGCTATTTTTTTTAATAAAAAAAAGGTTTATATTATTTAACATAATATAAATATTACAAGTCGACTAGGTGCTGCAAGCGTCAAAAGCAAACCAAGGATGCATGTATCCAGAGCTAAAATCACAGCTAAAATCACACAATGTTAAGATACCAATAATAAAAATAATATAAATATAAAAGTGTTCTTAAATACTAATAATCCCACTAATAAATAGAAAATCCTCTTTAACCAATGAGAAAATGATACAAATACTACCATAATATAATTTATCTTAAGCCAAAGTAAATAATAAATAATAAAAAATAATCAAATAATACAAAATGCTCATGAGCCCATAAGAAAATATACAATAACACAATACAAAATTGAAATGAATTGAAGATTAATACTTATTTCAATAGCACCAACGGTGAGCAAGAGGGAAAATCACATGGTCATCCATGTTCCCAACCTTTTACACACGTTTTAATTATGACATTATTAGTGAAAGAATACTTGAGATAGACCATGTTCCCAACCTTTTACACACGTTTTAATTATGACATTATTAGTGAAAGAATACTTGAGATACAAGGCCTAGTGATTTTGACTATATGATCTTCATTTAAAATGGCAATATGAAAATTCAGTGAGCAATCCGTAGATGTTTAAGAGTTTAATAAATTACTAACATAGTACCAATTAAACATAATGAAAACAAAATTCATAAGAAAAAATCCCAAGAAGAGTGGTTGCATTATTGGTATAGGAGAAAAAGACGAGGGGTCTAGTGTTCACCTCAACCTTTCACACGCTTTTTAATGAGACCATAAACGAAACACGTGGTAGTTTATGGTTCTGACCATAGAATTTTTATTTGGACTTGATATGTGATAAATTATGGTGTATTTTCTTTGACAAAGTAATAAGTTTTTAACTAATACCATTTAAACAAAATAAATACTAATTAAAATAATTTAATAAATAACAATTCATACCATAAAAAATAACATAATTTTTAATTAAAAATAAATAAAAACTTTGGATTAATTAACCTCCTTAACTTTTTAAAAAATACAACCTTATTAAATAATCTAAGATAAGTGATATTCCAAATGAAAAAGTGTAAAAAAAAAACCTTCTTCGACTTTTAAAAAGATAGACCTTCTAGCAAAGAAACATGAATATGTAAATACTCATTTAACTTCGGGGATGTCCTAAACGAAAAGAATAAATTAAAACATAATAGAATATGTGTTTAGTGATTAACTTCGGGATGTCCGAAACGAAAAAGAATAAATTAAAAAAATTCGAATATGTGTTTAGTAATTTCTCAAATTAAAAATAAATATAAATATAAATATTAAAATTAAATTACGGTGAGCGTGGACCGAAAACGCGACCTTCTAATCTTCAGTCTCACGCTCTCCCAACTGAACTATCTTCGCACAGACTAATAATTTTACAACATAATTTATTTCATCCACTTTGGAAAACGATAATTTTTTTTAGTATTATTAAAGAATATTATATGATAATATTATAACAAGTTAATAAATTTTTTTTTTGTTTTTTTTTTTATATTTACATGGTGGAATCGGTAGCCGCCACGAATCCGGGCAGGCTGTCCAGCTTTTATGGCAGCCACAGTATTCTGCGCTGTCCGCCTCGAAGCCGTCACACATATCTTCGCGCAGTCCGCCCCTATAACCACCATGCCACAATCATTTTAAACCTTTTACGTCGTTGAAAGCACCAGGAAAGGGACAAGCGTTCAGTCCGGCGAGGCCCAAGATTTGAACCTTGGACCTCCGCCCTCCTTATGGGGTTTGGATGAACCAATTGGTCTACACCTCGGACCTTATAACAAGTTAATAATTACATAAAATAATTATTTATATATTTATAATTTAATAAGATTTAAATTTTATTTTTTTTAAACTAAAATAATTTAAACAATTAAATTAACAATAATATTTAATGTAATAATTAGTTTTAATTTCAATTATGAGTATCATCGTTACTATCGCATCACATGTAAAGATAAACACAAATTTAGTCCCACATGCATGGTCTCGTCTATGTAGAGGGAAGAGCATGCGCTATAAATAATGGGAAAGGGAGAAGAGTTAACTTACGGAGCCGCGTGGTCAGCACATAGCGAACTATTCTTTCGCCTTTTACTAAAGAATACCGTGTGCTGGCCACTTAAAGCGGCATACGCCAATTTTTGGAGGCCCTTCTTCTTATATGTTGGAGGGCCCAACAACACACAATAATAAACAAGAAAGGCTTCTATTTTTATTTTAATATTTGATCTTTTCCACATTTATTGTGCTCTTTTATTTGCCAGATTAGTTTTTGTACTAATACGTCAAACACATGAATTAAGATGACATGATTACTAATAAATGAATAACATTAAGCCGTTATTATATTATATTAGGTCATTCGTTTAATTTAATAATTTATTTATAGGTCTTAAGAAACATATTTTATTGAACTATTGAGACAAATAATACATTCTCATCTATGTAGACTTTCTATTGATAGTGAATTGATCTCTTGCAGTTCTAAGAAACAATCTACATTTGCTTTGTCATCTAAGGAGGCAATTGATCTCTTGCAGTTCTAAGAAACAATCTACATTTGCTTTGTCATCTAAGGAGGCAAAATATGTGGCTTTATCATGGACATGCACTCAAAGAATATGGTTGCGGCAAGATTTTGAATATCGTGGAGAGGCTCAAGAAGAGCCAACTCAACTCTTTTGTGATAATGAAGAGGTAATTCAATTGTCCAAAATTCTGGTTTTTCATTCAAAGACTAAACACATTGATCTGAAGCATCAATATGCAAGAGATTTGGTGCAAGAGAATATGGAGATGAAGATTGAATATCAAGTTGTTGATGAAGTAGGCACATGTAAAACTAAAGATGAAGCTAGACATTTCTCCATTTTGCATCAAAGGGGGAATAAACATTGTGTATATGGCAAACAAAATTGGTTAAAGTTTTCATCTAGTGTTGCAAGAGAAAAATGGACTTTAGACCCGATACATAAGGATTTGTTTGGGCTTGTGTATGTTCCATCCTTGGAAAATCATTATACTGTGTTTTATTTATAGATGATTTATCAAGTTATGAATAAATATACCTAGGTGTTGTAGGTGAGTTGGGAGAGGAGAGGGTAATCCTCCAAGGGAGGTCCTAGGTTCGAATCTCCACCCTACCAAAAAGTTGAATTGGGTACCCAAAATCCAATTGATAATGTTGGTGCGAGTAGGGCCGGGCGTGACTCCCGGGTGACTTTGATGGTGTAGAACCCCCTGGTCGTGGTATCTCAGACCAAGGCAGCCCCAAAAGGGTTTTTTTGCTACAAAAAAATAATAGATATATTTTCTTCGAAAAATAGAGGTCTTTACAAAATTGAAATATTTTAAGGTTCTTCTAGAAAACCAAATTGAGAAGAAGATGAAGGTGTTGTGGATAGATAATGGAGGAGAGTTCTGCAACAATGAATTTGACAAGTTTTGTAAGCTATGTATACACTCCTCAACAAAATAGAGTTGTAGAAAAAATGAAGAGGACATTGATGGAAAAGGTAAGGAGTATGCTTAGTGGTTTAGGGTTAGTATAGGAATTATGGGAAGGAGTTGTGGACACTACATGTTACCTAGTAAATCAATCACCTACATCAGCATTGATTGATATAAATTTGTATGAGGTATGGATAGGTAAGAAACTCTTTCTTGAACATCTTAGAATTTTTGGTTGTGATGCTTATGTGCATGTTCCAAAGGAAAAAAGATGTAAGTTAGACAGTAAAGCAAAAAAGTGTATATTTATTTATTATAAAAATGGTGTAAAAGGCCAAAACGTTTGAAACCCAAAAAGTAGGATAGTTGTTTATAGCCGAGATATAAAATTTAGAGAGTTTAAAAGTGCTCTTGAGTAGGAAGAATAGTTAGGAGAGGAGGAACAAAAAAAAGTGCACTTTGAGTTCATGGATGAATAATCAAACTCAATAGAAGATGACGAATCAGATCCTCAAACTCTAGTCTTGAGGAGATTGACTTGAGAAAGAAGGAAACCAAACATGTATAGTTCACCCGATTTTCATTCTACTTTTATTTTATCTATTATTGATGATGACGCTAGAATTTTTAGGGAGGAAATTAATACAAAGGATGATAAATTCTAGAAGAAGTCCATGGTTGATGAGATAAAATATTTAGACAAAAATAAGACATGGAATTTGGTGAAGTTGTTTGCTAGAAGAAAACCAATTGGTGGAAAATAGGTATTCAAGAAGAAGTTTAATGCATAAGATAAATTCAAGAAGTACCAATATTGCCTGGTAGCAAATGAATATTTCCAAGTATAGGGAATTGATTTTGGTGAGGTTTTCTCCCATGTGGCTAAACTACTATTAGATTTATTTTATCTATTGATGATGTATTTGACCTAGAGGTAGAGCAAATGGATGTGAAGAACATCCCTACATGGGAATCTAGAAGAAGAAATCTATGTCTCAATCAAAAGGTTTTACAATAAAAAGAAAGGACTTGGTATGCAGGTTGAAGAAATATTTGTATGATATAAAATAATTACCTAAGCTATGATATCAAAATTTTGATACTTATGTATTGGGACTCGGTTTTTCATGAAGTAAATATGATCATTGTGTGTCCATAAAATAGGTTGGTGATCACTTTACTATTATGGTATTGTATGTTGATGACATGTTGTTAATTGGAAATGATAGACAAATCATCCAAAATTTTAAGTCTTAATTGTTATCTTAGTTTGATATGAAAGATCTTGGTCTTGTAAATCTCATATTGGGCATGCAGATTAAGATGGATCGGTCAAATGAGATACTCTAATTGAATTAAAGAAAATATATTGAGACAATATTAAAGAAATTATATATGCATGATTGTTAAGCAATCAAAACTCCCAGTCCTTTGGATATAAATCTATCTATAGAACATTGTCCAAAGACACAAGAAGAGGAAGAGGAAATGTATCATGTTCCTTATGCAAGTGTTGTTGGGAATTTGATGTATGCTATGATATGTATCGGACCAGACATTGCCAATGTAATAGAAGTTTTGAGCAGATATATGTTAAAACTAGGAAAAGAACATTGGATTGTTGTAAAACTATGGGAGGGATTAACAAATCCTGCTTTGAAATCCAATAGGTTGTAATTTTCTGTCTCTAGGCATGTCATTGTCATTGCATTCCTAGTATATACTAACAACATAAGCAAATTGAAGATGCAAAGTTTACCCTTATATCCAACAACTACACCCCGTGATATGTTTGAAATGGAAGAGCTTGGTTTCTCTTAGACCTATATGTCACAAGAGACAATATGAGTAAGATTAAAATGATCTTTCTCCACAAAATTGAAACATATATTTTATTACTTGTGAAGAAACTATAATTCATTTACTTTTCAAGTTGCACAACACAACCTAATGAGAAGCTTGTCTTCAGATTGGATTGAAAAGTACATTGAAAATATCAAATTATTTATTTTAACGACAACAAACTACAAATTACAATTACCATGTTCATAAGGTTCAATAAAAAATGGCTAAACAAGATTTTCGTAAATTATATTCGATTCAACACTATAAAAATAAAATGGATTATGATTTTATAATTTTTATTACAGTTTATAAAGCTATAAACATATAAAAACAAAACAAACATAAATATTATAAAATAAGATTTATTATAAAATTATTTCATCAATTTGTAAATAAAGCATATTTCACGATTGATCACATTTAAAACTTTTACAATTATTTGTTTTGTGATCTTTCATATATTACAACATAAATCAGTAAGTTTAGTGTAAGTAGTTATAAGGACCTTTTTGACAGAAGTGAGATTTCTCATTTTCTCCATCTAATTTGAGCCATGTAATGCACCTTGCCATGCCTCATCTATATTGAGCACAATTGATCTTTATTTGAGGCCATACATACCAAGAAGTGCAATAGATTGAGCCAAGACCACCTCAATGACCTTGTATTTGTGCAATACAATACTTCACACAAGACAAGTAGAGGATAGTGAATCCTACAAGGCAATTCGATTGGATGAGCTAGATCCACTTTCTGATTGGATTGTTAAGAGTTCTATGGATCTCGAGTTTACTATAGAGGACCTTGAGGCACTTGAAAGAGGAAGTAGAATATTTAAGAGTATTGAAAGAGATATACCATAATGATATTATGTTTGCACAACTTCCAATCACCAGTTCAAAGCCAAGGCCAACCATCAACACAACTGCAAGGGGAAGAAGGGGAAAACAAAAAGTAATTTAAAAATTGTTTTACATTTCAAAATGTTGTATTTTTATGTTGTATTTGTCATTTGGGTTGAATTGTTGTTTCATAAATTATAATTGTACTCATTGCAATGAATATCTAATACAAAATTGGCTCTCCAATTGTTGCTTAATTTTATTTTTTTATTTATTGAAAAAACTTTGATTTTTTTGGTCGAGTTATTATCAATTTTTTCGAGTTGTTGAGTTTTTCACGAGTTACAAGTTTTAAAACAATGGTAAAGATTCAACTTGGGTCATCAGGCTCAACGCACTTGGAAGAATTTTTGTCCATTGTCTTTGACTCTCTTTGTACAATCTTCAAATTACTTTTCTCCTTAAAGATAAGTTTGCAATTGTAAAAAATCTTAAACCAAGACCTCCCCTAATTTTATCATCACACCTTCCAACATTTCACCAAAGGAAATTTACTTTTATCATGTAATCTTGACCATAAAAATGACCACATAATATTGATTAAACTTTTTTCTATCGGAATAATATACCAGGAAATATAATATGTTGGAATAACTTGTAAAATTGATTTAGTTTGCTAATGATAACCATCTACCTTTCCATGCTGATAATTCAAGTTAAAATACTTAAGGAAAAAATATTATTTTAAAATGATATATATATATAAAAAAAAAATATATATATATATATATATATATATATATATATATATATATATTGCGGTTCAAGTTAAAATACACAAGGACAAAAAGATATATTATTTAAAATAACACATATCTTTTTATTTTTTGTGTTTGTTGAAGTAATGCAAAAAAACAACTGGAGACCACCTTCTTGGGGCACAACGGGGTCATCCTCCTTGTGATTCGAACTTGGGTATTTTGGATGAGAGTCAAATGACATACCATTGGGGTGTCCCCAAAAAGACTTTTTTTTTTTTAAGTGGTTCAAGTTAAAATACACAAAGACAAAAAAAAGTATTATTTTAAATAACCCTTAAAGATTTATTTTAAATATCATGTTAATTAATTAACATAATATATTATAAAAATAATGTAAAATTTTGTTTTAAGTAAGAGAAACATTTTAAAAGCTAACACTAATTTTGAGATGATTGAAATTAATAGGTTTGTATCCCTATAGTGGTATGTATTTGAGTTCTCATCTAGGAGACCTAAGTTCAAACCACTACACGAGTGATTGAGACTCTTTTCAAAAACCCTAGCTTTATCTTAAAAATTTTACCCAAAAGAATAGGCTAATTGATAGTGGCCAAGTGCTTGCTCGATGGGCCACCTGTTTCATTCCATGGACATTCAGACGTTTAAGGTCCCTTTAACTTTATCTTTGTCCAATGAGCTAAGGTTTATAGAGGTTTTCTAAGAAATAATAATAATGATAATAGGAAGTTTATTTTTTTATTTATACCAATTATATAAAGGCAAGGTAAAGGTTTTGACATCTATAAGGTCACATACCATAAAATATTATCCTTGTGGATGTTTATAGAGATTTTATAATAAAAAAACTAAATAATAATAGGTTTGTCTTTCCATTTATACCAATTATATAAAGGTAAGATAAAGCAGGTTTTAATGTCTATGAGGCCTGTAATAACCCACCCTAAATCTGCAATTTTATTTTCTGATTTTTCAAGTTTTAGGTTGATTTGAAATGCAAAAACATAACATAACAAAATAGACACAAACAACAATACCCAAATTCTTCAAATAACTTCGATATATATTATTCATGAATATCCATTACACACAATGATTTTTATTTCATCATATACAACTAGGGCACAATATATTGAACACCCAAATGGACAAAATGATTTAAAACATATAAAGGAACCTACCCAGAATTCTGCAATGCCAACACAACCTCAACATCACCTGACTGAGCCAAACTGAAACCAACTGTGATCCCAGGGTCCCAAATCAATCTCAGAAAAAACCCATCATGTTGACGCTGCGCCACTCTGATTATAACTGAGAATCCATCGTGCCAAAGTTGTACTCTCCTCTCCTGTAACCCAATAATGTAACCATCATCAAAATTCAAACTGAAATACCTGCGAGGGCTGAAAACTATATCACGAAAGATCTCCTGCCAAAGCACCTCAGTGAGGTCCACATCTGTAATCCCTCTGTCTGACACGATCCTGGGCAACAGGAAAAATAATCTGCTCAACCCAAAAACATATTCCTCAGCATATCTCCTTATAAACAAGATTGTGTTGGTTGAAATGTCCATTTGCTTCAGCTGGGAACACTTATCAACATTTTCCAGATGTCCTGTACCTTCAAAATGGCCCATCTTACTGCTGTCCAAGTCTAAAAATAATAAATAATGATCTGATTTTATCAAAATCAGCAACCTGTTAGTGGAACAGCAGCTGCAAATTTGAAGATTCCCTGTATGATCATGAAAGGTGGGCATTGCATTGCTCAAAATCAACTTGGAAGAGGCTGGAAAAAACTCCCAAACAACTTCCAACTGAAATTTTATCCACTCCTTGACTAAAATTTCCCTCCAATCCATTTGTAAGTATGCAATTGGAGTCATATGGTGGCTGATCCGCAACCAAACAACAAAGTCAAAACTGAAGATTTGAACTATTTCCTGCCACAAGTCAACCAAAGGGAGTATCTTCATGATAGCGAAGTCTTCATGTATCATAACCTCCCATGGGTATACTCCACCTGGATCCCATGGACAAATGGGGAGTCTGTCATTCCCAATACCTGATGGCTCCTGCCAAGTCTCTGTTTCTTTTCCCTGTATCCCAATATAATAACCATCCTGTAGAAGCAAACTAGGAGACCGACAAGTTTCGGAATTTCCTATCGTAGGAGAGAGCACCTCATACCAAAGTGATGTATGTAATCCCCTATTCCAGCCATCCTTCCCACTCTTATGTGTCATCAAAAACATGGTCAAATCATCTGTATGTGAGCTGAAAGAAAAATAATGAGCATACCTCACAATGCAATCAATGTGGAATTCATTGGCTTGCTCCATTGGAAATCCCGAACAATCACTTGGATTCCATATCTCACCATACTCATTGCATGAATCAAGAGGTGTCTCACACATCAAACCATGAAGAGATAAGTTTGCATCACCATGCAGAATCTGCTTACCAAGCCTAACGGAATTGCACTCTTGATGCTCTACCCAAGCACTATCATCATGTCGAATCTCCATGATAGTAGAGCTACTGCAGTCACTGAGTACTTCTTCGTCACTCCCAAGCTCATTAATTCCTTCAATCATTTGTTCGACCTCCATAGTTCTTGTATCACATTCTTGTTCCTTCGATGTGGCTGCGACAAGTGACTGTTTTCCTGCTTTGTAGTGAGAAAAGTGAGCTAAACTTAACTCAAGGTTGAGTTCATCAACTTCTTTCTCCTTTTCTGTGAGTGCTCTATAAGTCTTCCCTGCAAACTTGACGGCATGGTCTCTATCTGAAAGCAAATGCAGGTAATCTGATTTTATTACCTCTAAAGCATGTTTGATTGTCTGCAGACTTGATATAGTGATACCAACCGTCGAACCCTTCTGTCTCTCTTCAAGTTGTGCTGTCCAAAGGAGGTGTTCAATGAACTTGTGAGTGCCATCAAAATGAGTTAAGGTTTGAACAACCTTTTCCTCAGTGACCAACAATTGATCCTTCAAATCTTGCAATGCATTAGGTCCATGGTCGTAACCAGCATCACACAACAAAATTTCTGATTTGCCTTCTATAGCATAATTTTCAAAATCAGCTACCACTCTATCATTACATTTACCAAATTCCTGCATTGAAGTTAGGGCAGCTCTATGCTCAATCCATGAGTCATCAAATACATTCATACCTTCCTTAGTTGCTGATTTAGCGAACTCCAAATCAGCTGATTCTTCGATCTCAATATTATCATGAAGATTCATGTACTCCTCTCCATTTGCAGATGCACAAGAAGAATTATTTACATCAACCTCCTCATCAAATTTGGGATCTTCCAAGTTCTTTATTTTGGCCTCCAAAATTTCATTATGAATGACACAATCATGCATAAGTGAACTGCTGCTAGGAAACATACATGATTCATCATACCTTTCAATGGTGTCTCCCTGGCTGTCCCAAGTCTCATGTGCCTCTCCTTTACCATTTTCAACAGTAAGTTGTGGATCCAAAACAGCAAAGTCACTAGGCCTTTGCTCAAAATCAGCTCCATGCAATACTGATTCTGATTTGTTTTCAAGATAAAACCTCTCAAAATCAGCTTCCTTAATGCCATCCTCCATGCATAACCCCTGAGATGAAGTTAGAACAGTATTGTAGTCAAAAGGAAGTTCATCCCACACAGGTTCTTCATCATATTTAGGTGCCAACACACCCGGATCCCAAGGCCTGAAGAGCTGGTTGCTTTGTTCAGAGAAAATATGTGCATTGTGCTCCTCATGAGTGGTTGTCTCTCTGAATAAATCACTCTCCAAATCACCAATACTGAAGTCATCATGAACACTCCTCTCCATAGGTTTGGTTTGGAAGTCAAACCCAAACCCACTTGAACTATCATCACTGGAGTGTAAAAAGAGATTGTCACTGTAAGTAGGTTTGGAAACTACAATGTTCCCACCATCAATATGCTCTTCATCTGAAAAAACATTAGTGAACTCAACTCTGTCATCACTTATATCCACTCCACTAAAATCATCAAGGAATCCAGTAATCTCAGAAACATCACTGGATAAAACAGAACATGTACTCAAAGCTGTTGTTTTGTATTTCTTCTCATGCACAACTGTAGTTACATACATGTCTAAGAGGTCATCCTGAAGTTCTGTCACACATCCCTCATGTGTCGAGGCAATCTCTCCATCCAATTGTTCTGCTATGAATTCCTCTTCAAATATAGGTCTTGCAAAGTCCATCTTTTTAGGCTTCGAATCTTCTTTAACTTCTTCAAGGTTAGGCACAACTTCAGAATTTTCCGTTGAAGCCTTCTCTAAATCCGCAAGCTCTTCTTTGCTAGTTTCTTCATTAACTGCAATTTTAGGATCCCCCTGTCTTCTTTGATGTAGAGTCTTTTGTTCATCTTCTTTCATACTTGGTTCCATTTGTTTAGGTTTGGCAACCATATTAAAACAATACCTTTTAAAGTCGGGGTCCTTCATCAGATTAAATAGTTCTTGCATATCTTGCATCAACTCACACAAAGACCTATCAACTGTAGACATCTTTTCAACTCTGTTTAAAGCAACTGTCAAAAGGTGTACTGAAAAGGAGCCACTGAAACTAAAAATCAATTACTGAAACTCAGATATGCAACTGCTGAACTGCACAAGAGTTAACTTAACCAACAGGCTGGCAAGATCACCAACTCTGATACCACTGTAATAACCCACCCTAAATCTGCAATTTTATTTTTTGATTTTTCGAGTTTTAGGCTGATTTGAAATGCAGAAACATAACATAACAAAATAGGCACAAACAACAATACCCAAATGCTTCAAATAACTCCGATATATATTATTCATGAATACCCATTACACACAATGATTTTTCTTTCATCATATACAGCTAGGGCACAATATATTGAACACCCAGATGGACAAAATGATTTAAAACATATAGAGGAACATACCCAAAATTCTGCAATGCTCACAATGACAACCCAGTATCAAGATAAGAGCAGCAATGAAGTCCCTCAAAAGCCACAGCTAACTAGCAAGTACGGCCCACAAGAAGAAGAGAGATCAGCAACATCAAAAAACCCCTTCAAACCCTAGCGCAACTCAATGAAGGGTGATCGGCTCTGATAAATCAAATGTTTGTTTTCTGCACAACAAACTCCTCCAAAGGTGATGCCCAGCCTCTACCAAACTTGGATTAAAAACCCCCAAACCTCAATCCCAACGTTGTCGGTGCAATGAGCCAACTAGTGGTACGACCACTCACAGGCAAGGTGAACCAGTTCGCAGATTACAATGATCATGAACAACAGGTGAATGAGTTGAGTTTGATGCCACTAACAACAACCCAAAGCATAGATAATATCACCAAATAAGTCTCCAGACAACAATATGGCGCCAAATCTCTTCAAACCTTCAGATCTGATCACAAACTTCAGATCACTAATAACCAAAATATATTACCCTAGACCTGTACGGCCAGATCTGTAAATCTCCTTTCCGCACAACCTGTAACTCTGAATGAGCCACACCGAATTAACCAGGGAGGATCTTTCACCACCGAGATTAATCTTCTCCGAGAGGGTCTTCATCCTCCAGAAGGCTGGGGATGAACCAAGTTCGATCTCCCAAAAACCACAAGGGTTTCAATCAGAGAAAATAGAATAACATGCATAATCCCAAATGAGCTCACAAACCCCCTTTTATAACTTTTTTCGGGAACTTTCCGGAAACTCAATATAAAATCACTTTATTAATTAAATAAGCCTTATACCCCCGAAAAATGATTTAATTCATTATTTAATTATTCCCGACACCAAAGTCACTTTATTAGCATCCCAACATTTAAAACTTTCCATCCCGGTTCCAACGAGCTATAACACTAAGGTGCCCATTAAAATATTTTAATTAAAATAGCAACCTTAGTGAAATTAATTAAAACATAACTCAATATTACACCCGAGTTGCAAAAATGGTCGAACAACATCAGAATCAAAAATTGACTGCACTGGAGTGATCCCGATGATAAATAATGAGAATCGGACCCGATCGGGTGACTTACTATAAATAGATGCTCTCTCCAAGAATCTTGGAGAACACATCGAAAGCCAAAAATAACATCTGAAAATGTCATATGGGTCCTCTAGACCATCTGAGCTCACTGGTAACCTCAAATAACCCCTCTGATAAGGTTGACACACACCCAGAAGGTCAGTGCCAACTGCCATGCAAGAGAACCCAAAAATGGGGATATTATAAGGCCATAGACTGTATAATACGATCCTTGTGGATGATAGTATACAACCTTACTCTTTTTTTGGGGGGGGGGATTTTTTTATTCAAAATATAAAACAATATATTCCACAAGGATTTCCAAGTGATCCAAGCTAGCACATCATACAAAATATAATAAATCCACCAAGGAAATCCATGGATCATTCTAATAACAACTTCGACAAGACACAACAACCCATGACAATCGGGTTCCTCCACCTTGAAATTATCTTTCCTAGTCCTCATGAATTAACTTATTAAGGAATCTAGATTTCTCCTAATCAAGATCATTCTAGCTATTAGCTTTCCAGCAAGGGAATCCTTCAGAAGCTCACTTTGCCAAACAATCAACCACTCTATTCCATTCTCTTGGGATATGAAAAAAATAAATTTCAACAAAATTCCTAGCCAAGCTCAAAATTTCTTTCACTATTCTAGCCATAAACCAAGAAGCATATTGAAAATGCTTGTTGTTCAGAAGAGTCACCACTATCATGGAATCAGATTCACAAATAACCCTTTTCCATCCCAAAGAAAAAGTTATTTCCAATGCATGGAGAATTGCCAATGCTTCCATATGATTATTTAAATGAATTCCCTTGTACACAGAGAAAAAGAGTTGGGCCACACCCTCACTATCATGGCCAATTCCTCCTATACCAACATTACTTGGGTTACCCCTAGAAGAACCATCCATGTTTATTTTGATAACACCCCTAGGGGGGACTCCACTTCCTATATCTATTGACATTTAATGAACCAATCCCCCTAACAGGGCCTCTTTTTGCAGCTAGTGATGATAAATAAATCTATAATCTATTGATAATCTACCAGTCGGAGGAAGTAAAAGGAGAACTTAGAACACACTTGGCCTCAATAGTCTCCTTAACCATCCTTTTAACTTTGAGCCATACCTATAAGGCTCCAAGTTGACATCCTTAAAAAATTCTTCGGTTACGTTCCAACCAAATCTGCCAAAAGATGAAGGAAGGATCAATATCCCAGGCAGTTTGAAGACATGAAGCAGAGGTAGGGGGTCTACCCAAGCTTTCCCAAAACTCAAAAAAAAAAGTAGCATGGATGATGGGCCTTTTCCAGATCTGCCACCACAGGTTCCAGACCTCCAGGGAATACGAGCATTAGAAGAAATTATGGGGAATGGTTTCCTCATTATTTCCACAAAGAAAACATAGTGAAGGACCTTGAAAACCTATTTTTTGAATATTATCCCAAGTTGAACATTTCTTCTGACATAAAATCCAAAGAAATAAATTACATTTGGGCCAACCAAACTTATTCCAAATATTCTTCCACCAGGAGGACACAATCTCCTCTCTTCTCTACATAATAAGGGTTTGATAACCCAGAGCCATAATGTATTTCCCTTTCGAATTATAGCCCCAAGCAAGAATATATGAATCTTCAATAGAACAACACAGTCTCTTAGCCAAAATAGAAGCCAGAGTGTCATGATCTTCAGGATAGCCACCCTTTGGCCAACCCTGCTAATCCCACCAACAGTGAGTAAAAGAACTGCCAAGAGGACTTTATCGCTTAAATTCAACCACCTTAGACCATCCCGCATCAGAAAAAATATCCCGAAGAAGATGAATATGGGGGAAAGAAGAAAGTATAGGAGGATGATTATCCCAAGAATCTTCCCAAAACAAGGTATTGTTTCCTTTATTAACAATCTAAAAGAGACCCTACTTAATAAGCATGACACATTTTTTGAGAGTGTCCCAAACAATGGAACCTTTCCCCCTCAGCTTCAATATCATAATCTCATCAGCTGGAGCGCCACCAAAATATTTGAGGCTAATAATTTTATCCCAAAGCTGATCAGGATTACCAATAAAGTTTAGCAGCCAAAGCGAGACTATTCAAATCAGATTACCTCAAACCAAGACCCCCATCTCTTTAGGGTAACACATAGTATCCCAAATGACTAGGCTCCATTTATTACAGTCCAGGTTTCCTGCCCATAAAAATTTTCTAGAAAGAGAATCAGATTATTTGAGAAAGCACTTAGGAGCAGCCAAGATAGAAAACCTGTAAATAGGTAAAGCATGAAGGAAAAAATTCAAAAGTGTTAATCTACTAGCAAAGGATAGCCACCAAAAAGTCCAATGATTAACCCTTGATTGAAATCTATCCAAAATACTTTTCCAGTAAACCCTTCCGAGATTTTTAGAAGAAATAGGAATCCCCAAATACTCCACTAGCAAACAACCCACCTGAAAACGTAGAATATTAGCAATCCTACGTTGAATCTGACCATCTGTATTGAAGAAGAACTTTGATTTCTCTTCATTAATCATTTGACCAGAGGCAAATAAGTAAATATCTAAAGCCTTCCTAAAATTCATTGTTTCCTCAATTTTTACCCTCCCCATCAGAGCAGTATCATTGACAAACTGAAGATGAGACTAGGATAAAGAATTCTCTGCCCAAGACCATCCCTATATAGCACTATGATTCTGAAAAAGCTTGAGAAGTCTACCCAAACCTTTAGCCATAAGGATGAAAATATAGGGGGACAAGGGATCTCCTTGACGAATCCTCCTATATGCTGAGAAGAAAGCGGGTTGTAAACCATGGATTAAAACTGCAAAGGAGGCCGAAGTCACACAACTCATGACCCATTCAATCCAATTATACAAGAACCCAAAAACTTGAAGGATGTTCTGCAAAAAGGCCAGCTAACCCTGTCATAAGCCTTAGACATATCAAGACAACCTTACTCTTTTTTAGATTTAAACCTTAGTTTTTTTTTTAATTAATAAGCTATGTGTGGATTTTATTTTTATTGGGGTCACTCCTATTAAAAAATAAAATATTACATTACTCTTATTACATTTCTAACATTAAATTTTCCTTTCGATCAAAGATATTCTCACTAATAAAATGCGTTATGTCTCCTTTATAGGAAGGCATTTTGCTATGTCTATTTTTTAGAAATGCGTTATGTTCTACAGCATGTCAATTTTGGTATTAAGTAAGATATTTTCCCTTCTGAACTTTAACCACACGAAGTTTTTAAGAAAAAAAAAGTGACTATGTTCCAACGGCCCCTTTACTCACATTCCACATTTGAATATAACTGAGGTCACATTTTAAAGAATATAATAAAGATCTATTTTCCATAATTTAAACTTAAATATTTTTAATAATATTTTTTATAATTTAAATTTGGATATCAAAAACATACCTTATAATATAATTTGACAACATTTTTGACTCAAACACAGAGTTAGAAGTCGGAAAAGATAATATTGCATCAACTTAATACCGATGAGATAAGCAATTTCGAAAATTGACATTCCAAGGGTTGCAACGAGCTGTTAAAAATATATATGTAATTTCCCAATAAGAGACTATAAATGAAGTTAAAATTATAAAATATCCTTCGTAATGCGAATTAAGGGCGTCACTTAGGATGCCTGACATCCGTATTGTTATCAGCGGTCAAGTGACATGATTTCTCATTTTGTACGTACGCGACGAGGGACAGAAGGAATTAAGGTGCGTGTTTAAGTAATCCCACATGTAAGGGAGAGATGAGCTGAGGGCGTGGGAGAGACTATAAATACCACAGAATGATATGTAAATAAACATCTTTGCGCTTGGGGCAATGACGCAGCTAGTGAGGTAAAACCGAGGCGCGTCAATTGCTTGTTGAAAACTATTTCCAAACCCCCTCTTCGGCCTCAACGGGCCGTCGAGAATTTTTGGAGGGCCCACCTTTGGCTTGGGCCCACACAAATCTAATACCAAAAAAAAATTGTGTTTGTTAAACATTGACACGAGTGGCTGCAGGGAGAGTTGCTTGTAAAATTTTCCGGTGAGGTGTCAATTTATGTTGCGTGTCACGGTAAATATATTATCTAAAGTAAATATATTATCTAAAATTTCCCGGTGAGGTGTCAATTTGTCTTGAGTGTAAAGGTAAATATTTATGAGATCATTATCTTAAGTAAAAAAAGTAAACGTAACATCTATGAGACCTTATAGATCATATTGGAGGTTAGAGGTTCGAAACTGGTGAAAGGGCAACGGAATGAGGGGCTAACGGGACCTCCAACGGGACCAAACCGAGTGAGGGAGATGCCAACTAAACCGGAGTGGAGGTCCAAAGGTACATTGAAATAATTTATAACAGTGTCTTGGGTGTAGAAAAAGAACTAAGTAAGGTACATTGAAATAATTTATAACACTGTCTTGGGTGTAGAAAAAGAACTAAGAGAGGGATTCTATTCTATATTTGATGTGCTCCTTTATACCCCATATTAATTTTTGTATCATTTTCAACAATACGTCGTTCACATAAAGAAGATGCGTAGTACATGAATAACATTAGGCTATATAATAAAATAATATAATTTTTAAATCATTTGTTTAATCCAATAATTTATTTATAGGGTTTAATTTACTTATAATATAACTTTCAATAACCCAAACGATAAATAATACATGTTATATTTAAAATTTTAACACTTATCATGAAAAACATATTTTATTAGCCCTAATTTACTTACACAAATATAGCTTTCAAGAACTCAAAAATATTTTTATAACAATGATGTCTATGATTGAGACAAATTATACATTATCATCCATTTAGACTTTCACCTACACTCTTTGGATTGTATATTGATGAATTGGAGGTGCTCATTATGGACTCTCTGGCTAAGAGTACAAGTTGCTTACTTTTTGGTTTTGTTATTGCCATTTTGCTATTTGCTGATGACATTATCCTAATGTCACATACAACAGGAGGACTTCAACAGCAGCTAGACGTACTTGGCACATACTCTGACTTGCATGGATTAGAAGTTAATCTCCAGAAAACAAAAATTATGACATTCAACCTACCTAGGAAAGATCTCTCTTCTGTTCACATCACATATAAAGGGAAGGCTGTTGATATTGTCACATCGTACACATACTTGGGAGTTATTTTCACAGGACCTACCTTCAACTTGATCCCTGCATCTCAAGCAAGGTTAAACAAAGGTTATGCCGCCTTAGCCTCTTTGGATAAGCAATGCTTTCAGCTCCAGTTTTAGGACATTAGTACGAAGATCAGACTCTTCCACACTCTTGTTACCCCTACATTGCTCTATGGATGTGAAGTTTGGGGCCCTAGCCTCAGACAGTTAGGTTGGTCTCATATTGAAAGGGTCCTCATCTCAATGTTTTCCAAGTTCATTCGTTCCAAAAGAACTGTTCCTCATCCCGTCATTCTAGCTGAGTTTGGTGCTCGTCCATTGCTTACAACAATAATATTTCTTGTTGTCTCTTTCTTACGTAGATTTCATTGTATGTCGGACATGAGAAGATATCCATATTTAGCACTACAATCCTCAAGACAGTTGGCAAATCAAGGGGTCAGGAATTGCTGGTATGCTCAGACTACTACTCTACTTCAATATCTTGGCCTAGACATCATGAGACCTCCTCCTACTAAAGCATCAATCAATGCACCATACTCCAATAAGGATATTCGAGATGAGATTTACTCAGCATATATAAAAACTACTTGGGAACCTCTTTCACCAAAACTGCTCCATTACTCTCACTTTTATCTCCAACTAGAGAATGGATTGATCACTACTCCAAAATATAACTTGATATAGATGTCACACAGCCTCAGGTTTCCTCTAGCTTAGCTACGAGTTTGCTCCCACCAGTTGTGTATTGAGACATATCATCACCTCCCTAGAGATCAACGTATTTGTAGATTATGCAGTCTTGATGTGGAATTCGAGGAGCATTTCATTTTCACCTATCCTGTCTACTACGAGATACGAGGTAGATATTATTGCTTATTCAGAGACACCCATACACTAAAATATTGGATTAATTATGAAGATCATAGATGCATTGCCCTTTTCATCCGGGAATTATTCAATCTTAGGAAAGAACTACTTAGTAATAGTTTGCAGAAGATAACAAGATCTCGACTTATCACTTCATTCTTCCAGCCTCCAGAGGCCATGACTAGGAAGCACCAAGGTGATCATAGAGATACAACAAGATCAACTCGTCGTCAACTCCAACAAAGAACATCTACGATGACATCCAACTCTTATATCACTCACTTCTCTTCAGCCTTGAATGTTGGGAGTAATCCTTGATCCACAGATCTTGTATATCATATGTCATTTTGTTTACTATTTTTCTTACTTTATTTTCTCTAGAGCTGCATTAGGCACTCCCGTTGCTTTGTATATGTCTTACTTTACAGTCCTATTGACCTCTTTTGGTCACCGATGGACATTAATACAAATTCTATTCTATTCTATCACTATCTATTAATCAAAGAGAGTGAGGTATTGTATTGCTGTTGTTAGGGATAGCAATACTAGATACTAGAATAACAAATATCAAATAGAAGTTCTTTTCCTACTTGTTAATGGTGATCAAAGAGTGAAATATTGTATTGTTAGTGTTATTCCTAGTCAAGATAACAATAGTAATACAATACCAAACAATATTTAGTTTATTCTATTTAGTCGTATACTTGTATATTTGTATCTACAATATAAATATGTCTTCTCCTCTTTATAGGCTCTTCACATATGATTCACAATCAAGGTGATAGGATTTAGACCTATGGCTCCTCACAAATGACATCCCATAAGCCCCCAGCCCTGAGAATCTAGCAGCAACCCGCAAGGGTCCCAAGTATTATATCCAGGGAGATTATCAAAATTTAAGCCTAAGTATTATATTAAAGAGCTTTAGAACTTTGAATGCCTCTCTATAATCTGAGATAGCCCCAAGCACTCGGCCTTTTAAAGCTCTCTATCTATAATCTTAAGAGGTTCTGTTCTCCTTTAATATAATACTTGGGGGGGAGTCGTGTAAGAGAAGAGCAATTCCCTCTACCTCGACCTAAAGGTTGATTGCTTATAACAACACTCTCCTCCTTTATTAGTGAGTGCTCTTCCTTCCTATTTTCAAAGTGAAACCATCCCCCCGACGTCTCTAAAAGTTAATATTTTCTAGTAAGTGAGCCCTCTCTCTTCTTAAGAGCTCTCCCTATCCCCTCCCCGGAGAGTGCATTTCAGCTATCTCCCTATCTCAGGAAGGAATCTAAGGTCGAGCTCACCTTAAAAATAGTCAAGTACCATTTTATATGGTCCTATGACTACCTTTAAAAGTAATTTCACCCTCATCTCAATAGTCATGTGGTTGTCTTCCCCCTACTCAAGAATGAGAACCTACTTGAGTGGGAGGAGCAAGAATTGTCCAACATCACCTTAAAATAGAGAGCCTCCAAATTATTTAAGAGATGTTGTCTCGATTGTCAATATAAAAGAGAACATTTAAAAGGGCTATCACCTTCTTTGACCACATTCCCCAACCTTTTAAAATCACAAGCATTCTCAACTTTTACCCTTTTAATGGTGGGGAGGGAGATTTGAATGATAACTTAGGCACCCTTTAAAAATAAAAAGGTTTTTCTATTATATAGATAGAATGTTGCTTCTCCGATATGGGTTTAAACCTAGACCCACTATTCATTTTCTTTAGAGAGCACACAAATTTTACCTTTCTCTTGATCTGATGCCTCTATATTAGAAAAAGTGAGATACCTCATTCTTTGATCTACCAATTTATTTGATTCTAAGAATAACAACATGCTCTCCATTCTAAAAGGGTTCAATATCGCATGTCGTAATTATCTAAAAAGTTGGCCTTGCTTTATCTCACCTAGCTTCTATAATCAACTGCTAGCTTAGGTTAGGTTTCTCCTTTCCCCCATACCCTAGATTTGGAGAATCAAAGGAAGGAATGATGAATCCCCTACTTTAAGCTCTTCAAACCGAGATGATATGACCTTTTAAAGGTTATCCCATAATTCTCTATTCCCCTTTTAGAATAGAGACCCAATGGTAGCAAGCAAGTCTCCTTGGATAGAAGAGTGGGATCCAGTGGTAGCTAGAACCAAAAAGATAATATTGTGTTCTTATTCTATCTACATCTAGATTTGGGTTAAGGAATGCTATCTATCCTTATTTGAGTAGTGAGCTATTGATCCATTGGTAAGGAACAAACCTTGAGCTCTCACTTTATAAGGGTAAGTTCATTACCATTAATTTAGGGAGTAGTGGTGAGTCAATTGTATAAGTATTAATATGCCATAAAGAAGAAGACAACAAACTAGATAAGACTTGAATTGGTCAAACTATAAAGGAGATATACCTAAAGAAGATATTGAAAACCTTTTAATTAGAGCTTTTGCTTTAAAAGTGATAATTGGGTAAGGAGATACTTTATATCCTCACTTGCTTAGAAATAAAGACGAGGGAGGGTGCCAAACATTATATTAAAGGAGATCAACCTTTAAAAATAACTCTTTAAACTTTAAGGGTTGGAGAGCTTTAAAGATTTTTCTTTAAAAGTAATATCTGGGTAAGGAGATACTTTATATCCTCACTCGCTTACCAATATAGACGAGAGAGAGTACCAATCCTATGACTCTTCATCTACCTATCCTATGACTCATGTACATGTGGCATACATGCACTTTTACATCTCTCACATTCTAACACTTGTGCATTTATTACTTGCTTGAAGTAACTACTCAAACCTTAATCTAAGATAAACTCCTAATCTAAAAATGTACCCAAGGTGGTACATTGACATGTACCAAATAATGTAATATACTCTAACACCCCTTGTATTACATTATTTGGGTATTGAAGACTTTAGTCTTCAATATGGTCTTCGTCTTGGTTCTAGAATTTGAGCTCTTCTTCATTTTGTTTCCTGTCTGTATCCTGACCAAGTAGATAGTATCTTTATAAAATACTATCTTTGTTGAGAGGGCTTTAATTTCATGTTCATCTTTAGGTTCTTCCAGTTCTTGAATTTCTTGTATCTCTTGAACCAAGTGACCTTTCTGTTTCCCTTCTCTATATTGCAATTGAGGATAATTGTATTGATTCTAAGAAGTATATGGATGCTAAGATTGTTGCTGATGTGGACTATACTGATTCTAATATTGTCTTGGTTGGAATGGCCTGTTTGGTTGGCTTCCATAGTTTGTTTGATTCCCTTGATACTAATTTCTAGGATTGAATTTGTAGTAGTTGGTACTATGTCCTTTCTTCTTGCAAACTTGACAATATTTGTTACTCCATGGTCTTCGTCCTTTTGAGGATGAGGTAACATTTCCATGTGGATTATCTTTTGAAACTAATGCATTGTTAGTCATTTCATCTTTAACTGTATTTTCTACCTCATATTCTTGAAGGATATTGACTAACTCATCAAAATATGTATCTTTACTTAGGATTTGTAAAGATGTAACTAAGTGCTTGTAGCTATCTAGAAGTGCTCTCAAGGTTACTTGAACAAGAAACTTATCTTCAACATTTTCTCCTAAGGTTAACAATTTTCCTTTTATGTCTGCTACTTTCCTTAAGAATAGTTCTATACTTTCACCACTATTCACTTTCAGAGAATGTAATTGAGTTTGAAGATTTAAGATAGTGGCTTTATTCTTCCCTTCAAATATTTTGGCTAAGGTTTTCCAAGCTTCTATAGATGTTCCTACTGAACTAATGTAGGGTTGAATTTCATCTATAATGGCAAAAGTTATTATCATTAAAGCTTTTGCTTCATTTTATTCAAACTTTTGAATCTCACTATCACCTGAAGTAGGTTTATCTTTTGTTCCCTTGACTATATCCCAAAGTTTTTCAACTATCAAAATTGCCCTTACTTTGTTTTTCCATGAAGAGTAATTTGGACCTTTAAGTAGTTGGGATTCAGTGAGAATGAAAGCTGGTGACCCCAGGGGAAAAGCAGGGGCCGGGACGGAACGATAAGAATGAATTTGTTTGTTGTCATGATGATGTTTGTGGACTACCTTATGTCTCCCTAGTTTAGAATATGTGAACTAACTTGATAAATCCTTATCAAATCTTGGATTTTGTAGTATCCCTTATATCTCCCAAGTGATTATAGTATGCTATGGTTTTGATAAAGTGCTTAGCATCTATTAGATTTCCTTTTGAGTTGATTCCCTAGTGTTTTGAAGACAATAATCAACTCCTATATCACCTTATTTCTCCCTATTGATATATGCACTTTTAATTTGATAAAGTTCTCTATCCTCAAGAGTCTATGGTCAGATTCCTTTTGTATTTTTTTAATGTGTATATGAGACAAGTATAATTGATTATTTCCAACTCTTTAATCAATGCTTATGAAGAGCTTCTTTCAATTCTAATTTCCAATGGTTTAATTTTCTAAATTCCAATGGACTAAATTTTGGTGTAGTACTCCTTATATCTCCCTAATTTGGAACTTTAGAAAATAATAATATTTGCAAAATAATGTTTTAATTATCCAAGGTAGAAACCCTTATATCTCCTAATTTAATTATTTGCAAATATTAAGATATTAGAATTTCAAGCAATGTAATTTGAAAAAGCTCTTACTAATATAAACTTCTCTCTTTAATTGGATTTCTAAACATTAATACTCTATCTAAGGTTTTAGCTCCTTATTTCTCCTATCAATTAATTAACTAACCTTAGAAAATAGATAACCTTATATCTCCTTTGTGTTATAGAAAGCAACTATTAAAGTAATGCACTTATACCTCTTAATAATGCATTGCATGCTGCTTGAATTAAACCTTGACTGCAATTTCAAAACTTGAGCGTTGTATCTTCATCAATCTATGAGGTATGATGCTTAGCATTAATTGAACGTCATTCTCTAGCGCACTTAGACTGTAATATCCTCCTCGTTAATGTTGATTGACCTGAGTATGCAATAGTCTTTGTGCTCTCCTTTGGACCGAGGTATTTAATAGACTTTACCTCCCTTTGAAACGTATGCCAAATGGCATATACATTACCTTTGAGCCTGTAACTCCTTGCTAGGTGGTGCTAGTATGTGAGGCACGTTAGATGATGCTAATCTTGGTAACATAGGTATTATTTTAACCTGAGCGTGTTGAGTAATGAAGACTGATATTTGTCAATTTTTGCTAAGCATTACTTGGGCACTCATTTCCTTTGCAAGCATTGTAAAATGAAGATGTTACAAAGTGTTCACAGGTGCTCTTATTGTCCTTCTCCCTTGTGCCAAGTGGCACGATATTCCTTCACTTAGGGTGGCAAGTGGAAGCTCTCTCACTTGCATGTAGCTACGCTCTCAACTCCCTTATTTGCTCAACGCTCTTGCCAACTATTGCTAGTTGTTCTTGGCTTAGCTTCGAATGGTGGTGCTCTCCAACGTAGGTGGTTCCAAGGTGCTTCAACATAGTCATTGTTCTTCCAAGCTATTCATGATGTCTACTTGGGTAATAAGCCTCTTTACTTGCACCTTGTTATTTTTGTCTTACGTTACGCTGTTCACCTTGAAATTAAACTCGCCTCACTAACACCGTTATGCTTCCCAACTTGGTCTCCTTTTTGTTGCAGGTTGCTCTTGCACCGTGAGTGATGCTTACATGAGATCGACGATGCCGAATATTGTGTCTTTAGACACCTTGAAAACTCTACTTGATGAACCTTTAGTTGGCTCTCTTCCTCTACTTAAAATTTTGCTCTTCAAACTTCGATGATATGGCCGCTCGATGACTGTACTATGTTGGTTGTAGTGTCTTTGAGACACTATATATTTTTCCTCCTTTTCTGTGTTGGAAGGAAAATACTGGTGCTATTATGTAATGCAAATAACTTTGCAATAGTTAAGATAAAATACCTTAACTTGCACTAAAATTTTGAGACCTTATAGTCTCCTTTTGAATCTTTCTTGCTTCCTTGATATGGTGGCTTCTTGCTCTACTCCTTGAGGACAAATAGTGATTTAATATTGTCTTCCTTACTAGACAACTCTCTCCTCTATCTCCTTTGCTTGGATAACTTTGCAATAATAATTCCAAGATTTTTAATCAAGCAACTAATATGCCTTTCTATATGATGGCATAACTTTGCACTATAGAAAATGCAATCTATACTCTTAGAGTAGTGTCTTCTTTGCTTTCAATAGAAGGTAGGATGTTGATATTTTTATTTCTTTTGAAATATATCTAACTCCCCTTTCTTATGTGCAGGTTTTAACCCTTAAAGAAACTAACTTTTGCACTTCCTTGAAGACTTTAAACTTGAAACTTACTCCCTTGCAACTTTAAACTCTAATATGGTGCTTAATGAAACTTAATAATAATATGAATCTAAAAGTTCAAATAATGAACCTTTTGCACCAAAGTTGCATACCTTTATAACTCTATAGATGATGGATATCTTGGTGATTTGAATCACCTAATTGCTGCCATGTATTAGATGAAATCGTAACTCTTTCTTGTTGTCCAAAACAACTCTTTAACTCACCAATTTGCAGCTTTAATACTCCTCTAACTTGCTGCTCAAAAATGTAGTTTGGTGGATTTAACTCTCCTTCACGATGCTCCCTAAAAATCTAAAACTTAGTAGCTATTAATGCTGCCCAAATTGCTGCTTTCTTGTTGTCCTCAAATCTAAAATTTTTAGATTGCAAAGCAATCAATTTCTCCTCTGAAGTGTTGTCCTTGAATCTCACAAATTTGGTAGGAAACTCCTCCAAATCATAGCTAAGATTTTCCTTCAAGAAACCTTCACTTTTTTGCTGTAAAACCAGCAATCTCCTTTCTCCAAAATAGCCTTCAATGGCAATCTCCAAATCTCTCAGATTTGGTGGCTTCTTCTAACTCCTTTCTCCTTCAACCTCCTTGTCAAATTCTGACTTCAACCTTGGCCTATCTAGTGGCCTTCTTCTCAAGATTTTGAATGTCTTGAGGTCTTCACTATTCTCCTCAAAAATTTGACAAACTCCTTGCCAAATCCTTCTCCTTTTGGGCTTGTTTTTGGATGGCAATAATTGTCCCAAAAACTCCTTTATCAAGAACTTCTTCTTGCTAGTAAATTTCTCCAATGAGTTCTTCTTGAAAACTCCTTCAATGGCCCTCTCTAAAATATACAATGAGGCTTTCCTAGCCTTCTCCTTATCAAGACTTCCTTGAGACCTCTTCTCTTGGGCCTTTAATTTTATAGATTCTCTAGTCTTCTCAATGAGACCTTTTCTTCAATCTTCAACTATGGAAGTTTTGCAATGAGATCACCTTACTAGGATCTCTAAAATCTGTTGCTTCTAGAATTTGGAATAGGACCTTTGCTAGTCCTTCTCTACCTTCAATCTTCCAAAATTAGAAGTTCTTCAATGGGACCTCTTATGGGTCTCTTTAGCTTCTTGAGTTGTTTTCTCCTCCTTCAATCTGCAATCTGTAGTCTTCAATCTTCAATGGAGATCACCAACCTCCAATATTCTCCTGGACTCTTTTATGGAGTCTCTTCTTCCTTCAATCTACAATAAGGATCCTTTGGATTTTTCCTCTTTTGCACTTTGCAGGTCTACAATCTTGCAATGGGAATTTTTTCTTAGGCCTCCAAATCTTCAATATTTAACTTGTTGCTTCAGGTACTAGATTGATTCCAAAGAAGATATTCTTCCTAGATCTTTGTAGGAAGCTTCCCAACTTTCTTTGAATATCCTTTTCCTGCAACAAAGTATTAGAATCTACAATGGAAGAAAATTTAAATCTAGAGATTATGAATCTTCACTAGTTGATTTGTCAATCTAGTGGAATCAATGTTGAGTCCTAGTCTTCACGAGTTTTTCTGCAACTCTATGGAAAGACTCCAACCAAATGTATTTTCAAAAATTCTAAAAATGAGATTTCCTATCTCCTCTCAATCTCTCTTGTGGCTCTCCCTATTTCCTATCGATCTACCATGTGCTTTGATACCACTGTTAGCTTTTGATGATTTATATTAAAGGAAATGCAACCACAAGATGTAAAATGAGCAAGCAATGATAACTATATGATAATGACACTATAATATGTAGGAAAACTATAAGATAAACTTCTGCAATAACTCAAAAATATGCCATTAATGGATGCTCATGAAAATAGTACAATGTATTATAATGGAGGACATGAACACTCCATAATTTCAATGAAAGAACTACATTGTACTCTAACTACAAATCACTATAGTAACTTCAGTCTCTCTCTCACTCTCTCTCTATACCTCAAAGGCATATATATAGGAAGATATGTGCCTTGGCCTTTACTCTACCCATGACTCTTCATCTACCTATCCTATGACTCATGTACATGTGGACTACATGCACATTTACATCATTGCACATTCTAACACTTGTGCATTTATTACTTGCTTGAAGTAACTACTCAAACCTTAATCTAAGATAAAATCCTAATCTAGAAATGTACCCAAGGTGGTACATTGACATGTACCAAATAATGTAATATACTATAACAATGCCAACCTATCATTAATTATCATGGATGTACACACATTGATGATCAAATAATAATGGATGAAGTTCTAGCTTGATAGCTTAGCCTCTGATTTATCTCATGATATTTCCTCTCCTAGGCATTTCTATGATGCTTATTTCTCTTGTACATTGAAGCAACAAGATTTATTGGGTTAGTTTCATATATTTGGATATGCTGTCCCCTTTAGTGATCCTTGGAATTGTAACCTTTACATAGGGGACATATAGTTGAGGGAATTAGTATTAATTTTCAATAGTAATGCACATCAAGTAGAGGAAAGATAATGCTACATAAAAGAGGAAATATGTGGTACTTTGGTTATAATGGGAGAATTTTCTAGAAAAAAGGTTATTTTTGAAGACCATCAGAGAAATGATATCTAACTCGAGGATCGATGCTAGGGTAATACATGTACATGAGAAGTTTTTGAATCACTTTGATACCTAGGACAAACCATTGATAAATGCAACCATTTATGGAAGCAAGGTCCACTAAGATGAGTTAACTTTAACATTGAAGAAGAGACAACCAATCTTTCTTCTAAACTTTAATAAATCCTTGGATTGGGTAGTCTTGGTCTGAAATCCATCTAAGTCGATGGATTGCACCCTCAAGACCTCGACCAAGATTGGATGGCTCAAAAATAGGGATCTCTGAGTCAACCTTTAGAGTAGACCAAATCCTATGGTCCTATATAAATTAGCTAAAATGGGGTGGCAAACTAAAGTAAGAGATACCTAAAGTTAGAATCTATGTTAAAAGTGGTGTGGGTTTAGAAACATCAAGATAAATAGTGCATGAGAGTCTTACAATATAAACTAAACTAGACTGCTTAACAAATCAACTTACTTTTCTTATGACAAAACATTTAATCATAATAAATGGTAAGCATTATTAAGTATTCTAGGAAATAATGAACAATAAATACAGAAAGTAGAATAAATGTAACATAAGTAACCATTCATAGCTTTAATATAAATTCTTAATCACTTAGTTGACATACATACATGTTTTACAAAAGTTGAGAAAGAGGCCAGACAACAATCTAATCTTCAATCAAAAGTCATTTAACATAATCATATAGGCATGCAATTATAAAAACTAAAGGGATAACCATTTTAATGGCTTACATTCAAGTATATATAGTTTTACAAATACATTTAGTTAACCTAATATCATTGCTCTAAGAGTGGATTACAAGTTTGTCAGGTTGCTGCAACACGTGTGCATATCCTCAAACTTATTTTTTTGCAACCAACTTGGCATTATGGTGCTGATGTGGGTTGCCTATATTTCATCCTAGGGAGTGGGTGCACTGTATCTTTTGACAAGTTGTCTTTAGCTGACCCACTATTGCCTTAGCTGTATTAGCATAGGTGTCAGTTAGGAAAATTGTAAACTATTAAGATTTTCTTGATAGGGTATCATAACAACTAGGCACATGCTTGGACATTTCAATCCATCCAATGCCTTTAGCTTCCACCTTCTTATTACTGGATGTAAACAAAATTATTCTTTCTTGATGATGTCAACATTTAAAATACCCGATTATCTTTGATGTAGAGCTGAGTGAAGCACTTTTCCAAAAGTTACATGTTAGATGCTAGATACACTTTACACTACCTAATGTGTCGAGTTTTATACCTTAGAATATTTTTTGTTTAGTTTAGGCTTTCTTTTCCTACACCATATTTTTGTGCCACTCTTGCTAATATCAACATCCAAAATTATTTGACACTCTATTTACCCTATAGCTTAAACTTATTGTACCTAATAGACTTTGATATAACATCGAATGTAAGGTTTCCATCCATACCTAGTCAAAAAATTTTCTTAATGTGTTGGATGCTTCTTCATACTATGCTAGATGTCGAGATTTCATTAGGTCCTTACTGACATCAAAGCTACTCTAGATTTTTGCCATATTAAATTTTTTCTTGGGCTTTTGAAGGAGCTACTAACAACTAAAATAACCTATACATTTTATCCCATGCTTTCTAAGAAGGTATATGTATTGCTCTAAATCTATAGAGGACTTCTTGTAGTTGAAAGTAGCAATCGTAGGAAGGGTCCTTATATCTTCATGCCAACTCTTTAGATTTTGATAGCATAGTAGAGAGCCTATGGAAGAATGCAATAATTTGATCTATTGTCATAGGCTCAAGCAATGCGTCAATATCACTTCCATTATTGAGTTAATTGTCTATATGTTGTTTGAGTTGCTTTTCATTATAAAATTACCCATTTGCATCCCAAAATCCTAGAATATTGAGACTTGTGACTTCTTGGACTACCAAATTTCTTTTATCAATACTTACTTTGAGAGCATTGATCATTTCTTCTCCCTCTATAATTCGCTAGCTTTCAAATATAACCTGATCTATACAAAATTTGGAATAACCCAGGTATCTTTGTGAGCACTTTGCTAGTTGAGGGTAATCTCCTTTATTTCTCAGTATATGTTATGAGACATCTACCTACTGCACTTTGTTCATCAACTCATCTCTGCCTCTACTAAATTCTTCCTTGGCATCTTGGATCAATTTTTCATTATTCACTATCCTTTTTACCAAAGAAAAATCTCTCATTGAAACACTTTTGATTTTGATCCAATATTCACGTTTGATTTTCTTTAGCATATCCTTGGATATCACATGGCCTTGAGGCTTTTCTCTTTATTTTTTTAGTTTTTATTGCACTACTACCAAAATCTCTTCTTGGCCTTGGAGCTTTGACTTTAGTTCTTGTAATGAATTTTCTTAAGCTTACATTTTGTTGCTTTCTTGTTGCAATTGTTATTTTAATTTCTAAATATTCTCATCCCTTTACTACAACTATGCTTCAGTGGAAGATCTATCTATTATGCATTTGAGATCCAAAATTTCATTCTTGAGACTATCCTTTTCAATATTTTCTTTGTTCAACTTCTGGTCCAAAGATTTAATCTTTTTTTTTGTAGTCACAAGCTTTATATCTACCTAGGTTCTTTGGAGGAAAAACGTGTCTGGTTCAATGCAAAGAGCTCAAAGTGTATCAATCTTGGAGATTTATGAAATATTATACCTTTGCACCTTGATATTATAATACTTTGCTATCATATCTGCAACCAAATTTTTGACTTTAGGATATGCAATCATCTTGACCCTTTCTCCAGCAATTGGATCCACTCCATACATCTGGGTAGTTGCTTGCTATATTCCATCCTATGGTTCTTGTTGCTTTTCCCATCTTTGAGTACTCATATCAATGCTTTGGATAATAGAGAATACCTCTGGTAATGGATGCTAAACAACAGGGGAAGGTATGAAAGCTAATTGAAAAGGTCAAAAAATCATGAATGAGGGATTTAATGCTATAGTGGTGGTATTTATAAGGGTTCACATATATACATCAATTATGATTTTTTGTGTTTCTTGTACATGGGATGTGGTAATTGTTGATGATGGCATATCATACAAGATATTGACCTCAGTAGCAGGAGTAGAATATGGGGGTGGTTTTTCAGGTGGAGGCTATAGAGGAGGTGGGGCAATTTCAACCAAAAAGAGAAAGGAGATGTACCTAATACTCTCACTTCTCGCATTAGCTCCTGGACTATTACATAAAAAATTGCAATCTATGCCTTAGTTCTTAGCACTTCTTGTTCTAATTTTTGTCTCTTAATTGGTTTCAATACCTCATTTTTCTTACTGCTTGGATATATTTTTTGTTTTATATTTTCACTAGGCCTTTTGTGCTGAGCATGTTGCTAGGACTTGGAATTTTATGGGCTTACTACAGTGGCTACTTTTCTTTTGAATTCTACTATTTGAGTTTCTTTAGCTTCTAAAATATAACCTATCGGATCTTCTTCACTAAATTATGATGCAATATCAATTGATAGAATGTTCTTAGGCACATCAAATTTTTTGGCTCAAGTTATTTGTTTTCTTTGTAGGGTCACATATTTTGAGCTTGCACCTTCTTTCGAGTCCTCATCCAACCAAGGAACTTGCTTGTTTGAGAGTTGATTGAGGTATCTATTATTATTCCTCTTCATATACTTCTTTCTTTGGATCCCTAAGTATCATTAATTCTAGATATATCTCCCCCTTATGATCATCCATCCACTTCTCATATTTGGATTTAAATTTATTTTCAAAAATCTTATCAGAGGCACTATGGAAGGCCTTATTTTATTTATCACATTCATAATGTGACATCCACCATTTTTTAATTTTGTTGTGACTCTAGTCTATATCATATATAATTTTATCTATAAGTTCATCGCTTATTCATTGCTCTTTATTTATTGTTGGGTCATAAGTCTGCTTGAACTCATAACATTTTCTCTATGGATGTATTTCTTGCATTTCTTAGATAATGATATCTATAACTTGATCTTCATCATTGTTTTTGAATTGCTCAATATTCAACCATGGCAGGTGGTCGAATGTTGGTGGTTTATTATTTAATTCTACCAATTTTACTTTGAACTTACCATTTGGATCATAATTACACATGTGAGGCATGATCTACAATTAGAGGATGTTAATATTATCATAAAGAGTTTTTCTTGACCCCTTTTTGTCATGGCTATCTTCAAATCTAAAGGGCAGTGGTAAGTGCAAGCCTTCTTGGCCCAAGACCCAAAATTTTCATCTGCATCATCTGTTTGCTTGTATAGCTCTGTCAAAAACCCAATCTATGATGTATTATGAGAGCAGATAAGGTATTCTTAGAAAATCATATACTTTGATAATGGTGTCATCTAGTAAAAAATACTAGTCTCTCAGTTCATGTTGTTACCTCTTAACTTATCTATAGCTTTAGAGATGAGGAAAGGTATCTAACCATAGATGGATGCTAATGCATATCCTAACAATATTATGTTAAAATATAGGTATGAAAAGGTTTCCCTAAGGAATGAAGTCCAATCAACTATAGATCAATGTTGCTCATTGTATTTTGTATAGAGTTCAATCATCAGTCTATAATTAATTTGTGATTCCTTCTATAGGATCAATTTATTTGCTAATTATATTGATATTATCATCTTGTTGAACATCATATTTGATTTTCCCTAAATGGTAGGTGGATGGATTTTCAACAAATATTTTTTACTTTATGCCTTTGTGAGGAATTTTCATATGTGAATAAACCAAGGACAAGTATCCATCTAGTTTGGATATGAATTTACGGGAAAGGCACATACCAAAGTAGGACTCCAAAGGTACTACAACCATATATTTATGACTATTATATGAGGTATTATATGTAGCACCATAGGTATATTTTTGATCACTCCAATAGTCTTCACTACAGTTCCATACAATTGTAACACTCTAGGAATATAACATGTATATTCCATACCCATTGCTTCACATATGACATTTGGCATAACTATCATTGTTGCTCTGCAGTCCACCATGTAATTGTGCATAATCCATCCTTCCATACGTAGGGACATGTAGAATGGAGGTGGCCTATTTTTATCTACTTCTAGAGCATATTTACCTTGTGCCAAATTATTTTTTTGATAAAGTTGACCCTCAAACATAATGGACTTCAATGATGCTCGAAGAATATCAATTTATCTTAAAATAATTAAAGCATCATACATGCTTGCTTTGGATAGTGTTTTATTTAGCTCATCTACAATGTTGAAATTGGAGGGTTATGGCTACTTATTTTCTACCTTTATTTATTATTGAATTTATTCTACTATTCTTGTGTTACTTCAATCCTTTGTTGCTTAGTGATAAAAGGGTACTAGAGTCCGTTTCTAGCATGCTCTTAAGTTTCAACTTTTTTTTCTTGCATTGACTTCCATTATTCTTTTAGAGACTATATTGTAGGTTGTTCTATCCACTAAGCAGGTTGGGGTACTTCCTTCTTTGGCTGTTTACTGTACTAGGATGGAACCTTGAATGGATATAGATTTTTGGGATCCACTTATAATGGCTTCTTTCCTTATCATGTCAGCACTAAAATTGGATCTTCTTCTTGCACCATCAGATTCTGGTCTTCTTTCCATAACATGTTTATCTGGATCTTTTGTGTTCTTTCTGCATTCTCAACTACAATATTCTATATTTGATGTTGGTGAAGCATACACGTTCTTTCACCATATGGATCATTGTAAGTTAAGCACGAATAATCTACTTATGATGTAGAGGTAGAAGTATTTTATTCCTAGTTATTATACATCGCATTAGGTTTTCCACTAGTATTCATATGATCCTTGATCTTTTACCATGTATGGAAATCTCCTAGGCTATAAATTTTTGTCAGCTTCTCTCCTTTGCATGGTGGTGATATTGCTTGTTAATTTTTTAATGTTGTCATAATATCATTCATACTAGTAGTTTTAGGCTCAGGAGCTAGTAATGAAGGTATGGTAGGAGGTTCTAGTAATACCAGAGTGGTAATTTTTGGAATTTGGGTGTAGGGGTTGGAGCTACATTTGGAAAATTAGTGATTGTAATTTGTGTTTATTTCTCATGTTCCAACTATAGGATTTTTGGAAAGATTGGCATTACATTTCTAGGAAGAAGTTTACCTATAACTATTAGAGTAATTTTTGCTATAACAACTACTTGATAAATTTCTAAAAATGTCAACACATTAGATTGTCATATCGCCAAACCTAGATTTGAGTTGAAGGTATGGAAATAGTAGTACAACGTTTGGGTATCCATTGACATAATTTATTATGGCACTCTTTTCCATGTCTTGCTAAATTTGATATTAAAGTCCATTACTACCTCTTAAGGACACCTTTTTATGCTAGTGAAATGGGTTAATAATAAAAACAAATATGCTTTTTCATTAAATTATTACACTAATCTACCAGTAAATTATGTCCATGAATTAATGCAACCATCCTCAAGGGTTCGATACCAATACAATACCTTACCTTTAAATGATATTATCAACAATATAATAATAACATTCTCATCATGAATATTATGTATTGTGGCTAATGAGGTTATATCTTGGCAATGCTCATAGGCTATTTTTCCAATGCCATCATATGTTGGCAAAGCCTTTAGTGCTATCAGAGAAATGGGATCCTAGTTAACCAGGTTAAGTGGTCCTGTATTATTCTAGTTGGAAAAGTTTTATGGAGGCAGGTTCTGAGTCATTTGTTTGGATTTGTCTGAGTGGAATGATGCTGGAGATGTGTATATACTTGAATTTTTGTAGGATTATAAAGGATGGTGATGCAGGAGATGATGTGGATCTATGTATTTTGAATACTAAAAGAGGTAATTCTACAAATAAAACTGGTTGCTTTAGTTTCTTAGTTGCTGCTTGTGTGAGCATAAGCTTACAAGTCAAATGGTAGCTAGGTTTATTTAGAACATAATTTTAACAAAATTTCCAAGTGATTGGGTTTTTATCTATTAGAGTAGAATCACCACAGTTCTACTCAATTAGGAGGGTGATATTTGGATCCCACCAGATGTGCCAAAAAACTATTGGTCTAAAATCTGCCTAAGTGGATGAGTTGTGCCCTCAAGACCTCAACCAAGATTAGATGGTTCATAAATAGAGATATTTGAGTCAACCTCTAAATTAGGCCAACTCATATGGTCCTAGCTAAACTAACTAAAGTAGGGTGGTAGACCAAAGTAAGAGATTCCTAAAGTTAGAAGCTATGATAAAAGTGGTGTGGATTTAGCAACATTAAGAGACATAGTACATGAGAGTCTTACAATCTGAACTAAACTAGATTTCCTAACAGACCAACTTACTTTTCTTATGACAAAATATTTAATCATAACAAACACTAAGTATTATTAAGTATTCCAAGAACTAATGAACATAAAATCTAGGGAGAAATCTAGAAAGAAGAATAACTATAACAAAATTAACCATTCATAGCTTTAAAAAAAATGCTTAATCATTTAGTTGACATACATAAGTGTTTTGCAAAAGTTGAGAAAGATGCTAGACAAAAATCCAATATTCATTCAAAAAATGTATAGCATCATCATACAGTTATGCAATTATAATTGCTAAAGGGCCAACCATTTGAATGAATTACATTCAAGTATATATAGTTTTACAAATGTATTTAGTTAGCCTAATATCATTGCTCTAAGAGTGGATTCTAGGTTTTTCAGGTTGCTGCAACATGTGTGCATATAATCCATATCATTCTATTTCAACCAAGTTGGCATTGTGGTGCTGATGTGGCTTACCTTTGTTTCATTTGAAGGAATGGTGGCTGTTGTATCTTCATCTAGTGCACTGGATCTTCTAACAAGTTTATTCTATCTTTAGTTGCCCCACTACTACCTTAGCTATATCAACATAGGTTCCAATTAGGAATGCTATTACTTATTAAGATTTTTTATAGGGGATCATAACAACCAAGCACACACTTGGGAATTTCAATCCATCCGACACCTTTAACTTCCATCTTCTTCTTGTTGGATGTGAAATTTTTTTATTTTTTGTTGATGATGTCAGCATTTGAAATATCTTATGCTCTTTGATGCATAGTTGAGTGAAGTTCTTTTCTAGAAGCTATATGTCAGATACCGGATATACTTTACATTACCTAATGTGCCAGGTTTTATGTCCTAGAATATTTTCTGTTCAATTCATGGTTTTTTCACTACGTCAAATTTTTATGCCACTCTTGCTGACATCAATATTTAAAATTTTCTAGCACTCTATTGGCCTTATAGCTTAAACTTATTGTACCTGATAGACTTTACTACAACATCAAATATTGGGCTTCCATCCATACTTATCCAAAAAGCTCTTAACGTATCAAATGCTTCTTCATGCTATGTTGGATGTTGGGCTTTCATTAGGCTCTTACTGACATCAACATTTTATTTTTTGTCATTGTTTCATACTTAGTGGATATTTGAATCTGGACTCTTCTACCTTTGGTTGTTAGGTGTTCGATGTTTTCATGCTTGTTGCTAAAATCACCTTAGAGTTTATGGTAGCTTTCTACACTTAGCAAAAATTGGAATTATTTCTACCTACTTTACCTTCCTCTAATCCAACAAATATTTCTTGTGTTCGACTACATTTCTTAGCAAAATGGAAAAATATTATATTGGTAAAATTTGTCTCCTTCTAAGGATATGAATGTGGGTGAGGAATTTTACCCATAGGTGGAGTTATTTTTATATGATAATTCAAACTCTTGAGTCCAATTAGATTGGACTTAGATTTACTTTTCTCCTATTCTAGCATTTAATTCTTGATTACAAAGGTTAGAAGCCTTTAAAATTATAGGTAAAATCCAAGAATTAGGAAGAAATTACAATAATCTAGGAATATTATGGCCTTTAGGTAAATATGGGGGCAAAACACTTTAACTAGACTATTTTTTATGAATCCACCACACCTTCCATTCTAAATAGAGAATAGAAAGAGAGTATGAGCATTAGGGCATATGTTATTACAATATTATTTGCCACTGTCAAAGTGTCTACTGTTGTAGAAGCACCTACTAGTGTAGAACTAGTTACTATTGGAGAATAAGTCAATGTTTGAGAATCACCTACTATTATAGAGTATATTATCATTAAATACCCCACCAATGGTTTAGAACCTTGATTATAGCCCTTTGTGATAAAATTTTATCAATTATATGAGGGTATACAACTTAAAGTCATGGGAAATAATGAGTCTTTTTGTGTCACATTTATTATGCCTAAAACATATGGAACTTCACATGTTTTTGATATAACTTTTCCATTCTTATATATTTATCATGTATTGTTGTTTAAATTGGATTTGTTGCTTTTAAAGGATATTTTATAACTAATATTAGAAGTTATGTATATTTTAAAAATTTATTTCTCTTGGATAATTGTTTGAATGATTATGCTTGTGATAAATGTTGTCATGTTTTAGGTGTAGGATACCTTAGCATTTTATGATACAAAAAATCTCTTATTGTAGAAATATTTTTAGTTGCTATAGAGAAACTTGCATGGACAAAGCTACTTTGAAATAATTGCAACCACTTGATGGTTATAGACATTATCAAATATGTTTTTACATTGAAATGATGAGTAAGAAAATCTTACTTACCTCCAACTATCATGGGTAAATTTAGCATAATATCTAAGAGAAATAAAACATCTATCAAAGATGAGATGAATGAGTAGTTGGTGAATAGAAGTAAATATTCCATAGTCATTTTATAATAAATCTATGATAATTGATAGAGTTTATTGAAAATATTTTTGTTTGCATTTTAAATATAAAATATTGTGCAACTATAAGACATTGTATCATACACTATGTTAAATATAGCTAGTAGTTTATCTTGGGATATAATGCACTTGTCTAGAACTCTAAATGTAGACACTAAAATCATGTCAATCCGATTAGACTACCAAGACACATTCTAATCGACACCATATGGCCCCCTTGGGCAACCCTCAGAGGTTAAATAGTGGTCCTAGCCACTTTTGGGAGGTTCTACCCCACTTTTGGGAAGTTTTGGGCCATGTAGGCATGGTCGTCCCACCCTAGGATGACCATAGTTCATGGTCGTCCCACCTAAGGATGACCACCAACAACCATCCCTAGGTGGGATGGCCATGGCCTTGGACCCTTAAAAAGTCAAAGGTGAGACAAATGGCACCCATATTCTACCATTTACCCCACCCATTGAAGCATGCCAGTCTGAGGGTGCATAACTCCCATGCCAAGTTGCAAATTGGAGGCCCAAATTGGAGATTCCTTCCCCCTCCAATGCATGGCAAGGTTTGGACAAATGGCGGCACCTACCTCGCATGGCCAAGCATGCCCATTTGACCATATGCTCACTTGAGCTATAAAGTGGAGTCATTCCACCCAATTTCAGAGAGGAGTCTTTGCAATATTTCACCATGAAGTGCTACCGAGATTTATCCCCAATTCACTACATGTTTTCCCTTGAGATCTCCATCGAGCGAAGGAGGTTTTCAAGTGATTCCAAAACATGCAATCCATTTACAAAACTGACCCATTTGAGTGAATCAGATCCCAAAATTTGATGACAAACACACTAGGACCAAATCTGGTAAAAACCACCAGAATTGGTGGTCATCCCACCTATGACCAATATAGTCCTAAATGGCTCACCCAGGGATGGCCACAAATTGGAGCACAATTTCTCTTCTATTTTTACATAGATCAATTCTAGAGTAGATTTTATACCTTCTATCAAGTTTTGGTGCAATTTTGAGTTGTTTTGCACCTATTATCATGCATTTCTTGTTTTGTAGTCCTGAATGGCACACCCAGGGATGACCATAAATATGTGTGCAATTTTCTTTCTATTCTTGATTAGATCATTTCTAGAGTACATTATATGCATGATCCTAAGTTTTGGTAGCATTTGGAATAATTTTGAATCATCTATTATACATTTCCTCTTTCAAGCTCATTATCGCATACATCTCCATGATTGCATTTCAATCCGCACATGCTATTAATAAATTTTATTTCTTTGTGTGTAGATCTAGGTATCACAGTGCACGAGGAAGGAGCAAAAAATTAGAACATCGATAGAACATTTTAGCGGTAGCAAAGCCCACTCTTCAATCGTGAGTGTGAGGAAGACACTACAAGGCACCTGAATTTCTAAAAGGATTTAATCCTTTGGATATTGTAATGAGTGTATCAATTGAGAGCCCTCAAGGGGACATTTTGTAACCATATTTGACAAATGCAATAATATAAAGAGAACCACCCATTTCTTTCACATATTTGTCTCTTATGCTTACTTAAAATATCACTTTTGTAGTGCTTAGATCAATAGAGCAATAGATGCATTTCATTTCCCTCTGCTAGGTGCACCATTTTTTCACTCTATAATGGTGATCATGGTGGGACCCCTATCCCATTTGATTTAGCTAAGTTTTGACCCTATTTTTGCTTTTGAAATGTTGTAGGTTTTGGTCATTCTAGCCTGAAACGACCCTTGATTTCCTAATTGGAACACCCAGGGATGACCACAATAACCATCCCACCTAGGGATGACCCCCAAATTTGTAGCCATCCCACCCCAGGATGGCCACAAAATAGAGGGTCTACAACTCAAATTTATAGAAACAATAACATCTTAGGCTTTCAAGGTAAGTAACTACACCTTTACTTTGCATTTTTACTATTCAAAAAAGCTAAATTTAGTTTTTCTTTCTCCCTTTGTTTTCTTGAAAGGTAGATTTCACTTTTATTTAATCACAAAAAAAACAAAAATAAATAAAGAAGAAAAAGAAAAATAATCCAGTAGGAATGCATCTATGTGGTTTGATTGCTTGTGACCTACCTAATGGGTAGGTTGCCATTTAGGGCATGCATTTTGTAGGTTCAATTTCTATTTAATATTTTTGAAAGTGAAATGTTATTTTTGCATTTAGTGAAATCTCATTGAGTGCTCTATTGTTTTACTTTATTTAAGTATAAAATGAACCACACACACCACATCCCATTTTGAACATTAGTGAGTTGGACTTCATCCCCAACCACTAATAGAGACCAATGATGGTGGGCTTCATCTCCACCCATTGGCTCACATGATTGATACGAACCCTATTTTATTGGCCAAGGCTAGCTCCAAGAACCATCTTAGCCATGGAAAATAGCATGCATTCCTCTTCAAAGGGTGTATCACTGCCCACGGTCAATATGGGTGAGGACTGGTAGGACATGTGCTCCCTGATCGGGTATGGGCTTCATCTCCATACTTTGGTTGGTACACGTGACCAGAATTTCATTATCAATTATTGAGCTATGAGTATACAGGTGAAATCCTTTTAACATAAGAATATCATCCAAAAAAAGCAAAACACATGACAAAAGGTCTCCTTGCAAACAACAAATCAAAACACACAAAATAGTTTTAGGGAACACACATAAATATTTAAAAGAGATAAACACTTGTCTTATTGCGTGTTTCCATTCTTGTGTGTTGCATCATTAAAATTTGTAAAGGAGATAATCACATAGGGTTTGGTAGGAAGTAGCTATGGTGTGCACCCATAGCCAAGCCCATTCAAGGGTTGACGCTATGGAGAGTAGACAAGGAGACACAAGTCATCTCTGATTTAGCCCTAAGGACATGTTCATACCTCCTTGGTGGCCTCCTACTCACCCAAGTCCCAGAATAGCTAGTCAAGAACTTCACCTACAAGGGACCCCTACATGGGACACCCCTACAGGTTTTGATCCTAATCAGGGAACATACTTCCCATATTTAGACACTTCACATACCTTCTTTCAAGAATGGAAACCATGCATTGAGGTGCTAATAGATAGAGCAATACCATGCATTCATATGCCTACTAGGTCTACCATACCCACCTATGGGTAAGATCAAGAGTACACACACTAGGGAGGGCCAAATGATCAAACTACACCCTTAAACCACCCTAATAGGTTACAACAACCTAAGTACCAAGATGAGTATGATACTCATCACTCGAGGTGAGAAAACTCAGCCCTTCCCTTCCTCATCAATGAAGGAAGGCATGAGGAAAATCTTTGATTATCCTCAAGTCCATTATGCTATGCAAGCATGATGTGCCTCTACACCAGTTGAGTACAAAGAACACTTGTCTAGGACTGAACCTCAAGTGAACGTGACTTCCCTCGATCGAGGGAAGCTCATAGTCGATATTTTAGACCATCCTAAATGAGATAGGTCCCAAGGTGATACTACTAGGGCTCATAGGCCCCACATGATAGAATAGATAAATCAAGTAGTCAAGAGATATGTTGAACGCCAAGCATAATTCAATCAGCTTTGATAGGATAAAGAATGCTTGGACCACCAGCATCAATTAGAAAAGAAAATAATTGAACAACAAACCAATGAGTTATTTCAAAAGACCTTACATGAGAGGGTCCCTACCCCAAGTACCCATAGATAGGGGGTTCATCAGAGGTAACCTAATTTCAATCAAGATAGGCCTCCTAAGCCTAACCAAATGTTGCCTCCTTGACCTCCTAGGCCTAATCGAGACTTGCCTCCCAGGCCAAACATAGATCACCTTCCACAGGCGCTTACCCCTCCTTGTAGGCCAGTTCAAGAGACACCTTACGAGGCCTACACTGAGCTTGAACTAGAAGAAGAATATCTTGAAGTACCTTATGGAGGTAGGGTGGATGAAATTCAACCACCATGCAATAGGCTTGATATTCCTCACCCTCCCCATAGGGTCAAAGCAAAGAAGAGGAGATCAAATCCTCTGATGCGTACAAAGCATTGCTAGAATGCATGGAATCGATAGAGAACAAGACCTCAGGATCTAGGCCTCAGAAGCCCACTTTGCACTAGCTTCATAGTCAACCACTTCACCCATCAGTACCTTCCCCTCCCTATCTAGAGCATTTTAAAATGCCCAAGCTAGATAAATTTAAAGGAGAGGAAGATGCGCAAGAGCATGTCACCAGATTTTTGAATCAATGCTTCTGTATCCAAGAAAATGATGCCTTACTATTGAGAATATTTCTACTTACCCTCTCTAGCCCTACCATAGAGTGGTACAATCAACTCCCAAAGTATAGCATCTACAACTTTGAACAATTTGTAGATGCATTCCTAGAATGCTTCACCTTTAACACTAAGCGAAAGGTGACTTTAACTGACCTCACAGGGTTAAAACAATATGATGATGAGTCAATCATAGACTATGGCAATAGGTGGTGAATACTTCTTGCTAAGCTACCATACCTACTCCCCATGTCTGAGTTGACTCACATGTTTTCTAAGAGCTACCTAAAGCCAATTTCCTTGTTGCTACAACTCCAACAGTACCCAACTCTTGAAGATGCTCTAGCATAGGCTAGAACAATCGAAGACATTAAAATTCAAGAGGGGGAAATTGTGAAACCTCACAAGAAGGAATGGACTAAGAACACCAAGAACAATCTAATGCAACCAAAGCCAATAATAGTCAACCAAGTTGCTATCAGTATTCCAAGGCCTATGCAACCAATGCCACCTTAGAAGCCCAACTATCAGGCCACACCTAGAAACTACAACAACAACAATCAAACAAATCAAGGGAAAAACCAACAACATCACCCTAAGCGATAATTTATACCCATTGTTGAGTCCATGGATTCTTTATTTGAGCACCTCTATGTAGCCAAGGCAATTAATCTACCTAAAATTTAACCTATAGATCCAAATGCACCAAAGCCCTAAGATATCATGAAGACCTATACTACAAGTACCATAGGTAGAATGGGCATGATATGCATATGTGCTACAAGTTCAAACACCTAGTACAGGACATGATCGATAGGAATGATCTTTAGGTCGATAACCCTATTGCAACAAACAATCAACAAATGGGTGTTTTTAAAGACCCATTGCCTACTCATGAGGAGCAGGCAAATCTAACACAATAGGTGAATGAGGTCCATATAGCACCCCCTAAACAAGGGTTCATCAGAATGGTCAGCATCATGACAAGGAATAAGCATTACCCAAGTCAAGTCACACCACCTATAGCTTCAAATGATATTCCTTCAACATCACAGCCTCCACCACCTCTAGTGCAAAACCTTCCACCTCGTCTATGGTCACAATAAAGAGTAAGCTTACTCAGATCTTGTGAACAACATCAACTAGGCTCTCTATCTATGAGCTTATTCAATAGTCTCCACCTCATCGAGAAGCTCTCATGGAGATCCTCAAGTCGATTGAGCTACAGCCCCAGGAGTCTAACTCCTTTAACAATTTTATGGGGCATGTTCAACAATGCACAGAACTAGTAATCACCTTTCATGAGCATGAAATCAAGCCAATACCAAATGACATGGTGGATCCTCCCCTACACATCATTGCATGTGTAAATGGAACACCTTACAAGAGAGTTCTGATTGATACTAGTTCCTCTAGTAATATCATCACCATGACTACTCTCAAACATCTAGGGCTTCCAGCATCCCATATTGTTGCATCCATATATACCCTCCAAGCATTTAATGATGCTATATGCTCAATGGTTGGTACCATAGTCTTACCTATTCAGGTGGGACAAAATACCATACCAACATTGTGTCACATCTTGGAGGGTGAAATGGCCTACAATATCTTGTTGGGTAGACCCTAGATTAGGGACATGAAGTGTGTGCCATCCATAGCTCACCAATGTTTGAAGTACACTTACGAAGGGCAAGTACATGTTGTCTCTATAGACCTTGAGCCCTTCAAATACTACAACTTGGTGCAGCAAATCCTTGAGTCGACCTTACCATCAACCCATATGGACTTCCAACCGAATACATCTAGCCAAGGTTTGAATCCTTCACCATCACCTTCCATTAATCCATCACCATCTTCTTCCATACCATCCTCATCATCGACACCTCTAGATATACCTTCATCATCATCGAATCCTTCATAGAGGAACATGGGGAAGAGGCCTATTGATGAGATCCCTCCAACCATATCTACCATCTCCACAGAAGAGATTCCTAGTCCAGCAGATGAGGAACCACCTCATGAGGTAAACATTGAGTCAACTCAAGCCTCACTTCCATCTCATCCATATCCACCACCACAAGTCATAGTTCATCTAGCTACCACTAGCTTAGGAGAATACCTAGTAAGGAATATCACAACAACTCCTACCATTGAGATAGTGCAAAACATGGGTCGACCTCATCTTCCCATAGGTACCATCGTACCTCTAGGCTTACCTCCTAATCAAATAAACTTCATTTATGGGGGTATTGACTATGGCATAGAACCATATCAACAGCAAGAAGAGGATGAAGAGCCCTTTTTGAGGATATTAATTACATGTCCAATCCTAAATTTACCATGAGATATCTCCATATCTACAATTGGCATGGCTATGGTTTGGGGTTGTATGAACAAGGTACTCACATTCCTTACCAACCTAATATCAAATGCCATATGATAAGTCTAGTTTAGGACACAACAAGCCTATGCCTCTTGATGTCCTCACTGATAGTTTAGAGCACATAAGTCTAAACTATAGGGATGAGCTTGCATATGATCCCTACACCAATCCTAATCATGTCCATTATTTAGGGGATTACTTCCCTACAACTATGATAGATCAAGAGATATCTCATAATTTCACCCAATCCTATGAAGTAGGTGAAAGTTCACATACTCTTCCACACGATAGTGAGGAAGAAGATCAAGGTCCTCCCTATGAATGGACAACTGATGATGAGTTAGATTATAAAGTAGCACCTATCGACTCTTCTAGTTCAGATGGGGAATACACATAGATCATCCCTTTGGATGATGAAGATGAGTTCTATCTATGTGTGTTCCCATTACCACATCCCATATGGAGATAGCTTCTACCCTTAGAAGAGCAAGCTCACCCACATTTACATCGACCACCTTCGATCATTCCACTTCCACCACAACCACCTCCACAAGTCTTGTGACAACCTATTGTCAATAGACCCCATCAACCACCTAAAGGAGATCATCCATCCATCAACATGATTTCCATAGATATTTTTGCACCCTTGCATGATCCAAATAACCCATCAAAGCCACTACACCTCGACTTGGAGGTAATCAAATTTGATCAAGGAGATTCTCCACCATCTCCTTTCGAGTATTGGCCTTGCGATGAAATGTTACAACCATTTCATTTTTCTCCAAGGTCTACTCAAGATGTCTTTCACGCTGAGGTTGAGCCAGAATTTCCAATCGATGACATAAACCTAGTTGATGACATTCATTTGATCCCTACTCCACACCAGTTGGAAGAGGGGTCTCATATGTCAATTGAGCCAACAATTGATAGTGATATCGACATAGATCCTAAAAATCCTCAATTCATCAAGTTAGGGGAAGGCTTATCCCTCACTGAGCAAGCCGATTTCATAGCTCTTCTCAAAGAGAAGAAGGAATCTTTTGCATGGTCATATAAATACATGCCAGGACTAGATCCAAATCTAGTCATGCATAATCTTATGATTGATCCAAATGCAAAACCAGTTAAGCAAAAGCTACGCAAAATGCATCCAATAGTAGCCTTAATGGTGAAATATGAGCTACAAAAGTTGTTAGATGCCAATTTCATTATATCAGTGGATTATCTACCATGGCTTTCCAATATGGTTCCTATCAAGAAACCTGATGGGAGGATTCATATTTGCATCAACTTTCATGATCTAAACAAAGTGAGTCCTAAGGATGAATTCCCATTACCAAACATCGATGCCCTGGTAGATGCCACAATAGGCCATGAGATGTTATCCCTAATGGATGGTTTCTCTAGATACAACCAAATTTATATTAATCTAGAAGACCAACTCAAAATAATATTCACAATGCCTTGGGGGACATTTTGTTATAAGGTCATGCCTTTCGACCTCAAAAATGTTGGTGCTACCTACCAGCAAGCTATGACTTACATCTTCCATGACTACATGCACAAAATTTTGGAAGATTACATGGATGACTTATTGGCTAAATATTTACTATGCCATGAGCATATCGATGTATTGCGCAAAGTTCTTGATCACCTCATCGAACACAATGTTAGACTAAACCCCAAGAAGTGCATCTTCGATATCACATCTAGAAAACTCTTGGGATTCATAGTCTCTAAATGAGGCATCAAAGTCGATCCAAACAAATTCAAGGTAATCCTTGAGATGCCTCCCCTACTACCATCAAGCAACTATGTAGTCTACAAGGTAAGGTCACATCTATCAAGTGCTTCATAGCACAATTATCAGATAAGTGTCGACCCATGAACAAATTGTTACACAAGGGGGTCACATTCAATTGGGATGATGAGTGTCAAGCTACCTTTGATGAAATCAAACAATATCTAGCTTCACCACTAGTATTGGCTCCTCCTCAACTAGGAGTGCCATTCTATTTATACATCTCAGCTATTGAGCTTGCATTGGGCATCATGTTAGCCCAAAAGAATGAATTGCACAAAGAACAGGCTACTTACTATATTAGTCGCACCTTGGTCAGTTACGAAATAAAATACGCATACATTGAGAAGCTATGCTTAGCAGTGGTTTTCACCACTAAAAATCTATGCCATTACATGCTCAATCATACCATGTATGTAGTATCCAAAGAGAATCCATTATGATATATGATGAGTCATACTTATCATAATAGTCACACGATGAAATGGATCATGTTGTTGATGGAATTTGACCTTGAATTCATAAAAAAAAAATCAATTAAAGGTTAGGTCATCACTGATCAACTCGTAGAGGCTCCTCTCCAAGATGATCAACCTCTTAACATAGAGCTTCCCGATGATGGAGTCTTTCAAGTGTCAGAATCACCTGATCCTGAAGAGCCTGAATCATAGGCTGACATGACTCTATTTTTTGATGGCTCTAAGTGTGAGCAAGGGGGTGGCATGAGAATTGTGTTTTTCACACCTCAAGGGGCTCCAATACCCCTATCTTTCAAACTTGATTTCCCATGCACCAACAATAATGTCGAGTATGAAGCTCTTCTCATAGGCCTTCAAATGACAATCACCATGAAAATAACTAAGCTCAACATTTTTGGTGATTCCTTGCTCATAGTGAACCAAGTCAAGGGAATATTCCAATGCAAATGTCCAATATTGCAAGCCTACAAAGCCCTTGTGGATAAAATTCTGATAAAATTTGAATGGTATGACATCGAGGCACTCCCTCGATCATCTAACCATTTTGTGGATACAATGGCCTCCTTGGGGTCTTTAATCCCGTAGAACCCTATTGATGATATAACAACCATTCAAGTCAAAATGCTATCACAATATGTGATTGAGCATGAGAACATCCACTCCATGCTAGAAGTCCACATGATTCAAATTGAACCTTCTCATGAACGGTTCTCATAAATTCACAATCACCTGAATAATACCACTTGGGGGACTTTATTCCCTCAAACTCCTTTTGATAGTAGCACAATGCTATATTTACAAGTTCTCTCCCAATCAACATTCACTAGAGATGAAATTCAAAAGGATCAAGTAATTCATGCAATTGAGGCTTCTTCAAATCAATATTGGTCCACTCAGATAAAATATTACCTAAAGCTTGGTAATATCCCTTCTAGACTGTCGCATGTCACCAAATGAACTTTCAAGCAAAAAGTGGTAAAATATGTCTTACTTGGAGATATTTTGTATCATCGAAGCTATGAGGGTATCCTCCTTCATTGCTTAGAACCTCAAGAGTCAGTTTGGGTGATCACCCAAGCACACGATGGTACATGTGGTGGCCATTTCAGTGGCATGGCCATCACAAAGTGCATTCTCTGCATGGGCTATTATTGGCCAACTTTAGAGTGGGATTGTTGTGCTTATGTTAAGAAGTGCGCAAAGTGTCAACACCATGCTAATTTGACACATGTACCTTCTCAGGCCTTACAACCGATTCAATCGGTTTGGCCTTTTTTGCAATGGGGGTTTGACCTAGTTGGGAAGATCTCACCCCCTTCCTTAGGCCATCACATATTCATCATTACGACCATAGAGTATTTCACAAAATGGGTGGAAGCAATTCCCCTTACCACTATGACTGGACCCCACATTGCGGAGTTCATATTACATAATATCATCTATCATTTTGGTATTCCATCCAAAATAATTTCAGATAATGGGCCACCTTTCAAGAATAAATATGTGTGAGCTTTAACAACAAAATATAACATCCAACACAACTTTTCTATGCCCTATTATCCACAAGCCAATGGGCAAGCTGAGGCATCAAACAAAATAATAATTACCATTTTAAAGAAAATTATTAAGGATAATCACAAATATTGGCATACTCAATTACCCCTTGCTCTATGGGCCTACCACACTAGTATTCGAACACCCACTGGGGCAACTCCATTTTCACTAGTGTATGGTGCTGAGGCAGTCATGCCCTTAGAGCTAGAAATCCTATCATTGTGCATATCCATGCAAGAGTTCATCGATGATGACACCGCATGGTAGGCTCACCTAGATCAACTAACATTGCTTGATGAATGATGTGTTAATGCTCTTGAGCACCTACACATTTATCAAGAGTGGCTTAAGAGAGCCTATAATATGAAAGTCCATCCTAGAGACTTTTAGGTTGGTGACCTTGTTCTAAAAGAGAACCAACAAAATTCTAACTTGTCACCCCATCTACGAGATAAGTTTATAATAAACTAGTTAGGTCCATTCATTATCACTAGTCATATTGGACCTAGAACTTATCGCCTAGCCTCCATTGAAGGAATTGAGGAACCTAAACCCTTGAATATCCTTCATCTATAGCCTTTTCATGCTTAAAGCACCATACCCTAAAAATCCCCAAAGGTATCCATAAACCCTTTGGTCACCCAAAAATCCCCAAAGGTATCCATAAACCCTTTGGTCACCCAAAAGCCCCAAAGGTATCCATAAACCTTTGGTCACCCAAAAGCCCCAAAGGTATCCATAAACCCTTTGGTCACCCAAAAACCCCAAAGGTATCCATAAACCCTTTGGTCACCCAAAAATCCCCAAAGGTATCCATAAACCCTTTGGTCACCCAAAAAGCCCCAAAGGTATCCATAAACCCTTTGGTCACCCAAAAAGCCTCCAAAGGTATCCATAAACCCTTTGGTCACCCAAAATACCCCAATGGCATCCAATAAGCCCATTGGTCAAATGTATATACATATATATTAATCAAAATCTAAAAACATCATTAAAACAACAAAAATACAAAAATATTGCATTGCATCACATTGCATACCACTGCATTATACAATCACTTGCATTAGGCATACCCATCATTGCATTTTACATTTTAGAGTTGCTCATACATGTCTAGCACCAGGTCTATATACTAGACATCCTTCAAAATCAACTTTATCAAAATTCATCATTCACACCCATCTACATTACAATTATCATTATCATCTACATTTCCAACCTTTCATATTTGTGTCTATTTCCCTTCACCTAGTCATTTGTTATAGGGTGTCTTTAGGGTTTTCAGTCACTCAACCATCTCTAGTTTTCTTTTCAGATTTTATAGAAAGCTATCCTAATTTTTAGAAGGTAGAGTCTTGCTCTGATTATACCTTGTATACATCAAAATCCCAACATATTTTCACATTAAATCCAAGTTTTGCACAAGGAAATATGAAACCTACAAAGTGGTCCAGGTTACCTTAAGTGAAAAGTTTACCTTGCTCATCCCCCTATGTGCATGGTTCAAAAATGCTAAGAATTGAAAAAAGGACAAGCTCCTCCCTACCCAAATACAAAATAAATAGTGGTTTTCACCACTACCAAAAATCCCCAAAATAAATAGTGGTTTTCACCACTAACAAAAGCAAAAAGCAAAATAAATAATGGTTATCACCACTCCCAAAATCCCTTGCTCACCAAACAAAAATGAGCAAATCCCTAGAGCAATTCAAAAATAAAAGAAAATAAGGGAGTACTAAACTTGAATCCCTAGAATTCTTAGCATTTGACAAACCATGAGGTGATCCTCATTACAGGTTAGGTGGCATCAAGCCTCCTAGCAATGGTGGTATCCTTACGCATGATGATATGTCTATCACATTAGCATCCTACTTTTGTACAGACCAATGTTTGCATGTGGATGAGCTAGCTTTTGGTAGCCTGTACTACCTAGTGGTCTAATCCAACTACGTACAAAACTCAGGATCATGATACTCATAGGGTGATCTTCAGTACAGATGGGTTGCATCAATCCTGTTTGGCACTGGGGTAACTTTATGCATTATCATAACAATGAACTCACATGCACACACAGGGATATTGAATATCTTGGTCATCCTAGAAGATTCATACCTTGTCAAAAAGTCTTGCATGGTTAGTATATAATTTTTGACTAGTTGACTAGAGTGTTTGAGTCTCATGAAAACCTCAAGGACATTCTATAACATCTTACTATTCATTCCATTCCATACCATTTTATCACATTTTTGTTAGTTTACATTTTCACAAATCCATCACATAGTCTCATGACAACATTACAAAATGAATCGATGAATTTTATACAATCTATGGTGCTAACATAGTGTGTCAAATAGTATTCATATTTCATCATACATATCAACAAATCATCCATTTCATTATGCATACACACATATCCATATCATCAAAAACATCATATTACAATACATGCATCCATCAAAGCATCAGTAAAGCAAACATAAGCATTGCATACATCCAATAAAGCAATAAGGAAACACATGATGACAATAATAACAACTCATATATATGTATATGTATGGGGTAAAAAGATACATCATCATCCAAAAACTACCCATAGGCTACAATAAAGTGGGTCCTCAGACCTCACACTCCCAAAATCCAAAAATAACCACAGAGTCTCAAAAGCCATGGTCACGCAGGACCGACACCATGACTCTCACCCCCACCCTTAGTCATCACTCATTGAGAGCTCCTAGATATCTACTCTTCTTGACCCTATCTACTCTCCTCATAGAGCTAGGAGCCCCCATCCTCATAGATGACTACCTTATACCACTCCTCCTACTCTGATGTGACCCACTAGCAGAAGAGTGAGCTGGTAAGTGCCCTCTAAGGTATGCTATCTCATCCTCCAAATCTTATGTGTATGTTGTATCCTCTCGATGATGACCTAGTACTCTCAATAAGGTCTAGAGTTATGTCACCTCCTCTCATATCCTAGCTACCTCACCACTACTAGATACCCCATGGCTAAGCTCCTACTCTAACCTATGATCAAAGTTAGCTACTCTCAATCACTAGTGCCTACCAATCAATATCTACCTATGCACTCTACACCTATACCTATAGGAGAGCCCTCTCCTCTACATACTCCCTCCACTCATGTCTCCCTCTGATCAGCTCACCCTATAGCTCTACAATGGTGGCATCCCATGCTACCAACTATGCCTACACTCCTACTCATCCAAATCATCCTCATCATAGTCCCCCTACTAACCCTCTACATCCATGTGATCCATCCACTCATCATATATCTAATGATGCACATGTCACTCCCCTAAGTCTACCCCCTCATCAGGTCACTCACCCAAGTCTAGATCCTCCTCAAATAGAGCCTCATATAGAGCCTCCCATCGAGCCTCCTCTACCCCTACAGCCATATCACCCCCTAGTGGTCCATCCCCATGCCACCGATGCATCACCCACCAGGATTCATACTCTACTGTGGTCCTAGCATCATCTCTCTCAGAGGTAGCCTCCACAAGATCTGCCTCCTCCCCAACTACCTCCACTATAGGCCAAGCCAATGTCCTCTCATCACCATAATATCGATAGATAACTAGCTCACTAGGTAACCCCTAGCATAGCCCAAACTATCATAATACTCAAGCATATGGGAAGTACTCTCACTCGATCCCATGTCGACCAACTAGCCACCTCCCTCACCATACCCATTGAAGTTATGCCTCAACCTCAAGCCATGTTGGATAGTCTCCATATGATCTCTAGATAACCACATCTACCCTTGAGCCATGCAAATGAATCTACATAATGCTCAATCAAACCTACATCAAGATGGCTTTACCCCTCTCCTAATCCACTACCATAGGATCCCATATCCTATCTCCCTATTCCTATGAGGTGTATGCCTACATCATCCAAGGTAGCCCCTATGGTCGATCCATGATAATATTCTACCATCCCCACACCTATAATAGAAAGCTATAGCCCAATCCTTTCCACCCATGATAGTAGATCTCGTACAACTCATCATAAATCTATGCTAATAACATAGTACCCCATGCCATCACTAAAGGTCTCTCTATGGTGCACTCCACCAGTGTAAACACCAACTCCAAAAGGTTCCATGGGAACCTAGCTCCTGATGAGTTTAAGTAGCATGTTAGAAATAAGTGTCATCAGTAAGGCATGTCTCATATTCAAGACCTCTACATCATACCATAGATCCACTAGGATACCTCCACTAGGAAAATATCATATACCTCAGGCCAATCATCTCTGAAGTATCTCTACAAAATTATATCTCTAAGATCTTGATGAGTAGATATAATTAGACACCCTCTATCAAAATACAAAAATCTAGTAGACATCCTCTAGGGTCACTATCATCTCCCTAGTAAACAAGTGGAAGGTGTTGGTGCGAGGGTCCCATAGATCTATCAACATAGTCAGGTAGGCTCTGTCTCCCATCACTAGCTCTAGTCATGTCACTTGCTTAAGACCAATGGCATCAAGCCATTCCTAGTACTCCTCTATCAGTAGGCCATGAGTGGTCCTAAAGAGAGTCAAAAATTGATACCGACTCTTAATCACCTAGCAGGGGCAAGCAAGCTTAAAAACAAAACCAAAACAAAACAAAAAGAAGCAAAAAGAAACCCAAAAACACCTAAAAAAGGCCCTTTTTCTTGCAAAATCATGGTCATCCCACCCAAGGATGATCCCCAAATAGCTCAGGATGACCATCCCTCCTAAGGATGACCCCAAAATTACCCAAAAATGGCCTTCCCGACCACCAAAAATAGGCATAAAATATCATAAAAATGCAAAATAATGTAACAAAAATGCACAAAAACAAAAAATAAAGCACAAATTCCTACATACTATCACTAATGAGGTTCATTTACCAATATTTAGTGTGTTTTTTAGAAAATGTAAAAATAATTACACTTCCAAGTTCAATAAAGTATAGGAGCAAATTCAGCCCTTACCCATCTCGCATCGGCTCCACCGCTTATAGAGTCTACAAGCTAGATCATGGTGATTATGGGATGGTTTTGATAGTGCTCCACTTAAAAAATCACTCTCCTACTCCTCACCTCTCAAACTACCAAATCAGAAGTGCACAAATGAGCCCATTTTTCAAAATTTGAGCTTAAATAGCCCTACAAAAGGCATGGCCATCCTAGGGTGGGATGGTAAAAAAATAGTAACCATACCACCCTAGGATGGCCATAGAATATGCAACCATCCCACCCTAGGATGGCCACCAAAAAACACCTCAAAAATAGCAAAAAACAACAAAAATGGCTTAAAAACCACCAAAAATAGGTCAAATCTGATAAAATTCACTATGGATCAAGATTGAACCAAATTGTTCATGGATGAATTGAAAAGTCTCTACTTAAATCCCCAATAAGACCACTATGGTTGGACCACTCCATGGGAATGAGGTATTCAATTCCTTTCTTCCATGAAATATCAACAAAATCATCAAAATCCTCACAAAACAGAGAAATTTTACAATGGGTAAAGCTGAAGGAACCCCAACCAAGTCATATGGGTCAAGTGACTCATCACTTTTATCACTAGTCATTCCCTCATCAACTCATCACTTGAGGGGGTAGTCATAATTAATAAATTCATAATCAAAATCAATAATCAAACACTCAATCATGCAAATCATGTTCATCAATGAATCATTGCCAAAAACAATCATGCCCTTACTTGGGGCAAAAAACAAGCAAAAATTTCAATTAAAAAAATGCTTGGCATTACTAAACCATGAAGGATCATAGGCCTCACCTCTTCATGACTGAAAAATGTCCAAGATCAAGTAAGCCTGACATGAAAGGTTGTACTTGAATCAAGTTCCTTAACTCATCAAAAGCAAGGATTCAAGGATGCATGCTCTTTCCATGATTGGGGCATCTAAATTTGGTTAGGTTACTAAATAACCTTAATCATTTGATATTTTAGTCATCTATTTTTGCTCCACATTATGCTACACACAATGCATCCCAAAAAGGGGTATCTATAGACACTAAAATCATGTCAATCCGATTAGACTACCAAGACACATTCTAATCGACACCATATGGCCCCCTTGGGCAACCCTCAGAGGTTAAATAGTGGTCCTAACCACTTTTGGGAGGTTCTACCCCACTTTTGGGAAGTTTTGGGCCATGTAGGCATGGTCATCCCACCCTAGGATGACCATAGTTCATGGTCATCCCACCTAGGGATGACCACCAACAACCATCCTTGGGTGGGATGACCATGGCCTTGGACCCTTAAAAAGTCAAATGTGAGACAAATGGCACCCATATTCTACCATTTACCCCACCCATTGAAGCATGCAAGTATGAGGGTGCATAACTCTCATGCCAAGTTGCAAATTGGAGGCCCAAAATGGAGATTCCTTCCCCCTCCAATGCATGGCAAGGTTTGGACAAATGGTGACACCTGCCTCGCATGGCCAAGCATGCCCATTTGACCATATGCTCACTTGAGCTATAAAGTGGAGTCATTCCACCCAATTTCAGAGAGGAGTCTTTGCAATATTTCACCATGAAGTGCTACCGAGATTTATCCCCAATTCACTACATGTTTTCCCTTGAGATCTCCATCGAGCGAAGGAGGTTTTCAAGTGATTCTAAAATACAATCCATTTACAAAACTGACCCATTTGAGTGAATCAGATCCCAAAATTTGATGACAACACCCCTAGGAGTAATTTAGACCAAATCCTAGAGGAATTGGTGGCAAAAACCACCAGATTTGGTGGTCGTCCCACCCTAGGATGACCCCCAAATTATGATAGTCCTAAATGGCTCACCCAGGGATGGCCATAAATTGGAGCACAATTTCTCTTTTAATTTTTTATTTTTGCATAGATCAATTCTAGAGTAGATTTTATACCTTCTATTAAGTTTTGGTGCAATTTTGAGTTGTTTTGCACCTATTATCATGCATTTCTTATTTTGTAGTCCTGAATGGCACACCTAGGGATGACCATAAATATATGTGCAATTTTCTTTTTATTCTTAATTAGATCATTTCTAGAGTACATTATATGCATGATCCTAAGTTTTGGTAGCATTTGGAATAATTTTGAATCATCTATTATACATTTCCTCTTTCAAGCTCATTATCGCATATATCTCTTTGATTGCATTTCAATCCGCACATGCTATTAACAAATTTGATTTCTTTGTGTGTAGATCCAGGTATCACAATGCACAAGGAAGGAGCAGCAAGTTAGAACATCGATAGAACATTGTAGTGGTAGAAAAGCCCACTCTTCAATCGTGAGTGCGAGGAAGACACTGAAAGCGTGCCTTAGATTTCTGAAAGGATTTGATCCTTTGGATATTGTAATGAGTTGTATCAATTGAGAGCCCTCAAGGGGACATTTTGTAACCGCATATTTGACAAATGCAATAATATAAAGAGAACCACCCATTTATTTCATCTATTTGTCATTTTATGCTTACTTAAAATGTCGCTTTTGTAGTGCTTAGATCAATAGAGCAATAGATGCATCTCATTTCCCTTTGCTAGGTGCACCATTTTTTCTGCTCTACACTAAAATTATGTATAATTATGCATCCCTTGTGAGTGCAACTAATATTAGCATATTTAGTAGATGACATGATAGAACATAGTGTTAGTTAAATTCATTTTTGTAACTTTATTTCTAAATAAAGCAATTATATTTTCTACAATCTATGTTAATTATAATTTATTTTAGGGGAGGTCAAATTTCTCAATGATAGCCAAATTGCATTTATCAAGTATTGATAATAACCTCTCCATTTCTATTGTTGTATCACTTTGTGCAATATTTCCTTTCTACAACATTTATGTATGATTTCAATTATTTGTGCACCATTGTGATTTACTTTCAATTTGATTTATAATTTGGTGTTATTTGGCTTGTTCCTTTTAGAAAGTTAAATGAAGTTTATTCCTTTTATGATTTATTATTAATATTATTTCATATTATTTTTAGTAACATAATCAAATTTATATTCATGCTTTAATTCATTCTTAGCAAGCATAATCAAATTTTTTTATGAAGCAAGTATATTACATGTGTGATAGATTTTTTTTGTCTTGTTTACTTCTACAGGCATAATTTAGTTTCATTTCTATAAGAATAGTTTAGTTTAAATTTTGCAAGTGTAATTTAGTTTCATTTTCACAAGCATATCAATTCCATTTCTTTTATTTCCAAGAAACAATTTAGTTTCCTTTCCATTGTAGATTTAGAAATTGATTTACTTTTGCAATTTATATTTCCAATAATTTTTTTTTTGGTAGATAAGATACTATAGCATTAATACCGGGTTTTACAGGTTGACCCAAAACCTTTTACAAAAATCAGCCGAGGGTTGTTGATGAACATGTATTTACTAAGGATCCTATATATGTAAAATCTACATGCCACCAAAGCCATTACATCCAGTAAAGTACATAGCCTGTTATCAAAAATAAACTTCCCATACAACATTTTGGGTATACCCTAAGAAAACACACCTGCATGATAATTACAAAAAAATAAACAGACACAAATCCCTTCCTTGAAACAGTGGAGAAAAAAAAAGCTACAGACACATATAGTAGAGTACTGAAAAAAACTACCACAAGCTCTGTATTGAAAGTTACTCTTAATAATTTTTTGGTAATTGATTTTTTTTGTATATGACATGCTTTGGGACCACATCCCGTCTTGGCCAATCAGCCTTGGAGAAGTGAACCTGTTGGATAGATTTATGGCGATGGCTATCTGGTGGTCCATGTGGCTCTAGTTTGAAGTCTTATATTATCGTTTCTTTCCTACCCTGTGATTATCAACCAACCTCAAATTACTAATATGACTAGGAGCCATGTTATATGACATGTGACTGTCCCCATTAGTCTTTGTGGTATTTCCAAGCAACATCCACCAAGACTGATAGCTTGGATAATTTTTATTGTGAGTCCATTTCAAAAAGAGACGGGAATACTCATAGCCTTTGAACTTATAGTGCCTTCCCTGTTGGTAAATTCGACTATCATTCTTGGCATTCTTGTTGAATAAGCTCCTCTACTTCACTCGAGATATCGTGTTCCCATTTAAAAAGTTTGTCACCATTGACACCCAAATTGGCCAACTTATCAACAACTTTGTTAGATTCCCAAAAGACATGTTGGGATTTTCTATCCTGTCTTCCCTGGAAAAGGATCATAGCATCTTCAAAAATTGTTTTAATCCTCCAAGGAGGTGTTTTCCAATTATTGAGGAGATTTATAACATGCATCGAGTCTCATTGTACGATCAAATTGCATTCTAAGTCTTGAGTCATTTGAAGACCTCTCCACATAGCTCTAGATTCAAATTCATTGTTTGTCCTTGTTCCCAAATATTCAAAAAATGTAAGCATCATATTACCATTATGATCTCACACAATGCCACTAGTTCCTACTCTGCTAGGATTGTCCTTAGCCGCTCCATCAAAATTAAGCTTAAACCAACCTGTAGGAGGTGGGGACCACTTAACATTGGCTCTGGGGTTGACTACCCTAGGCAGAGACTCATCTAACAAGGTTAAGCTTAAATATTGAGCAATCGTGGTCTCCTACAGATGAGGTTTATGAATATCAAAAGGGATAAGGTTCACATTCTCATTGGCAAAGGATATGATTATGGCAATGATAGTTTGATGATCATGGATAGACTCATTAAAGACTCTATGGTTCTTTTCTAACCACACCTGCCAAAGATAGTGATTGAGACAAATTTTCCACATGTATCTAAGTCTTTGGCTTGAAAAGGGGTAAGGCCACTGGATGAAAAAATCAAGTATGGTGGTTGGTTTAACCCAGGAAATATTGAAGGCCTAAAAACCCCAATTAGGACAGTCAAGGAAAAATGACACTCAAGGAAAATGTGATAAATGATCTCCCAATTATCTCTGCATAGATAACAATGATTAGTGATACAAATACCTTTACGCATCATATTATCAATGGTTATAATTCTTCCTTGGATAACCATCCATGAAAAGACAACAATTTTTAGAATTAAATTTTTTATCCAAACTAAGTTCTTTTGGAGGACAAAATCCTCGTCATCAAGCAAAAGCTTGTAAGCTAATTTAAAAGTGAACTGCCCATTTTCCGTAGGAGCCTAGGTCACTTGATCTTCCTTGGGTCTCATGGGGATAAAATTTTGCCCAAGAATGTTACAAAGATCATTTGATTCTACTTGAAATCCCTAAATCCTTATTTGTTTCCACTTCATTTTACCTCTATCCTCAACCATATAATCAGATACTTTTCTGCCAATGAGTTCTTTCGTGATATCTTTGATTTGGGCTAAGTTAGGATATTGCGTCAGTGGTTTGTCCTTAGCCCACCTATAATTCTAGCAATTTATCCTCTCACCATTGCCTAAAACCCATATTAAACCTTTTTTTATGATTTCCTTACAATTGAGAATTGCTTTCCAAAAAGCAAAACCTCTAATTGGAACTGAGTCACTTAGAAATTCCATATTTTGAAGATACTTTCGTTTGATGATAGCTGTCCATTCATTTTATTCACAAAAAATGAGGCGTCATGACTACTTAGCTAGTAAAGCTAAATTCATATGAGCAATTCTCCTCAGACCTAAGCCCCAATTTTCCCTGGGTCTGCACACTTTGGTCCATCCTACAAGGTGTATCATTTTTTTCTCATCTGATCCAATCCATAAAAATTCTTTTTGGAGGTTCTCAATTTTTTGGAAAACCTTCACAAGGGCTTTGAAAACGAAGAGGAAATAGACTAGAATGCTCTGAAGAGAGGCCATAGTGAGGGTAAAATTTCCTGATTGAGATAGAATATGACCTTTCCATTCAACAAGTGTTTTTTGAATTCTTTCAATAAACCTATCCCACATTGAATCTCTTAGAGAACCAATGAAAAGAGGGAGACCAAGATACGAAGTGGGGAGGTTTGCTATATCACACCCTAAAATTTTTGTAATCTTTCCTTACCTTTGAATGGGGGTGTTCAAGAAATATAACTTTATTTTACTAAAATTAACTTTTTGACCAGCAGCGTCCTCCGTAGAGTTGTAGGATGTATTTAATTATTTTGGCCTCAACCACCGACACCTTAGTCAATAGAAGGGTATCATCGACGAATTATTGGTGAGAAACAACTCTAGTGAAAGATGTTGCCTTGATTCCTAATATTAGACTTGAAATGCAAGTATTTTTTATGGTTTTGCCTAAAGCTTCTACCAAAATGATGAATAAGATGGGGCTGATAGGGCCCCTTGACAAATTCCTCTATGAATTTGAAAGTAACCAATAGTTGTTCCATTAACCAGAATCGAGAACCATGCTTTAGAAATGCATTATTTGATCAAATTAACCCATTGGTGGTGAAAACCAAACTTAAGGAGGACAACAATTAGAAAGTCCCAATTTAGCCTATCAAATGCTTTGTTCATATCAAGCTTGAGGGCAAAAACAGACCTATTAGTCTTATGAGCAGAGTGCAGAGCTTCATGAACTGTGATAAATCCATTCAAGATTGACCTGCCCTGGATAGAGCTTCCCTGGCACAGATTTATGATGCGGGGCAGAACATCTCTCATTCTATTTACAATGGTTTTAGTTAGGATCTTGTAAGAAACATTGCACAGACTGATTGGCCTGAAGTCAACCATAGATTCAGGGGTTTGCTTATTAGGAATTAGAGAAATAAAAGTAGAGTTGAGACCTTTTAGGATATGATTGCTAGCTTGGAATTCTCTAACAGCAAAAATTACATCCTCACTTACGATGTCCTAAAAATATTGATAGAAACAAGGGGGAAAGCCATCGGGTCCCGGGGGTTTGTCTGGCTCCATGCTAACCAAGGCTTCCTTAATTTCCTCATCAGAAAAGGGAGCTAGAAGCTTAAGGTTTATATCCTCATTTATTATTATAGGAATGGACTGCAAGAGAATATCTTTGGCCTCCTCATTGCACTACGATTCCTGACCAAGGATAGAATTGAAATAAGTGACTGCCTCCTTTCTGATTTTTGTTAAGTCCTGAGTAATAGAACCATATGTCTTTTTTTTTAATTTTTATATTTTTATTGCTTTTGTTTCTAAGCGTGATGATGTGAAAAACTTGGAATTTGAATCTCCATATTTCAACTAAAGAGCCCTTGATTTTTGCCTCCAATATATGGCCAAAATGTTATGAAACTCTGCTAGTTTTGTCCGTTCCTCCTGCCTAGTAGTTTCATCAGCATCACCATGTTGAATCCTTTGATCAATTATCTTCAAAATTTCAACAACCTATTTTTATTTTCAAAGAGGTTCCCAAATACCTCTTTGTTCCAATTTCAAAGATTTTCCTTAACAAACATTAATTTGCCAGCAAGTTTAAAAGCTGCACTACCCCTGATAGGCTGCTGCCACCACTGAATTAAGTTATCTCTGAAACTAATTTGTTTTATCCACATAGATTGAAATCTAAAAGGTTTCTTGAAGGACAAAGAGTTAGGGATCTCCAACAAAATGGGATTGTGATCAGAGGTAATTTTAGGAAGGGCTTGTAGGGTAGAATAACCGAACAGAGTTGTAGCCTCCTTTGATAGAAAAACCTATCAAGACTTTATTGAATGAGATGACACCCTATCCGCCGATTTCTCCAGGTATAATTCTCTCCTCTAAGTTTTACATCCATCAATATGTTTGAGTTCACAAAGTCATTGAACTCATCCATGCTCCTGATAGGTGGTCCATTTCCACCCATTTTGTCTGAAGGGTAAAGAGGAGTGTTAAAATCCCCAGTCAAAATCTAGGGGACATTATGGAAGATTTCACTCAGATTGCCTAAGTACTCCCACAGTAGAGCTCTCCCTTGAATTTAAGTTGGGGCATAAATATTTGAAAGGATCCACGACCTGTTGCTTTTTATTTCCTTAAATAAAACACTAAGAACCCTATCATCTTTCTGAATAATGGTACCTTCTACTATAAGGGGATCCCACAAAGTCATAAGGTCTCCAGACGCTCCTCTACCTAATTTGCAAACCATATACCCTTGATTCCAGATTTTTTTGTTACCTTTTTTGACTAAATCTCATCAGTTTTTGTTTCTTGCAACATGATAATAGTTGGATTCACTTGATTTCTTATTGCATCGACTTCCCTGTGTTTGGGCAAGCCATTGAGGCCTCTCATGTTCCATGAGAGGAACTTCATTTATATTGTTTGGGATTTCTTCCTCTCCCCCTCACTTGAGGGGGTTTTCCTAATTTGTTGTCTTTAGAACCCGGAATAACCTGTTGAAACAAGGTTCTCTATTTTCCATTAGCAATATCATTATCAGTTTTAATTTTGTGATGCTCAACATTTGATATTATCCTTCTTCTTTTTTCACTACCAAAACCTATAGGAGACTTCATAGTGATCCTGGTTTGTTTAGGACTAAACTAAGGGGAGGCAATTTGTTACAGAACCAGACTTCCATATGCCTCAGTCTAAAAAGTTTCACATATCTCCAACCCTACATCCAAATCTTCTCCTTTTTTCCTGTATTCCCCTGGTCTACGGGATGACCCCTCAGTAGGATTCACCTGGATCCTAGTGATGATGTTAGAGAGATAATATTTTTTATTTTCTAATTCCTAAAATTTCTTCCTAAGTTCTTCAGCATTAGGGTTTGGATATGGGATGCCCATTGGGCTTGAAGTATTTTAAACATTGGGGTTTAAGGATCCTGATTTGGATGGGGATTCTAGAGATCGAGCATTAGGGTTTGGCTTTGTGATGCCCACGGGGCTTACAATAATTTTAGCATTAGGGTTTGAGGATCCTAACTTGGATGGGGATTATAGAGAGTTAGAAAGGTTAGCCTAAAGGTTCTGGGCTTCCATGTCTTTCGATAATCCTCCTACTACCATATTGGATAGAATTGAAAATTTATTTGAAACTAGAGAATTGGAACTTACCTGAGTATTTTGGTTACCAATAACCTATTGTTTTCCTTTATCTTGTTGGGACACTGCACCCTCTCTTTTATTTTTTTGTAGACATGGTTTACCTAATTGAAATCGCCTCTGCCAGGGAAACTCCTCAACTTTCCTCTATCTAGCATTCCCTGCCTCTGCTTTTCTCTATTCATTTCTAGGTTAGGGCACTGATTGCATAGATGTCCTTGATTTTTACATTCTGCACAAAATGCCGATATGTTCTCTAATTCTATCAGATGTTTTCAATAGTATTCTCCATACTCTACCTCCACAAACCTTGGCAATTCATTATCCAAATTAGCATTTACGCAGATTCATGCATGAGTCATCCTTGTCCTAGCCAAGGTCGCATGGTCAATGGATATCAGGTCCCCTATAGTTATGGCTATGCCCTACAATCAATATTAATTGAAGAACTAGACAGGTAGACTCGGGAGACGAACCCAAATATGGGTAATGTTAATATTTTACTTTTTAGGGTCAAAATCTTCACCCCATCATCTGAGAAAAATACTCCTTTTGCCCCAAAACCAAGGAACTCCTATTAAAATGCGGTTAACATCCTCCATATTGTTAAAATAGATAATGAAAAACCCTCGAGTGAGAGCTACCAACTCCAAGCTGCCTACTAGTCACCATTTACCCATTGCCCAAGCCCTAATAGTCTCCATGTCCAACCTACCTCCCAAAAACTTGCCTACCAGGGAGAATTATTCCATTGAAAGAAAAGGGCTCATGGAACTTGTTGGGGCTAAAATTTTATTATTTACTAGGACTGGGGGCGAAAGAGAGAGAACCTCATTTCTTTTTCCTCTAAGAGTCTTAGCAAAAGAAAACCATTTCTTGGGCCCGACATTGTCCTTCGTATCTTTTTTTTCGGGGTCTTTCTGAGGAGGTTCGGGCCCCCACGTTATGCCCGCCTCCAAATATGCTGCAGCATGACCGCATTCCTCTGGATCCTCACTTGATCCATGCTCGAGGTTCCCACCCACCCCTTCCATACCTGCTCTACCTCTACCACCTTGGCTAAGATTCCTGCCCATAAAATTCAAACCCTCACTCCCGTCGCACCCACTAAACCTCAACTCACTCATTCTTATTTTCAGCCTTGAGTGTTACTTTTACCCCAAACATGCTTTTTATAAAAATTGAAATTTATGTTTCTTTTCTAGTGTAATTTATGTTTCCTTTATTTGCTTTTAGTTTCCTTTATAGTGCAATTTATGTTTCTTATATAACAATATCTATAGATAGTCTATTTTAATTTCTGATGTAAATTTATATTTTTTTGCATTTTGATTTCAATAGGATAAAATTATTTATCCCTTTTTCTTATATGTAGAGAAAGAAATAGATCCATTAGATCCTGGTACCAATACTTGACCACCTTTGGGAATCACCTTGTATTACTTGGGTGTGCATGCATATATATTGTGAACTTTGTGTAAATTTTTTCATTTGATTAATATTGATTAAAGTGGAACCCATGTTTATGGACCCCCATTTGTAAAGGTTCTAGGATTAAATGTTTGTTAGACCAATTTTAGAGATAAGGAATCCAAGTTAGTTTCAATTTACTTAAATCCATGCACCAAAGGAGTGAATTATTAAAATTAAAATGTTTACTGTATTCCTCACTCTTGTAGTGACTAAATCACATTGTCTTTATATGGTCACTTTAAGTCTATTTTTAGGATTATAATGATCATCCTTTAGGATTTGGAGGATTTCATAGGAAAGCATATTAATGTTGATTTGGATTCCTCTATTAAAATTTTTTTAACATTGTAAGAACTAGAGAAAATCATATTTTATATGGACTCTAGGAAATCCATAGGATTAGAAGATATTTCCACAAATTAGTTTTGAAATATTTGATGAATGATGAAATATGACTTCTCTATGTTTTAATAAAGAGACAACAATGTTGGAATCTCATGGGATCTTTTCAATTATGGTCTTATTAAGATTATTTCTAAGAATAAAAATATATACTTTATTAGTGGTTAGCAACCTATAACTCTTCTCAATGTATCTTATAAGTTATTTCTAAGTCCTAGCTAATAGATTTAGTCCTATATCTCAAGGGATTGAAAATCCTAAACAAACAAGATTATTTAATGACATATCCATCCTTGATAATTATTTTAGATTGGGAATCATTACAATGGAATGTAAAGTATTATTAGGATGTTATTCTTATTGAACATGATCTTGAAAAGTTTTATAATTGATTTAAATTGACTTTAATTCATAAAATGCTTTATCTTCGTAGTCCTTTTCCTAGGTGTATCCAAAGTATTTTCATGCTATTCACAAAATACTATGCAATTATTGTAGTTAATGTTTTGGTTTTTTATTCCTTCCATCCATAAAGGATTTTCTTTAGCCCCATTTTATCATCAACTGATATTTATTACATGATTAAAAGAACATTGCTCTATTTGAGCATTTTATATCATCACCTTTTTGGGGGCTCCAAATTTGTCCATTCCCACTTTGTACTTGTGCTTTTTTTGATGAATAATGAAAAGAAAATCACCATTAATATCCTCATATTACATATTTCTATGTTCCCTTAAGGGCCAAAATCTTAAATTAAGAGGTATAGTTCTTAAATATTCATGGACAACCTAGACCTTTATGGATTTAGGTGTAATAGAAGTATATCATTTACTAGATTCTATTTCTTCAAGCTTTTCCTAAAGCTCTATGACAATGGTTTTTAATATAATTTTTAGAGGAAACTTAACAACTAGACATTCAAATACTACTAAAATTCAATACTTTATCTAAAAAATCAGGAAAAATACATTCACCATGATCATATGCAAAAAAGAGACAAGAATGAAATACAACTAACATGATAAACAAAATATCATGTACCCCATAATATTATATACACACCAATATAATAACTCATTTATTGGATATATTTATGGTGATACCAAATCCTCAATTAGATATTAACCTCAAGCTAAGATAACATAACTTGAAGGTTAAATTATAACATAATTAATGTATTAAATTTTTTAATCAAGGTTAACCATATAGGTGGTTTAACTAATATCACTAAGGGTGAATATATCAAACCTACCTAGAGGGGTTACATAAATATGCTTGTAGGCTTACATAGAAGAATTCACACAGGGTTATTGATAGAACACCTGTATACTAAAATATAAAATGCTTGTAGGCTTACATAAGCACTTGACTTTATTCTACATTAGTAATTCCCATAAGCACTCTCTAAAACTTCCATCCTTGGCCTCACATGGTCAGGTTACAAATACTTCAAGAAATGCCTCTCATTAGGTGGTAAACTATATGTGGCTGGCAATGTTTTATAGCCACATATATAATACAATTCTTATTAGCTTCAAATTTACTCTAACTATATTGTTCTCACTAAACTTGTATATTGCCTTGTTCTCTTTGAGATGGATCCTCATCTATGGTTACTACACCTTCGATGCATTATATATTAACTAGGAATAAAGATGATTTAGATTTGATAGATCTTGATAAGCAAGGTATCTACCAAATTACTAAGGGGGTGGTTAAAGCTCTTCATAGTCATGAACCTCAAGCTACTCTATATGATTAGTTCAACCTCAGTTAATATTATGATATGGTGTTACATATTTAGGTGCTTGTTGGTGATGATATCATTGTTAAGCTATCCTCCCATTTTGTCTTATAACTTATTTAAATATTAGAGGTGGCCTATGGACATATCCTATTGTTGTACTTAGTTAAAATGTATTAGTTATTGATGCCTTCCTTCCCTCTTACACTCTCCTCAAAATTAGCTCTAACTTTTAGAAGTCCAAAGTTGAGGCATATTCTTAGATATTATCTTGGCATATCATGAACATGAAGTTGCATTACAATGTAGGACTTGCTAAATTATTATTGTGTCCATATAGGAGGCTTGAGACATTAAAACATTTTTTTTGGCTTTACAAAGCTATCGAGGAAGTATAGTCATGTTGTCATGATTTGTGCATCAATTCTTAGGTAAACATTTTTGTAGTTTGTAGTAGAAAATTGAAATGTTATTTTGTCTTTTCAATAATCAGTTCTTAAATTTATTTCAAACATTTGTAAGACTTGATTTAATGTCTCTTATTCAAACTTAGAATTTGTAAAATTGAATATTTACTCTAAGATATCTCTACATATGGAATCCAATGGTCTTTGAACTTAGGAGATTCCTGTCAAAGGAAAGCTCCTTTGTGGTAGCATAACAAAGCTAAGTTGTATCTTGATGTTAGTTTGGTTAATAATTTTAATACACATGAAAAACATCTATAATTTTATTTCTTGTAAACCTTAACATTGAATTCTAATGTCAATTATAACAATCACTGAACTTTTTTCTATCATTAAAAATCTCCAAATATCACTTGAGTGATCCATCATATCTATAATGTTCTAACCATTCTTAATTACAAACATAGTTAATATTATATATATGGAAAATATTGTCATTGAAAAAAAAGGAAGAATTCTATGACATATAATCATTCAAATTATTTAATCACCTAAGATAATAAATTTTTTAAACTTATAAGTGTTTCTTATAATTAATGATTTTTTTCATTAAATAATAATAATAATAATAATAATTTTTTAAAATAAGCTATGCGTGGCTTCTATTGGGGGCCACTCCCATTACAAAAGTAAAACATTACATTTCTAACAAGTTAATTAAATCATATCCAAATTTACCTTTCTATCAAAGATATTCTCCGTTTTCCTCAAATTGCTAACTTTGCACGATGAACTCCTACTATATCATATGCTTTCCGAAATTTAAATTTTGTCAAGATGAAATTCAACACCACTAATGGCTAAAATATTTTTTTACCCAACTTCTATATCTATAAATTTCTTGTCTATAACAACCTCATAATTTCTTAATACCTTTTTTTAGGGTTCTTATTCATTCCCCTAATATTCCAAGATATTATTTTCATTGTTATTTGTGGGTTTAGCCCCACTTCTTGTCAACACTTGTGATATTTGCTTTTGTTTTCCATATCAATATTTCTCTAGGTTTCTTTTTCTCTTTTTTTTTGCTTCTTGGGTCTTCTTATCTATTTTTCATTCCCAACAATTCTTTCATCTTCATAAATCTCTTCAATCTTCTCACATTGCTCATAGTAAGACTTATCATCTTTAGCTTTGCCTTGTTCTAAAGGATATGAAGTGCAAGGAATAACCTCAAAAGAACTTTCTTCTCTATGTTGCCCTAGAAACTCTAAAGTGCAAGGATGCTCTTATGTAGTAATTACCTTCTTATTCTGCTTTAAAAAACCAAAATTGTTATGGGTTTCCTCCATCCTCATTTCTTTATTATGCAAAGTGCAATGGATAACATCTTCATCCCTTTCACTCTTATTACATGTAGAGGATTCTATACTACTTGAGGAAAAAGAATATGATTTACCTAGAATGAACTTGACCTCTTTTGCTATCTTTGTTTTAGGATTTCTCTCTATATCTTCTTTAAACCTTTAATTCCTTTTGAACTTGTTAAATAATACTATATATAGGCTTTCTTTACCTCTTATTTCAAAGTGGAATATCCTTGATCTAATGTAACTTCTATTACTGTATGATTTCCTTGCCTTGTATTGAAGTTTATCTAATGGTTAGCATTTTTTGTCTCTTTCTTCATAGTTTTCACTTTGCAAACTCTTGCCATGTGTCCAATCTCATAACAATTGTGACAATGAAATGTGATATTTTCATAATATACTTATTGATCCCATTATCTTGATTTAGATTTTGTCTTAATGGATTGTGACAATCGAGTATATATAACATGATTTCCCCTTGATGAATTCCTTAGTGGTTAGTGCTTCCTTGATGAATTCCCCTAAGATATTTCAAATATTCTTCAAAACACCCTTATTTATAATCTGATATGGAAGTCCAAAAAGCCTAACCCATATTGGAAGCTTCATAGAAAAAATTTCATTCCATGGTATCAAATGAAGTGCATCTCTTCCCCTAAACCATAGGCCACAAACCATTATTTTATCCCTATTTTTTGAACTAGAAAATATTATGAGGAAAAAAAATTTAGGAAGAAAATTCATAGAGTAATTTGAATTTAATCCCCACTTCCACTTGATCCAATTTTGAATCTCCAAAAACCCTGGCCATGAGTGGCTCAATCATCTCATCCTTGACACTCACTTTTGGTGTAACATCTGCTACCTATATCGAACATGCCAAGTATTCACTCTTTTTCTTATCTCCAACTTGGGCCTCCATACTTCCAACCACGACATCCTGACTTCCCATAAGGGCTTTCAAATATGACTTTCCTTCCATACTAGCTAATGGTGCTCGCTATTAGCTTGCACTCCTTGGCTCCAATTCACTCTTGGCTTGTGCTCGCTCCCAGCTTGCACTATCTCCTACCTCACACTAGCTTTCAACTTGCACTTCCTCTTGGCTCGCAATAGCCCTTGTCTCTTCTTTTTCTTGGAATTCCTTTGCTTTATAATTTTTTTGAAAATAATATTCTACACATTCATGGTAAGGGTTTGAAGCATTGATGCACTCTGGATGAACTCGTTTCTCTTCCACCATGACTGAATCTTGGCTTGCACTCTTTCTTAGCTTACACTTCCTCCTACCTTGCACTTCCTTTTGACTCGTATTGGATTTTCTTCAACCGGATCACACTTTGCTTTTGACTTCCTGCTAACACTTCCTCCTTGGCTCCCACTAAATTTTACTTTGATTTTGAATTTTTGCTCACACTTCCTCCTCACACCCAACTCACACTCACACTCACTTTTGGCTGCACTCCCTCTTCCAGCTGCACTCACACCTGATTGCACTCACACTTGCTTTTGGCTGCACTCATACTCACTTCCAGTTGCACTCACACTCACTTCTAGTTGCACTCACACTCACTTCTAGTTGCACTATCACTTCTGACTGCACTCACACTCACTTCCAGTTGCACTTTCACTTCTGACTGCACTCACACTCACTTCCAATTGCACTCACTCCTAACTGCACCCGCACTTGCTTCCAACTACACTTTAAAAAAATAATTAAATTTATATATATTTGTTAAAAAAAAACTTAAAAATTAAAAAAATAAATAATCTCTTCCGACCAACGCCCTACTTATGACTCCCCAAATCCGCCTTATATGTAGTTCACTAATACTGGATATTTTACTCCCACTTCGAGGAGGCCGACCTCAAGCTGATTTCAACTGATAGTAAAAGATGTATACATACTTAAATTGGAATAATAACCAAATGAACTATTCACCTGCTGTTCAGTCGGATAAAAGTGTCGCACTGGATTGAAGTTTTCTTACAAGTCTGTGCCCAACTAACTTTACATTAATATTCCCTTTTATTAGTTGCTTAGCAAAAATGGCCCATGAATCCTTCTCATGGAGTGGAGCATTGGAAAGAATTAAAGACATGTCTCTATGGGCATTGTTAAGCTGAAGAGCGACTATGTGGATTTGGAGGTTGTTGTTCTCAATGTCAATAGTCACAGCCAACTTCCACTAACAGAAAAACACGTCCTAACTGCTATAGCCGCTACGCATCCAAATCAACCTCCATGCTTTCTAAGAGTGAATGACGCTAAGGAAGTGCTCTAATAGGAGATTGACATAAAAGAACGTGCTCTAATAATTTTATTCATAAATATTATCATGTATATATTTTTAAATATATTATAATAATCTAAATAAGATTTTACCACTAATAAGTATATATTTCTATTCCTTACAACACTCATTCACCACTCACCACTAATAAGGTGGCCAAGGTGTTCTTTGATTATATTTTCCTATTGCAAGGTATTTCCAAATCTATTTTCTATGATTGTGAATCTATTTTTACTATCATATTTTGAATGGTTTGTTCTTTTTTAGTAGTACTCAATTTAATATGATCTCTTGCTATGGTATTTAGTTAGACAACCAAATGAAAATTATGAAGTACCTAGGTACATATTTGGGATAGATTGGCCAAGACAAGTACCAATGGGTTAAATGACTTCCATTAGTGAAATGATAGTATAGTATTGTTTACCATATTTAGTCTAAGATATCCCCATTTGAGGCATTATATGGGTAGAAACCCCATACTTGGTACAATATCTTCTATGATCTTCTAAAGTTGCTCAAGTGAATAATTTTAGTGTCAAACTATCCTCCAACTCCTCAACAACAATATTTGTTAGGCCTATAATTGCATGAATCAAGATTTACACCACTTCTAATGATACTTTGAAGTATATGATGTAATTTTTTTTTTAATGTATTTAGTCATATTAGTATCTTCCTCTTAATAAAACTTTTATTCAAAAGATTTAACCTAGATCCTATGGTCTATATAAGGTGTTTTACCAGGCAAATGATATGGCATATCAATTGGAGTTTCCACTACCTCTAAAATACATTGTATTTATGAATATTTTAGTAACTCTAAAATACATTGTTTTGTTTATGTGCTAAGTACCACTAAGAGTGAATAATTCTTTTTAAAATTTATAAAAACTAGGTCACAATCATTGATAATTAACTTGGTCATACCATATATGTTGAAAATAGAGGTGAGGAATAACTTGTATATATTTCTATTAGTGAAAGGGTATTGTAGGGAAAAACAATGAGCATACTTCAAAAGATAATGCACCCCCATAAGAATCATTACTTTTCAATCTAACTTGGAAAGACCCTTGATGAAATCTAGGAAGATGTGCTTCCACTAGCAATTGAAAATAGGTAGGAAATTTGACTTGTTCTCCCTTGTTTCTATATCATACCTCACATTCAACCAAAAATTTATTAAAATATACTTTCACTTTTTTCTAATAAAAGGAATACTTTATCCATTGATAAGTTTTTTAAAATTGATAATGTTTGACCAATGGGGAAGCATGCAATTCCTATAGAATACTACTCTTAGCTCTAGAAGTCTAAGAAATATAAAGACAATATATCTTTTGTAGGACCCGATAAACATAAGAAAATAAGGAAGTGGGTAGATTACCAATCTTCACATCATGAATGAAGCAAATAGTCTTAGGAAATAGGTAAGAAATATGACTTATTCTCCCTTATTTCTAATCATACCTCACATTCAACCACACATTTCTTAAAATATACTTTCAATCCTTTCTAATAAAAGGATTACTTTATCCACTAGTAAGTTCTTACAAATTTTACAAAAGTAACCTTAGATACATTAGATGTTCTTCTTTCATCTTTCTAAAAACCAAAATAACATCCAGGTAAACCACCACAAAATTACCAAGAAAAGTCTTCAAGACTTCATTTATTAATCGTATAAAAGTGCTAGCTGCATTTTTCAACCCAAATGACATGAATAGGCATTCATACAATTCCTTCTTGATCTTAAACATAGTATTCCACTCATTTCCTTCTCTAATTTGAATTTAATGATAACCATTCTTCAAATAAATATTTATGAAGTACTTTTCTCCACTCAAACAATCCATCAAATTATCCATATGAGGTAATGGAAACTTGCATTTTATCGTAATATTATTGATAACCAGGGAGTTTGTACACGTACACTATTCCCCTCCTTTCTTTGGTACTAATATAATATGTACTACACATGGTCTCAATCTATGTATAATAATCCCCTTGTCCAATAGCTCTTGGACTTGCTTCTTCATCTCTTCATAACTTTAGAAGTACTACCCACATTTTCTCTTTTGTCCTTTAATGGAATCAATGCATAGATTTTACCATCCTTGAAAATTTAATACGTGTTTAATCTGCCATAATGTACTACTTTTCTATCATATTGCCATGGTCTCCCCAACAAAATATGACATGCATCCATCGACATGATATCACATAGAATTGCATCCTTATAAGAGCCAATCTAGAAATTTACCATACATTGTTTGGTTACCAAAATTTGATGCCCATTTTATAACCATGATACTTTGTATGAATTTGAATGCTCAATTCTCTTCAATTCCAATTTCTCTACCATCTTTGTTGATACTAAATTTTCTATACTTCTACTATTTATAATCACCTTGTAATATTTACCTTCTTACAAATTGTCCTAAAAAGTATTATTCTTTACTCAGGTTCATGGATCTTTGGTTGGTTTTAATAGTATCATTTAAATCATAAGTGATGCTCCTTGTTTTAGATTTTACATAAGCTTTGGTAAAATAATACTTTTTTCATTTTCTTGTGCAATCTGGTTATGGGTTTTCTTTCCATACTAGCTAGTTTGTTGTGCTTGAGAGCACTCATATGATTTATACCCTTCTTCCAAACTCTTATAACACTTTCTTGTAAAACCACATCCTCTACCTCTACCTCTAGTAAATCCACCCTGTCTTCTTAACAAATCATATTTTTCTCAAGTACCTTGATTGAAAATATTCATTTCTCTTGCATCACAAGCTTGCTACCCTCTTCCTCCATGGAACTATCCTCTCTAAATTTATTCTATTGCTTTCATACCAACCTCTCTTTTGACTTAAGTACATATGGATATAATTATTAAATTATTCTGATTTGAATCATATCAATTTCATCTTGTATGGACAATCTTAGTCCATTTATGTATCTTTCCACTTTCTTCTCATCATATTCAATATGACCTCCTAATATGGTCAATTTATAGAAATATTCTATATACTCTTTCTTTACCAAATCATCTTGCTTGAGGTTTTGGAGTGTTGTAAAAAATCTAATCTAATAGATATTAGGTAAGAATTTAGACTTTAATTTGGTTACAAACTTATACCATATTCAAATTCTATTCTTACATTTTAATTGTTTTTATATTTGGACATGATGCCACTAAATTACATGTTCCTTCAATCATGTGCATGTGAATTGGACCCACTTTGGATCATCCACAAATTCATAGTCAAAGAATCTCTCTATGCTCGTTATCTAGTCTATTAGTTCTTTTGGTTTAAAAATTCCATTAAAATGAAGAGTATCCATCTTTGGTTTACTTATAATATTTGAGATTTTTTGAATCAACCATTGCTTCACTTCTTATTGTTCATTACCTCAAGCTTCTGGGTGACTAGTTTCTTCCTCTTCATTGTCACTGACCTCCTCAAGATGAATGCCTTTTCTTTGGGTAGTCTCTATTGCATCCAATCTAGAAATAATTCTTCTAATAATTTTATGTCTACTATCTAGGATATATGACTAGATAATATTCCTCTTCCTCATTATTCCATATATATTTTGGTGCATATTGTAGACCTCAAAAAATAACATCTTGCTTTGATACCAAATAATGTAGTTGAGAGAAGGGTATCTACTAAAATATAGCCTTATCAAGTAGTAAATGTTAGAATTCTACCTCTCATTATAGTTGTTTAGTAGTCACATGTACAATAGATCATGAGTGTGTTGGCATTAGAAGGTAATGTGTTAAGATGGTAATTGTATAAGATGACACTACTCAAGATGGTAAGATATCAAGGTGACAGTGGCACAATACAACACTACCATAAGATAGTAAGATTTGAATATGACAATGGAACAAGATGGAACTACCACAAGAAAACATAGTTCCTTCAATTGGATAACTCCTATTGAATGACACACTATTTAAATAGTAACATGGACCATAGTTTGAATAGAAAAACTTACTTGAATAGCAATTGATTTGAACATAGTAATAATATTCATTTGAACATCATGGTTCTTCTACAACACCTATATGGCAATATCCATTTAATTTAATGTGAATGATAATCACACATTCACTTATGAATGACAAAACTTACATTCTTTCAAATGGTAATCATCACTTTGAATGACTATAGTTGCTTAACATTCCTTCGTATTCAAATTATGACTCCTAAAATGGCTATCGAATACATATAATGATAAAAATGACAATAATATTTGATTTTACCTAAACTACAATCACTCTTCACCTGTAAACTTGCATTCCAGTCTGCATGAGCTATAACCACTCTTCACCTATAAACCTACATTCTAATCTATGGTATACAATCTAAATCAATCATCATTCTATATATACATAAGGATAATCAGAGAAGGAGTATTATTATATTTCAATGTGCTTCAAGGCTACACAATGTACTATGTTATAATGGTATCCGATAATATCTAGCTCTTGCTCACAACTAGATACACACCCTACTATGACTACCTATCACTCTCTTCCTATTTCTTTCTAGACTCATCATCCTCTTATTTTTCTATGTCCTTATTTTTGCTTCCTCTTCTCTCCTTATATGCAATATTTCATAGTTACTCAAATGGTTTGCCAAACTATTATTACTAATCCATTGATTAATAAACACTTATATGATCGTTGCTCCTGCATTAGTAACATGTCTATCCTTGGGAACATAATGCAAGCACATGTATGAAGATATCAATATTAGATATCCATACATAAATATCCTTATCATCAAAGGTTAGAGTATCAATGTATGGGATAGGAACATCATGAGGTCGTTCACAAAAAAAGTAACAACTCATGTATAGGGATCATGGTAAAAAAATGTATTATAAATTAAACCCTCCCACACATGGATATTTTCTAGGATAGTGTAGGAAGTCATGTATCCCATATGGTAGCCACTAGAATGATGACCAAAGAGAGAATTTTGGATGAATTTGGGGTTTGAATGTTGGATGGATCATGGATCATGCTTATGAGGAAGTCATTGAAGGTTTTGGGAGCTATTAAACTAGATATTCCTAATAGGATGATTGATCTATTGAGATTCATTTTACTTCTAATTATCATCCTAATGCATTCCATAAACCTATTAGAAATTGTTATCAAGCAAACACTCAATATAGGGATGTTTTCCAAGTAGTAAGTTTAATTATTCATGGATTGATTAATTTTATTTCAAACTTTCCTTTATTCAATGAAGCTACCTTTGCATCTTAGGCTATGAATGATCAATGTTGGATATCTTTTGATATAGCTTAACATGCTCATGAAATTAAAAAAATTGTAAATATTAATTTAAATGCTTAAGGGAAGTGATGACGAGCTTCATGGGAAGGAGTGGGTAGGGTATTCAAAGTGTCTAAAGTAAGAAGAGAACTTGGGTCAAAGTTATTAATGTGTGATGATGTATTATGGTTATTACCTAGATTCCTTGGTTCTTATTTCATTATACCTATGCAAAAATTCTTGGGTGGATTTGTGCACTATAAACACTCATTAACTTGTGCTCAACCAATAGATGCTAAGTTTTTGCTCATACACTAGGATCTAACAACAAGACCTTCAATATATCGTTGAACATTTAAAAAAAAATATTATTATAAATAGAACCTTTTTTGATAAGCTAAATGAGATAATCAGAATGATATAGGTCTCCTATAAGGTTCTACTACCCTTGATAACCCCTTTTCTATATCAAGTTAATGAAATAAAAATAACAATGCCTACTTCATACTATTATAGAAGAAAATTATATTAGAAGATACAAACAAAAATAATGATAGAATTTACCTGGATAATAGGATGTCGATCTAGCTGCATGAGGTTCTAGAGTAGCTCACACTCCTTTCTACATTTTTTTACACTAGAATATGGAGCTAAGATCAAATCTCTTATACTACTAGTAGTGAAAAGTTTCCAAAAATATAACAACAATAGAAAACAAAAAATAAAAAACCAAAATCCCTTATTAGAACAATAATTTATATACTATAGCAAGAATCAAATATTGTAAGAAATAAATTCTAGATTCTAAATTAGTAAGAGAGGGAAAATTATCATAAGTGCACTAGAGGTAACATAAGATAACAACTATGAATAAATGCTACAACTACAACCTAACTCTTCTATATATAAAATAAAATGACTGATACCCTAACCTTAATGCTCAAGCACTAAATAAGATAATAATAAGGCCCAAGATAACAATGATAAATATAACTAGTATGGCTATATTGGATCCATTATAGATGACATCAAAATTTCTATCAAAATCACCAAAAAGTAAGGGAGAAGACTATTTGGGAAGTGTATCATATAGTAAGACCATAATAATATTTATTTTCTTTATGTAGAGCCTTAATATAAAATTAGATAGACTTATTGATTCACTCCATTCTATTATATTTAGTCATTACCCAAACATATTATGCTACGTCAACTAAAAATTATACTAGTGTTAGAAGTAAATATTAAAATATTAAAGACATCTATCTTGTTTAGAAAAACTGCGTAATTATTCAACTCATACATAGAGGAAATTAAGAGGATTGCTAGATTTAGAATAAATTTAATTCTACCATATTGAAGTCACCATCCATAACACATTATATAGTTGACAAATGGTATCTTAACTAGTTTTATAACTAATAATGTTTAGGATTACTATAATTAGGTGTATAAATTGAAACATCACATAATATGATCTTAATAGTGAAGGAGTCCCAAATTGTTCTATGGCTATAATATGGATCAACTAAAAGGGATGATAAACTACCATTCCTTTGAATCCCACCTAGTTTATTATTGCAATCCAAAATACATTGTTCCATATAGTTTCAATTGCCACATCTAACTTTGAATTATTACACTTTATTTATTTAAGCATAATAACATGCCATTTGTATCTTTATACCACATGTTTAGCTTTGTACTTTCTACCCTTGGTAGAGAATGCCCTCACATTCTAGGCAATTTCTCAAACATTAACTAACTAACCTATTTTATAATAGGCTTATTGGATAGAATTTAGAAGGATTTCATGAGCAAAAATGATTTTCTATCCATAGTAAGCAACTTAAAATTAATTCTATTAATATGAGAAAGAAGTTGTACCATTGCTTTTCTTTATTATTTTTCACTATTACTCATAAAGGGAGAAAAATATATTCTCTCTATTTGTGTTGGTTCATTCCAACCTTCAATTAGGACTACATCCCTATAAGAAAATAATCTATATAGAACTTTTTGTATGGATATCATGGTTGAAATTTAACCCTATGATGAAGATACAATACATTGAATAACGGATTATTGTCTACACTAGTGGATACTTTATTAGGGTTAATTTATTGAGTCTATTCTCTATAATAGAAAAAGTCATCAAAAATTACAAGGGTTTCATATACATTTTGAAGATGTACACTAAAGGAATTCACTTTATTTTCACATTGCATACTATAGACCTTGAAATACTACTACTAAATTTTATTATTAATATATTATAAAGGATGATAATTAAAGTTAGAATTATTGATACTAACCATACCATCCCTTGGATTTATAATATATTTTTATTAAAATTTTTACTTTAAGAACAATCCTTATATGTATGACCGACATCTCTATAATTGAAATACACATTCAACTAATTTAAGTATACCACTCAACCTCTATTTGTTATACCACTTGACCCATAGATTCTTAATTAATTTTAGTCCATATATAGAAATCATGCTTTATTAGGACACCCCATAGAAAAATAAAATTATAAATCTTCTTTAACATTCCATAATTTTACTTATAAATTTATGTAGTAGGATCTTTAGAAATTTTCCATGTTCATCAGCTCCCATAGCATTGTGTATGTTGATGATTGACATTTGATTTTAGCTTCCACTATTGAATCCTATAGGTTAAGTGGTTCATCGATTCTTCAATTTGATATGGAATACTATTAGCATTTGTACCACCATCCTATTGAATTATTCTAGTGTTTTAAGGATTCTATGGGGGATTGATGATTTGGACTTTAAAATCCATACTTAAAAACACATTTGAATTGCTATCACCTCCCTACTATTCCATGTTATCCCATTGTGTAGTCTTTAATGACCATTGTAATTACCTTTCATTAGCAAGGAAAGGTAGTGTTTCTAAAAGAGGAAGTAACAAAGTACCCATTGCCTTATAGAGCTTGTTGTGAAGGTAATATATGGTTAGATAGTCTAGTAGAACAAGGGTTTAGTAAATAGATAAATCTTGGGAAAAATTGAGGTTCTATACATGTGAAAGGACTTGGATAACCTAGAACAATATAGCTATCGTGAGTAGATAATGATATGATCAACAAGACAAATGAAGGAAAGTGGAAACTAGATGAAAGTAGTTCCTAAGAAGAACCTAAAGGTGAAAATGATAGAATAGAATCGAATACTTATGGATATCCTATGAATTATGGAAAACAAACAATAGCAAGGCCTCAACACATAACTTTAAGATGAATATGAAAAAGGGTATAATAATGGTGTAGACAAGGAATGTTTATAAACTAGCATTGATTCTTGACATGACAATAAAGAAAAGTGATGTTGCAATGGTTGATTTTATTGAGGATGATCGAAGGATATTTCCTTACAACATGCCATTCCTCACTATTTTCTTATCTTCCTCTCTCAAGCCCTAACTCTTCCATGTCTTACATTTTGCCTCATGTTGTAGTATATGTACTATATGTGAATGTATCCTAATGGTAGAATCTACAAGAAAGGAGAAGCATGCACTATTTAGAAAGCTACATAGCTCAACCAAATAAGGAATAAATAAAAATCACAAAAACAAAACCACATAGGATAACAACTCATGATTCAAGTCTTAAGAAATCCATTGTCTTTCTATGGTTATTTAATAGATTTTTTTTTTTTAATTTTATCCTACTAAAATTTTATTTAACGTTATGAATTTTCATTATAGATTTCTCAAATAAATGTTTGGAAGAATAACCTAGGAGAGGAATTTGAATTAAAATCTATAACCACTAAAACATGACTAGGGTGTGACTACAAACACTAGAACCTGTTTATATGGAATGTGAATTTGCTAGTAGCTACACATGATGCATTAGAAAATTTGATCTATTTACAATACAAAATTACATTTACTATGTAAATTTAAGTATATGGATGAATTTCACTTTGATATTTTAACCAATAAATTATATTTTTCTCCTGCTTGATTTCTCACCAAAATATTTTTAATATTTAATAAATTTAAGCAACACCATTAAAGGATAATTGATAGAATTAACAACATAAAATATTATGGTGGTAGAAATTTTTGAGATGGTAATTAAATAAGGTAGTACATGTCCAAATATATATATATATATATTTTGGTAATTATAATAATAGATTAATTGTGGGTTTTTATAAAGTATCCCAAAACCTTATGTACAAAATCAGCCTTGCTAAAAGATATTTCATGCCGGATGGCTGGGTAAATAGAGCAGTTCGTAAAAAAGACAGGGAAATACAAAATGCCCGAGGGACCCAGAAGACGCGGACAGTCCTAGAAATCTTGATCTTGAAATACATTAAAACAAAATAATAGCCAAAGAAAATATATCAACAAACTTTGGGAGAAGACCTATGATACAAATTCTTCATCATGAGGGAATATCTGCCTTGGCCAAATTGTCCACCTCGGTTGGGAAACGAGAACGCCAAACAACCGGGCACGTGGTCGTCAGTCCTTTGTTGGCCAAGTGATCCGCCACCCGATTACATTCTCTGTAGATGTGCCCCGCCTCCCACCTGGCGCGTCGAGAGAGGAGCATCCTAGCCTCGAGGATGATATTCAGGACCTGCCACAACGGGTCTTTGGAGCCCAGAAGGTAGTTGATAATGTTTATAGAATCGCCTTCAATAATTAAAGGCCTAGGATCATTCGATATGACCTGCAACCCTTTCAACACACCACGGGCTTTGGCAAAATGATTGGTCTGAGGGCCCATATTTTCATAGTAGGCCAAGATTAGCTTCCCATTATGGTCCCTAACAAGCCCCCCAAAACCAGCGGGTCCCGAGTTGCCTTTAGCAGCCCCGTAAAAATTAAGTTTGATCCACCCCAAAGGAGGTTTGGTCCAAGTGACCTCCCTGTGGCCATTCACTAAGTCAACTTTGGAAGAGGAGCCAAGGTCCAGTCTTTTGAAAATAATTGCCTCCCAAGGATTGTGAGGGCGGGAGCTGGGAATAGTTTTTGAATTCTCGACAGCAAAGGATAAGGCCCACTGGGCAACAGAGGGAGCCATTCTAGGGATCTTGCCGAAGACTCTAGCATTACGCTCCAGCCAAATTTTCCAAATGGAATGGTGAAAGGCAGCCTCACAAAGGAATCAAAGCTTAGAATTCTTAAAGGGCTTGGGCCATTGGAGGAAGGTGTATTTAAGGGAGCGAGGGGAGCACCAGAGTACTTGGAAGGAAGACAACACACATCTTAGGACCGAATGGGAAAAGGGGCAATGCAAAAATAAGTGATCGAATGTTTCATAGTCAACTAAGCAAAGATAGCACCTGTTGGGAATTGTAAGGCCTCTCTTGTGGAGATTGTCTATGGTAAGGGCTTTGTTATAAAAGGAAATCCAAGCAAAGTAATTTATCTTAGGAATAATCCCTTTCCTCCAAATTTCTTTCCATCGGGGGTCCATAGCAGCCTCACACGATAGAAGATCATAAGCAGACTTAACAAAAAACCGCCCATCCTACATGTTGCTCCAAATAATTCTGTCGTCTCTTATGACCGAAGGAATTAACACCGATTGGAGGACACTGTACAAGAAATTAACCTCATTATCAAACCCATCCACCATCGAAAGTTTCCATCGAGGGGGAAGGGAACTCCGGTCAATGCAATTCGAAACCTTGAGATGACTGTTTGGATCAATCTAGGCCCTCAAGCTAGCCAAGTTCTGATTTACAGCAAGAGCTTCATATGTAGCCCACCTGTCTCTCCAAAAAAGGATCATGGATCCATCCCACAAGATCCAACGAGCACCCATGTTAATCACCGAAATGCCCTAAAGCACCGTCTTCCAGAAAGCCGAAGCTTCATGAGGAGACTCAGCTTCCAGGAGAGAATTTTCCCCAAGATACTTTCTTTTAACTATATTGACCCATTCCGTCGGTGCATTAATAAGAATTATCCAAGCATGTTTGGAAATTAAGGCAGTGTTCATGAGCCTGGATCTTCTCAATCCCATGCCCCCTTGGTCATTTCAAAGGCAAACCTTATCCCACGCCACTAGAGGAATTTTGGATTTTTCTTCGCTGTCGGACCAGAGAAAATTCCTTTGAATCTGCTCGATTTTGGAATGGATAAACACAAGAAGCATGAAAAAAGACATGAAATAGGTTGTAATTCCTTGAAGATAGGCTTTGGTGAGGGTTGCCTTCCCAGCTTGAGATAGCAATTTGCCTTTCCAAGTGCTGAGTTTCTTATGAAGCCGTTCCAAAATTAGATTCCAGATGTTCCCATCGCCTCGCCCATTGCAAACTAGCGGCAACCCCAAATAAGTTGCAGGCAGGGAATCAATAGTGCATTCAAGGATTCTGGCAATGCGAATTTGCCTACGCAGAGGGGTATTAACAAAATAAATTTTGCTCTTCAAATAGTTAACTTTTTGGCCAGAAGCCTTCTCATACCGGGACAAAATGCACTTGATAGATTTGTCCTGAGTGATAGACGCTCCAGTGGATATGAGCGTGTCATCCACAAACTGTTGGTGAGTGACAGGATCAACTCTGGAAGTAGGTAGAATGCCAAAAATCTTGCTTCGATAGAAGGATTCATTCAAAGACCAACTAAGGACCTCTGCCAAAAGAATGAATAAAATAGGAGACAGAGGATCACCTTGTCTGAGGTCGCGAGCACTCTGGAAGAATCCAGCGGGGGACCCGTTAATCAGCATAGAAAAGGATAGGGAAGAAATGCAACTGTTCACAAGGTCAATCCAGTTGATGGAAGCCCAACTTGCAAAGGACAACACAGAGGAACCTCTTGTCCACTCTGTCAAAAGCTTTATTCATGTCTAGTTTAAGGAAAAGCGTAGCATTCTTGGAACATTGGGTAGTATGGAGGGTTTCATGAATAGTAATGATGTCGTCAAGGATGTTTCTACCCTTAATGGTGCTCCCCTGAGCTGAACCTACCAAATAGGGGAGGAGGGATCTTAGACGACTGGCAATGGTCTTGGTAAGAATCTTGTAGAAAAAATTACAGAGGCTTATGGGACGATAGTCAGAAAAACTTTTGCAGGCGGGCGACTTAGGAATGAGAGCTAGGAAGGTAGAGTTGAGCTTCGGATGGATGGATCTTGATGCTTGGATTTATAAGATAGCCTCGTAGACATCAGGCCCCAAAACATCCCACATAACTTGAAAGAATCGAGGGGGGAACCCATCAGGCCCGGGGGCCTTATCTGGTTGCATGGAAAAAAGAGCATCCTTAATCTCGAAATGGTAAAAAGGTTCCAGGAGTTTAATACTTGCCTCATGGGGGACTTTGGTAGAGAAATCAGTAAGCAAGGATTTTTGAACTTGGAGGACGCTATTAGGAGGAGCACCCAACAAATCTTGGAAGAAATCGACTGCTTCGCTTCAAATTTCCTCAATCTCCCTGGTAGTGCGCCCATCCTTACACAACACCTGTCTGATCTTGTTGTCCCCCCTGTGTCTCATGGTAGACACGTGGAAAAAATTTGAATTTGAATCATCGCTCTTCAGCCAGAGATCCCTGGACTTCTGATGCCAAAATATTTCCTCACTGGCAAGAATGGAATGATAGTCCACCAGGAGGCTATGTTCCTCCTCTCTGAGGCCTTCAGAATACCCTTCGACCTCCATATTTTCCTCTAAACTCTTCAAGCGCTCAAAGATGGACCTTTTAGACTCAAAAATGTTGCCAAAAACCTCCTTATTCCACGCCTTTAATTTCTTTTTAATCATCTTAAGTTTTAGTGCCAGTCTTTTGGATGCTGAACCAACCACCGTCACCTGCCACCATTCCGAAACCAACTGTTTGAAATCCTTGTGGGAAATCCACATGGACTCAAATCTAAAAGGGATCTTAAACCTAGGCCTGCCAGTGGCCTCTAACATAATGGGATTATGGTCCGACCCGATTCTTGGCAAAGCTGAGAGAGTTGCAGCACCGAGGAAGGGAATAGCTTCGTGGGAAATGAGGAACCGGTCGAGCTTGACCTGGATGAGATTGCTCCCAATCCTCCTGTTGCTCTAGGTGAAGGATGCCCCCTTAAGTTTGATGTCTAGCAGATTATTGGATGAAATAAAATCTCTGAAATCCTCCATGCTATGGCTGGCCAGCTTAACACCTCCCTTCTTTTCAGAGGGATGAATAGGGCAATTGAAATCCCCTCCCACAACCCACGTGAAGTCACTAAAACTTTCCCTCATTAGAGAGATGGTTTTCCACAACTCAGCTCACTCCGAAGCAGAGTTTGAGGCATAAACATTGGTCAAAATCCATGAAAAATTATCAACCTTGGAGTGAAATAGGACATTGATAGTCCTACTGGAAGCCGATAGAAGACTACCCTCGACCTTGTCAGAGTCCCACAACACCATGAGACCGCCTGAAGAACCTATTGCAGGGCTGGAAAGGAATTTGGCCTTGGACCAAATGGCCCTGGCAACATTGAAAGAGGCAGAGGCATCAGAATTAGTCTCCTGCAAAATGAGGATGGATGGGTTAGACTTCTTTCGGAGATCGACCACCACCCTACGTTTGGCCGCTCTATTAAGACCTCTCACATTCCATGAGAGGATTTTCATCTAGACATTTTAAAGACTTTCTTGCCTCCCTTTCCCTGCTAGATGGGAGGTTTTGGGACAGGTGAATCACCCACCAGGGAGTCAGAATCTTCTTGAAAAAGCAATCGCTGGGATCCATTTGCAATGTCTGTTGTCGTTTCCTTATCCCTTCTTTCTTTGTTAGGAGGTCGCCCCTATTTTCTTTCACAGTCGAAATCCACCCCTTGCTTTCAACTTCTAGTGTTTCGTGGACTAATGTTGTCATGCTGTTCGTCCCTCTTGCCCAGTAGATACTCTTCCAGTAGGGAATCAAGAGGTTTCTGGTTTTGACAAATAGGGGAATCATCCTGAGTAGACATACAGGAAGGAGACTGATCCTTTTCCACTTGAGGTTCTGGTTGGGAACTTTCATTGCACAGAACGACGTCCGACTCAGGGAGAACCCCAGAAGGATCTGGAGACTCAGGCACTGTCGCTACAGGGTGTTTCGATTGTTTTCCTTCTTACTTCGGGGGGTTGCCAGAAGCCCCACCCTTCATCCCCAAATTTTTAAGAGGACAATTTGACTGAAGATGCCCCTGGGAACTGCATCGGGGGCAAAATTCCAGTCTATTTTTGTAGTTAATGACTTGCTTATGAAGAATGGAGCCTCCAGACCGAAGAGTGATGGAGGATGGAAGGTTCACCTCCAAATATGCCAGGACACAGAAGCGATCTTGGACAAATCTGGTTCGGGCCCGAGTGGGAGGGTCAATGGTGACCAACTCACCAATGGAACGGGCGATACCCCTGATAACTTTTTCATGCCAGCAGAAAAGGGGAAGGTTCGACAACCTAACCCATATTGGGGCAATATTAATACTCTGGGTTTCGGGGTTAAAATCCATCTCCCACTTCCTAAGAAAGAGACTCCTGCATCCCAGAAACCAAGGGCCCCCAGCCAAAATTTTATAGTAATCCTCCGCATTATTCAGCCTAATTGCAAAAAAACCTCGGGATAGGGTAGCCAGCTCCATATGACCCGAGGTCCGCCATTTTCCTGCCGCCCACCTACGGATGGTCTCCATATCGGGACGCCCTCCAATAAACTTCCCGATTAGGGTAAAATTTTCAAATTCGACGAAACTTGATAGGATTTCCTTCGGGATGTCCAGTTCATCCCCGGACGAAAAGAGGTCCTTAGTGAAAATGCCATTTGGGGTTTCAGAAGCCACTGCCTATGCATACGATTTCTATTGGCAGTCTCTCCCTTTGTCAGGCGGATCCTTCCCGCATCTGCCTCCATCTTTGGGTAACTCCGTCGAGCCTCCATTCTCTGACTGCCCTCCCTCCGCCTTGCTACGGCCCTCCAACTTGCCGGTGCCCAGGTTCACAGTGCTGGTGCTCCCGCTCCCGTGCCCTCCCACCGCTACCTTCCCGCTCATCGCTGCTCCTCCTGGCTATCCTCTAAAATTGATTCACCTAGGTTTCTACAATTGATCAACATCACGTGTCCAAATATTTTCTATCCATATAATTGTCTTAATTTTTATGTATGGAATGCCAATAGTTCAAGAGGTAATTCATTCAACAATTATAAATGTTTTCTGTAAAATCAGAATTTTTTTTTACTTTTTCTATGTAATACCATATAGGTTACCTATATTTTTATAGTACATAAAAGTATATGGTAATATAAGGGACATAATAACATACTCAAAACAATACAACATAAAACTATGATTTCTGTGACATGGTATTTTTTAATCATTTCATTAGCTGAGGTTTGAAACAACGAGTAGTGTTATCTCATGAAGGTCTTATTATAGAAGTATGTAATATTTGATCATTATAATGAAAGGTTTGATTTAAATTATTGTGAGTTTCTATCACAGTGAATACATGTATAATTATTGCAATGGAGGGTTTGATTTGAACAAACATTGCACAAGTGTTAACAATAATAGATAGGTGTTTCATCAAAGTGATAAAGAGTAATTTAAACAATATCTCAAGAATGTATGGACCAATATATGGTAAAAAATTAATAAAAAATATCTCAAGAGTAAGAATAACAATGTAAATGTTTGATTTGAATAAACTATATTATCATAAAGCTATCCTACACCATGAATATATCATTGTAGTATTTTAACAAACTTTGTTAGCACAACTTTTCATTACAAGAATTTGAACATTAATTGATTTTATATTTGGACCTCCAATTCATCATTACTCTACAATGGCTTAGACAACTTTTTTATATATTTAAAAAATCCAAATTTTAATATTAAGAAGGAAAATTTTGATACTCCAGTATTCTATGAATTTTGTTTCCTAGGAATACAATTTTGATAAAGGGAAATCTTGATACCTAATTATCACTTATGTTTAAAAATTACAAAATAGTAGAAATAAAAAAATTATGATGTATATTTTTTGAATGAATGAAAAAAATCCTATATCATGAAAATTTATTAATATTGAATCTAATCCTTGTGATAATATTATAGCAATTTTTTTTACATACATAGATAGAGACAAATATTTGAGAAAGATGTCTAGTAGTTAGGCTAAAATTAATGCATTGTACCTTAATTTTGAATATATATATTTTTGGTTATATTACGAAAGGATAGTTTTGAAAGGAATCCCTCAACCTTTTACATCAATTCCGATAGGGAGAAAACTCATAAAAAACATAACTAAACAAGAAAAAATAAAGATAGCTAATCAACCCAAAAAGGGACTCCAAAAATAAGCATAAACAAAGCCTAAAACACCTTATATCACCAACCACTGGAAGGTGGTATCACAAATCAAATGATCAAGGATACAATGATAAGTTCAGAATCGAGTTAGTTTTGGAAAATTTTATCCATTGTCGCTTCATGCAGAATCTCACCCACAAGATGATTCACCTCCTTAGAGTAATCCATAACGATATTCATCGATCCTAGAATAAATCACTGTTTAATTTCCACCAACTTGAGTTTTTGAGTAACAATGCAATGACCCCAGTAATTAGGATTAGAGCGAGGGACCTCCTCAAGAGATTTACTTTTCTAATTAGCCTTGGACATGTTCTCAAAGTTCAACTGAATTAGGGTAACTTGGGGATCTTCTTTCTTTGACATTTTATTCAATAAGCAAATAGACCGCCTTGCAATACTTCTTATACCTTTGGTCAAAATAGATATTCCACTAGATCTTCTACTAATTTGAGTCTCCTTTGGATACTTAGTGTGGTTATCCAACTCTTCAAGATCCAGAGATTCAGGTCTCAAACTCTTAGAGCAATGAGCATTTTCTCGCACTTCCCTAAATAAAATGTGTAATCCTCAGATTATTTTATCGACTCCCATAATTTTGGGCATAGAATACAACTCTTTCCCTCCCAAATACTCACTCTATTATTTGGATATAAGAATTTGAGGGCTCCATATAAGAAATGATTGAGATTGGGATTGGTTGAGACTCAATGGACTTGAGAATATCGTCAGCAATGAAGCATTTTTATATAGCAAATTGTTCAAATACCATCAAGGACAGGTATTGATGGATGGGATTTAAACCTTTACCACTCTGTACATCAGTCATACTTATTCATAGACTAAAAGAGAAGCATGAGAATTTTCATCCATTTTTACCTTCTCAGATGATTCAAAAACATCGTATGAAACCTCCAAAGAATATCATTGGAAGGACCAAGATTAAAGTAATCCATAATTGCAATTATCACCTTGTCCCAAGGAGGAGTGAGGGTCTTGGAACTAAAATTATTTTTTTCCCTCGAAATTTACTCATCCTTGTTGAGGAAGAGACTAATCTCTCTAAGGAGAGAGTGTTTCTGCCTGTTGTGATAAGCACCATCGAAAGGAAGACCTATGGTTCTACTACTCAGCTCAACCGAGACTTCAAATTCCCAATTATCCACTTTTACCTAACCATCATTTCATGAGTGCACCATCCATCTAGAGAGAGTCAGGTTGTGACCATGAAAATTTTGAAGGAAACTCAAGAGACCCCCTTTCTTGAGAATTATCTTAACCTCCTCATCCACCACCAACAAAGCTGGTTCCAAATGCAACTTCGTTGGGTGGGATTTTGGGCTTAATTTCCTAGCTTTCCCATGAAAAACAAAAATATCTTGGGCTTAATTTCCAAGATTTCCCCATGAAAAACAAATGCCACTTCAAAATCCAATAAACAACACCAAAGATCACCCATAAAAGCTGAATAAGCTCCCCTATAAGAGAAAATAGGAAGAATATGGAATAATCTGGAGAGGTTTTAGGGCAATAAAGGGGAGGAGGAACCAATAATGTGACTACCAAGAAGATCAACCACTAAAAGTCCATGCTTAGAAGAAAATAAAGCACAAATTTATCCTAGGAAAGTTGGTACCAATGCAGGTTTGAAATCATCAAAATTGACTTATATTTGTAAAGGATAAGGAACCTCAATCACCTCCCTTTGCACTAGCCATCGAGCCTTCTCGGAAGGCTTGAGCATTGGAAACTGAGAACGATGAAATAAATACTGCAACAAGAAGAATCCTAAATTTTAGAATCTTGGAGAGTCACAAGAATTAACCACCTCACTCCCATTATAGCATTGCAAATAACCAAGGAGGGAGCATTGGAGGGGACGCCCCATATGGGAAAAGTATTATTCCCATAATGGACAAGAGATTCAAAAAATTCACTGACTTGGATGTGGGCCACATGCCAACTCAAATCACCACCTAAGTCCCCCACAAAAGGGCCATGGGAACCCAATAAACATGATGGGCATCACATTAAAAATGGGCATCATTCTAGCATTTTGAATTAAAAATTAAGCAATTGGTAAAGGATGTAAACTAGGCCAACTATTGAAAGTAATTGTGATGTAACTTATGAACTAAAAATGTCCAAAACTCCTCAAAGCGCCACCTAAGAAAAACTCCCACAAATAGATCTTAGGTCACCAATAGATGAGTTGGGCTTCACACCCAAAAGGGGTGCCATTCTACCAATTCAAATACAAAGGAGCACCATCACTTAAGATTGCAAGCAAAACCAAATGTCAGGAGTAATAATGATGTAACATTTTGATTTGCAATTGAACGGGTACCTAACAAACATTAAGGGACTTTTGCATTAAGAAGATTTAGAATATCCAACAAGAAATTATTTCTCTACACTGTAAATCTAGAATGGTTGATGCCTAGATTAGTCAAATAATCAGCAAGTGAATTACCCTCAAGGAAATTTTTTGATTCACCCATCATATTTGTGATATTCTAGCTCGAGGCTAAAGAAGAATTTTAAATGTTGATCACATTCAACGAATCCCCTTCTATATCAACATTCACTGCCCCCAATTCAACCAAAAGTTTAATACCTTAGAAGGCAGCTCATGCCTCTGCAAAGTGGTATGTTTTAGATAATAAATGCTCAAAATATGCCATAATGATTTCTTCCTTACTGTTTCTTATGACATCGCCAGCCCCCAGCTATTCTGGATTACCTTTTGAAACTTTGTAAAAATGAACACTAATAAATGAAATTTTAATCTTGAATAATTTTAAATGAACACTACAAAATAAAATTTTAATCTTGATTAAACATAGACATGTTATTTATAATTTTTTTTTTTGAAATTTTTGAAAAACATTTCTGGTGTGGATATATGCTTTTCTAATACCCACTTGGGCTTTTATATGTTTTAGCATATAATATGCCACTTTCAATTTATCAAAGACAAATCTTTAAGAATTGCACTTGCCAATAAATTGTCTAACCAAATTCTATATGCAACATTAACACCTTAAAAACCATAATTATATCTGATTCATAATGATATCTAATGTGACTTGAGAATAATAAATTAAAATATACATCACCACAATATAAAAATACTAGCTACAACTTTTTTGTTTTGTTGAGGTGGTGCAATACAACTGTGATAAATATATAGACTTATAATGTCCAACTGTCTACTCTCCTTTATTTGGTCCTTATAAAAACCAATATCATATTGGTTAAGGTGATTTAGAATGTGATAAAATTTTATTATTAAAACAATAAAATATCATACTTTTAACTGTGATACATGAACATTTTTCAACTAAAGTTGGGTTGCACCTTTATTAATATTTCTAAAATAGGGTTATATGCTTGCTTGAGTTTAGAGGTCCTCTATCATCCCACTACAGATAATTATGTTTTATATTTTAGACCTATTATCGATATTGACTATAAGTTTCCATATTGAATTTTTGAGATGGAGAAATTTTTTTACTATAACATCAACCTACTAAAGTTTGAGTATTTAGTAGTGAAACAAAAATGCGTATTATCATCAATAAAGTGGGCCTACATTTAATGGATATTCTTGTGTTTATTGGGTAGAATCTTGAAAAGGTCAATGACCCTTATAGTTATGGGTACCATTTACAGTCACATTTTAAATTTATATTTATTAATATTTTAGACCTCAAACCTAATAAATATACCATATGTGATGGTTATGACGCATCTAGACCACAACAAGTTTGGATGATCAAATTTCTACTTGATCAACCTATGGAGATGAATGAATTTCTATTTATATTTTTAAATTTTAATTAAATTGAGGGTAAAAGGTAAATAAATACATTAGAAATAAAAATTCCAAGTGAAAATTTTAAATAAGTCTAATAATAAGAGATGCCATTAAACGAATATAATTAATTTTCATATATACAACCTAAACATTCGTTCATCCATGAAAAGAGTAATATGCAAGAAATATAATTAATACATAATTATTATAATTTACTAATTTTAATTTGAATAATAACATGAAAAAGTATAGCAGTGGCGGTGGTAACCCTAGTAGAATGGAGTTAGAAATTTTGATGGATCTTGAATCGAGTGCGTATGAGAGTGTGGAAAAGTTGCAAGAGTAGAGGAGTGAGATGGTGGAGGCAGATGGATTGAGAGTGAAGGAGGTTTTCATTGGTCTAAAGGATGGCAGATGGATCAAGAGTAAAGGAGGTTTTCATTGGTCTAAAGGATGGCAGATGGATTGAGAGTGAAGGAGGTTTTCGTTGGTCTAAAGGATGCCAAGTTTGGTAGTGTTCCCTGTGTTGGTTCCCTAGTTTCTTTGGGGGGTCATGGGTCACCAAAAGGTAAATCTAAGTGGAGGTTCCCTAACCAATGCCACAAAAATATTATTAGACATTTAAATACTAGTAACTTGTTTTCTATCATGGCATCTAATAGTGTTCACTCCCTCTGATCCAAAGTTCTGTTTGACCTCTCTCTAGTAAATAATGAGATTTGCATTTTGAGAGATCTTATCCAAATCACTATGGATGAAGGCAACTATAATATTGTGGGGAGATTCTAGGGTGAAGGCCATATTTGAATTTAATTAGGAGGGCCCTAACAAAATGAAAACCTTTGAGATCTATGGAAATTGTAGCAGTTTCCAAATATTTTTTATAATCAATTTGAATTGTGTGGAATATTCAAACCACATATTAGGGGAGGCCCTTGGTTTTATGGAAAAAAAGGTCCGTTCCTTCAAAAATAGGAGCCTAAGTTTAACACACATACTCAAAAATTGAACTCGATACCTCTTTGGTTTCGACTCCCTGACCTCCCATTTCATCTATGGCATGATGATATTCTAAGAGGGGTGGTGAAGGTGGTGGGGGATCTTATTCATATTGATTCAGCTACTAGATCGAAGTCTAGAATGGTTTTTGTGAGGATGTGCATCTTGGTAGATCCAAGACCCTTAGTTTGTTTTGGGTGCAAAAAATCTAACCATACCCTGGATCTATGCCCATCAGGGAAAAATCAAGAGGGTAATGAAAAGCATAAAAGGATAATGAAAAATATTAAAAAAGAAAGTGTTATTGCCCTAGATGCTCAAAAGTAATTTGGTAAAGACTCATCAAAGTCTAAGGAGATTGGTGACCAAATTTGGTTGGAAAACCCTTAGGTACTAGAGAAGTCTTCCAACCTGTTAGATGTTTTAACATAAATCGAGGAGAATTCATAGGAGGTTAAGGCTATGGCAAGTTGTGAAGTCCCTCTAATTATTGTAAAAGAGGCAAGTCCATAAAATATTCTAAATTATATTATGGTTTCATAAGATCTTCAAAATTCCTTTGGTTGCATAGGGTCAAATTTTTCTCTAGAGGATCCTGTTGTCCAAATGGTGGCCCATGTGAATGAGCCTCGATTGGCTCCCCAAAGTATTACACAGAGAAATAATCCTTGGGTACTAAAAATCATAGTCAGAGAAAGGGTCCTATTTATGTGGGGGTCAAACAAAAAGTGGGGAAGCCCCTAATTAAAACTTTAAGAAGGGAAACTAAATTTGAAATTGCAAATGGATCTCAATATTTGCTCAAGGTTGAAGAAGGAAAGGTGAAGGTTGATAGTGGAAAAAAAGAGAGCAGAGTCTCAAACCAAGTTGTTGGTAGAAATGATATTAAAATTTTTTGGTGATGAAATATTTTTGAAAGGTGGTTGAAGCCAGGATGCAAATGCCCAAGATGTAGGATTCATGATCTGAAATAGGAGCCAATATGCAAATGCCCAAGATGTAAACTGTAAGATTCAAAATAGGACTGTGTGTACACCTAGAATACTAAGAATGCTAGTAAAATGTGCTACTCTCCTAACAAAGAGAGCAAGGCCTCAACCATGTTGATGATCCCTCCTCAGACTGTGAGCTTATTGCTTTTGTGAAGAAAAACTTAAGACGAGGCAAGAATACATAAGGTAGGCTTTTTTCTTCTAACTGTTGCTGGTGGATTCAACAACGATGAGTTTTTGGGTTCCCCTACCAGTGCTGAAGTTCTCTCAACTCTACCTTTGCTACTATTTTGTTTACCTTATTTTCTTGTAATGTTTTTAGTATCTAACTATTTCTATTATTTAGTTTTTAGACCTTGCTGCTCCATCTTAACCAAGATATTATGTTTCATCTTGGATATTTTAGTAATGGTTTGATTTTTGTTATTTTCAAGGTTTTTTCCTATTTTCTTGTGTTTCTTGGTAAACCCTAAGTGGTTGACCTATTGGGCTCTCTTCTTGTGGATTTTACCTTTTGTCAAAAGGTTTCGAGGACCCTTTCAAAACCTCTTCCAATAAACAAATAAAAAATAACATAAGAAAGTGTAAAAACACACAAACTAATACAAATCAACAATGTACTTTCATAGATAATTGAAGCATTGACATCTACACATAAATTGAATCAAATGTGTCCAAGGATGGGTCCAAGTATTATGAAAATAATCCATATAAATGTTATATATAACTTATTTATATGAGCTCAGAGGTATAAGGTTTAAATCTCGGGCATCGCCAGACTGAACGCTTGTCCCTTTCCTGGTGCTTTAAGCGGCGTAAGAGGTTTAAAATGATTGTGGCATGGTGGTTATAGGTACGGACTGCACGAAGATCTGTGTGGTGGATTCTAGGGTGGATAGCACAAAATACTATGGCGGCCATAAAAGCTGGACAACCTGCCTGGATTCGTGGCGACTACCGATTCCACCATGTAAATTAAAAATATATATATATTTATATGAGATAATGACTAAATTCAATTCAAAATTCTAATCCCCTAGTTCACTTTATAATTAATTTTAGAAAACATCTTCAATCCTATAGATCAAACATCTTGAGCAATCATACTTAAGTAGTAAATATTAATACCTAGGTCTAGGATGTGTGTTTCTAGTTGTATGATGCTATTTTATCTCCAAATGTAATTTGCTTGACTAATTTAATTCTAACATCTAAGTCTGTATCAAATTTTATGATGAAATCATCCAACTTTAGATCCTCCCATGCTTGATATTTTATTTTTAGCTTCTTCTAAGATGCATTCATTGCTTAAGTTATTCAATCCTATAGATTAGTAATTTTTTTTATATTTAACTATAAATAAACCACTTTTCCATTTAAAATTAACTCCTTTTTTCTATCCAATAAAAATCCCTATTTATGTCATTTTAACATTAGTCTAATTTACAAATTAGTGTCCTTATGCTCAATAATTTTATGCTTTCTTGATAATCATGGGAGACATGGTCTATTGATAATTAAATATTGCTGACACATTTGAAACCTAGTAAGACCTCATATATTTTTCCTTTAGCTCCTTCTACAAGCAATAAATGGAACCAAGTTTCATTTTTTCAATCCTAAACATTTTTTTTTTAAATCAATGCAAATCAAGAGATCATTGTCATAGGCAAGCTAAAACTCTAACATATTCAAAAAATATAATTATCTACACTTGTAACCATACTTTAGAAAGAGATAAACTATCTATACTATGGCTATATTTTTCTTTATAATAATTATTATATGTATGATACATGAAGCATAACAATAGTTTCAATTCATCATTTCCAAATTCAAAAACTTTTGAGAGTTCCATGATGATAGATTATTTCTTAAAAGTGAAATAATCAAAAGTAAATAAAATTTTCATGCATAACATGATTCATTCATACACATATGTAACATTTTAATTATAAACAAAAAATTTAAAAACTAAAGAATAACACACATCTAGTCCTTTACTTCTTTAAAATTTACACTTAAACAAATTGGTCCATCATTTCTAAGGGTGGGGGTAGATTTTATTTTGTATGTATTATTTTCACTTATTTATTTCTCTTTCAAGCACACTAGACCTAGCATTTACAATTTTGATAAATATATTTCATGTATGCATTTGTTATTTATTATTTTCTTGTATAATGAGGGTTTTTTTTTTTTTTTTGGTAATTAAGGTACAATTTCATTACATCCGGGTTTTCCAGGTTGACCCAAAACCTTTTACAAAATCAGCACTATGTTGTTACGGATCAAAAACTCAATAGGGACAGTCTGTCCTTCGCTGCTAGTACCCTTCTGAGGTCCCCCTGCCAAGAAAGAGCACCGCCCCTTACACATATTTACCAACACCTTAGAACACAGGCAGTGGCCCACCGCATTGCTCTCTTGCTGCCCCAGCCTCGAAAATGCGACCTGTCACGAAATCACGATGTCCTTAAGACTTCTCCTTCATTTGCTCTGAAGAGTCACGAAACGGTGACATGTCACGAAAAAGAGACATGTCACGAAATCGTGACATTCTGCCAACGTTCTGCTCCTTTGCCACTAAAAGTCGTGAAAATGCGACAAGTCACGAAAATGAGCCATGTCGCGAAATCGTGACATTCGTCTCCCATATTGCACTCTTTCTGCTTCCAGCCTCCTTGCTCCTTTTCTTGGCTTTTGCCCACAAAAATCCAACATGCTGCAAAATCGTGACACTTTCGCCTCCTCACACTTTCTCTTTTCTTTTGGTCGCGAAAATGCGACATGTCGCGATATCGCGACACTTTTTCCTTCCTCCTCTTTCTCTTCTCTTTTGGTCGCGAAAATGCGACATGTCGCGATATCGCGACACTTTTCCTTCTTACTCTTTCTCTTCTATTTTGGTCACGAAAATGTGACATGTCACGAAATCATGACACTTCTGCCTCTTTGACCTCTTTTGTTGCTTTTGGACACGAAAAGCCAACATGTCGCGAAATCGTGACACTTTCGCCTCCTTGCTCCTTTTCTTGGCTTTTGCCCACGAAAATCCAACATGTCACGATATCGTGACACTTTCGCCTCCTTACTCTTTCTCTTCTCTTTTGGTCACGAAAATGCGACATGTCGCGATATCGCGACACTTTTTCCTTCCGACTCTTTCTCTTCTCTTTTGGTCACAAAAATGTGACATGTCGCGATATCGCGACACTTTTCCTTCTTACTCTTTCTCTTCTGTTTAGGTCGTGAGAATGCGACATGTCACGAAATCGTGACACTTCTACCTCTTTGACCTCTTTTGTTGCTTTTGGACATGAAAATGCAACATGTCGCGATATCGTGACACTTTCTCCTCCTTGCTCCTTTTCTTGGCTTTTGCCCACGAAAATCCAACATGTCGCGAAATCGTGACACTTTCGCCTCCTTACTCTTTCTCTTCTCTTTTGGTCACGAAAATGCGACATGTCGCGATATCGCGACACTTTTTCCTTCCTACTCTTTCTCTTCTCTTTTGGTCGTGAAAATGCGACATGTCGCGATATCGCGACACTTTTCCTTCTTACTCTTACTCTTCTGTTTTGGTCGCGAAAATGCGACATGTCACGAAATCATGACACTTCTACCTCTTTGACCTCTTTTGTTGCTTTTGGACACGAAAAGCCAACATGTCGCGATATCGTGACACTTTCGCCTCCTTGCTCCTTTTCTTGGCTTTTGCCGCGAAAATCCAACATGTCGTGATATCGTGACACTTTCGCCTCCTTACTCTTTCTCTTCTCTTTTGGTCGCGAAAATGCGACATGTCGCGATATCGCGACACTTTTTCCTTCCTACTCTTTCTCTTCTCATTTGGTCGTGACAAAGCGACATGTCGCGATATCGTGACACTTTTCCTTCTTACTCTTTCTCTTCTATTTAGGTCACGAGAATGCGACATGTCGCGAAATCGTGACACTTCTGCCTCTTTGACCTCTATTGTTGCTTTTGGACACGAAAATGCAACATGTCACGATATCGCGACACTTTCTCCTCCTTGCTCCTTTTCTTGGCTTTTGCCCACGAAAATCCAACATGTCGCGATATCGCGACACTTTCGCCTCCTTACTCTTTCTCTTCTCTTTTGGTCGCGACAATGCGACATGTCGCGATATCGCGACACTTTTTCCTTCCTACTCTTTCTCTTCTCATTTGGTCACGAAAGTGCGACATGTCGCGATATCGCGACACTTTTCCTTCTTACTCTTTCTCTTCTATTTTGGTCACGAAAATGTGACATGTCGCGATATCGTGACACTTTTTCCCTCTTGCTCTTTCTCTTCTCTTTTGGTCACGAAAATGCGACATGTCGCGATATCGCGACACTTTTTCCTTCTTGCTCAACATGTCGCCAAAAAGTGACACTTTTTCCTTCTTGCTCACCATGTCGCGAGATCGTGACACTCTTTCTTTCTTGCTCAACATGTCACGATATCGTGACACTTTTCCTTTCTTGCTCTACATGTCGTGAAATCGTGACACTTTTTCTTTCTTGCTCAACATGTCATGAAATCGTGACCCTTTTTCCTTCTTGCTCAACATGTCGTGATATCGTGACCCTTTTTCTTTCTTGCTCGACATGTCGTGATATCGTGACACTTTTTCTTTCTTGCTGTATTTTGCTTTTCCTTAACCAACGACATGTCACGAAATCGTGACATCGGTCCTTGGCCGCTGCCTTTGCCCCTAACCCCATCACATGAGGCCACCATGCCACCTGGATCCTTCCCCCATTGCAAAGAAAACTAAAGCCATCACAAGAAGGACCGAAGCAATACTGACAAAACAAAAATGAAACTCCTCTCCCTTTTTTCGATCCCCACAGGTTCATCATCATTGGCGATCATTTTGAATAATTTTTTCCACATCACTTGGGACCCCATGTTCCCAAGTGACCAGCCCAATGGCTTCCACCCCTATATTGGCCAAGATATCAGCTATTTTATTTGCTTCCCTAAACACGTGCTGGGCCTTCCGATCATTCCTGGCCTGGTAGAGAATCCTAGCCTCTTCGATGACAGTCTTAATCCACCACGGAGGATTTTTCCCATTGCTGAGAAGGTTTATGACTTGCATCGAATCTCCTTCGATAATTAGATTACCTTCAATCTCTTGAGCCAACTGAAGACCCCTCCATAACGCTCTTGCTTTCGCCTCGTTGTTAGTCCTTGTTCCCAGCTATTCAGAAAAGGCCATCACCAGCTTGCCTTGATGGTCTCTCACAGCTCCTCCAGCCCCTGCTTTGCCAGGGTTACCTTTAGAGGCCCCATCGAAGTTGAGCTTGAACCAACCAACCGGGGGCGGTTTCCACTTGACATCTAATCTGGGATTGACCTTGGTAGACACAAGTTTCTCGCCCAGAGTAATATTTAAGGATTGAGCGATCAGCCTCTCCCAGGGGGAAGGATTTCGAGCTTCATGAGGAATAAGGCTGACGTTTTCACGGGCGAAGGTAAGAATCTTATTGGTGATGGAGGTAACATCATGGCTCGACTCATGGAATGCTCTATGGTTTCTTTCTAGCCAAACCTGCCAAAGAAAATGATGGAGACAAATCTTCCAAAAAAACCTCAGCCTGAGGCTAACAAAGGGATTTGGCCATTGGAGGAAGAGGTCAATGATGGTGGCTGGTCTAACCCAGCAAATGCTAAAGGCTTGAAATAACCCATTGAGGACCCTCAGAGAGACCGGGCATTCAAGGAAAATATGGAGGGTGGACTCCCAATTGGCCCTGCACAAAAAATAGCGGTTAGCAACTATCATACCTTTCCTTATCAAGTTGTCAATAGTAAGAATCCTGCCTTGGATCACCAGCCACGAGAACATTGCAACTTTAGGAATAAGATTTTTGACCCACACCAGCTGAGTCTGGAGTGTGGGGTCCTCAGTATCTAACATTAGCATGTATGCAGATTTGACTGAGAACTGCCCATTTTCGGTAGCTGCCCATATTACATGATCCTCCTCAGGTCTCATGGAAATGAATTGTTGATGCAGGATGCTTTGGATTTCTTCTGATTCAGCTTCAAATCCTTGAATCCTTATCTGTTTCCAAATAAGCCTTCCTCTGTCCTGGCTCATGAAATCAGCCACTTTCCTTCCTATGAGATCCTCTGTGATTCTTTTGATCCTCGCTAGGTGAGGAACCTGAGATAAAACTTCATCCTTGGCCCACCTGTCATCCCATAACCTGATCTTCTGCCCGTTACCTAGAACCCATCTTAGGCCTTTCTTTATGACCTCTCTACTTGTTAAGATTGCTTTCCAGAACGTCGAACCTCTACTGTGCACCGTGTCATTTAGGAAATCGATATCTTGAAGATATTTTCTTTTAATTATGGCAGTCCACTCATTCTCCTCATTGATAATGAGATGCCAAGCTTGTTTGGCTAGCAAGGCTGTGTTTAGGTGAGCAACTCTTCTTAGTCCTAGCCCCCCATTTTCTTTCGGCCTGCAAACCTTGCCCCAGCCCACAAGGTGGATCCTCTATTTTTCCTCTGACCCAGACCAGAGAAAATTCTTTTGGAGCTGTTCAATTTTTTGGTATACTCTGGTTGGGGCCTTAAACACAGATAGAAAATAAACCGGAATGCTCTGTAAGGATGCCTTAGTGAGAGTAAGTTTCCCGGCCTGAGATAAAAAATGTCCTTTCCAACCCACCAATTTCTTTTGGATTCTTTCTACCACTCTATCCCACATAGATTCTCTCGGAGGACCATAGAAAAGGGGAAGGCCTAAATAAGAGGTAGGAAGAGTCGCTATCGAACATCCCAAAATCTCTGCTATTCTGGCTTGTCTCTGAATTGGGGTGTTGAGGAAGTAAAGCTTACTCTTGTTGAAGTTCACCTTCTATCCCGCCGCATCCTCGTAGAGTTGGAGAATGTGCTTAATCCTTCTGGCTTCAACCACTGACGACTGGGTCAACATCAAAGTGTCATCAACAAATTGTTGGTGAGTAACTGGGTTGGTGAGAGAGGTGGCTTTAATCCCCGAAATTAATCCAGTAGTGCATGCTGCTTTAATAGTTCTACCTAATGCCTCTGCTACTATAATGAACAGCATTGGGCTAATCGGATCTCCTTGTCTGAGCCCCCTATGGCTCTGGAAATACCCAGTTGTCGTGCCATTGACCAAAACTGAGAACCAAGGTTTGGATATGCACTCTTTTATCAGCCTGACCCACTGAGGATGAAAGCCGAACTTCAGAAGAACAACCATCAAAAAATCCCAGTTAATGCGGTCAAAAGCTTTATTCATATCAAGCTTTAGGGCAAAGACCTCCTTGTTGGTTTGCCTAGCAGAGTGCAGAGCTTCATGGACTGTGATCGCACCATCCACAATTGATCTCCCCTGAACTGAGCTTCCTTGACCAGAGTCAATAATGAGGGGCAATATTTCTTTCATCCTGTTAGCAATGGCTTTTGTTAAAATCTTGTAGGATACGTTACATAAACTAACCGGTCTAAAATCTGCCATTGTCTCCGGTGTTGGGCCCTTAGGAATCAGGGCTATAAAGGTGGACTTGAACCCTCTCGGGATATGTTTTGAAGCCTGGAACTCTTTGATAGCAGAAATGACATCCTCTCCCACAATATCCCAGAAAACTTGGAAGAACCGAGGAGGGAACCCATCAGGGCCAGGGGCCTTCTCAGGTTCCATACTAAACAAAGCATTTCTGATTTCTTCATCAGTGAAGGGAGCAAGAAGCTTACCATTAATGGCCTCATCAACCAAGCTAGGAATGAACTGGAGGAGAGTGTCCTTGGCTTCCTCTATACACTGGGATTCATCCCCGAGAAGGGAGCTGAAATAAGCAATTGCTTCCTCTCTGATCTCAATCAAATCCTGGGTTTTGGATCCATCAGCTTTGGTCAACTCTCTGATCTTGTTATTACTTATGTTCCTCAAGGTTGTGACATGAAAGAACTTTGAGTTCAAGTCACCATCCTTTAGCCATAAAGCCCTGGATTTTTGTCTCCAGTATATCTCTTCACAAGCCAAAATATTGTGATATTCTGAAAGCTTGGCTTGCTCCTCCTTCCTAGTAGCTTCATCACCGATACCATTTTGTATCGAGTTGTCAATGACCTGCAACCTTTCTCCCACTTGTTTCTTGTTCTCAAACAGGTTCCCAAAAACCTCCTTATTCCAAGTTCTAAGATTATCCTTTACTAATTTCAGCTTTTGAGCAAGTTTGAAACCTGAACTTCCCTGAAAGGGTTGCTGCCACCATCTGGAAATATTTTCTTTTAACTCCGGGTGCCTGATCCACATTGACTGGAATCGAAAAGGTTTTTTGAAGGAGTTTGACTTTGGAACCTCCAAAAGGATGGGATTGTGGTCAGAGGAAATTTTGGGAAGAGTTTGCAGAGTAGAGTCTCCAAACCCAGCAATTGCCTCCTTTGATAAGAAAAACCTGTCAAGTCTTTCCTGGATAAGTTGGCTTCCTGTTCGCCTGTTGCTCCAAGTATACTTGGCTCCTCTTAGCCTCACATCCATCAGTTGGTTCGAGTTTACGAAGTCATTGAAGTCTTCCATACTTCTGGTTGGGAGCCCTGTTCCACCCTTTTTGTTCGAGGGGTATAATGGCGTGTTGAAGTCGCTTGCCACCACCCACGGGATGTCATGGAAAGCATCACCCAGTTTACCCAGGTACTCCCACAAAGAAGCTCTCCCTTGAACATCATTGGGAGCATAGACATTTGAGAAGATCCACGATCTATTGTTGTTAATATCATGGAAAAAAACACTCAGCACCCTGTCATCATCTTGGATAATGTTGCCATCCACCTCCCGAGGATCCCAAAGAACCATGAGCCCCCTGAAGTTCCTCTAGCCGGTTTGCACACCATGTCCCCTTGACTCCACATCTTTTTTGCTATTGTTTTTGACTGGGCTTCGTCTAATTTTGTTTCTTGCAACATCAAAATTGTTGGATTGTATTGCCTTCTTAACGAGCTAACCACCCTCTGAGTGGGTCGGCCATTGAGGCCTCTCACATTCCATGAGAGAACCTTCATTTAGATTGTTTAGAGTTTTTCCCCTTCCCCCTCCCTTGAGGAGGTTTTCCTGATTTGTTATCTTCATGCCCTGGGATAACTTGTTGTATCAGTGTTTTTTGTTTGCCACTGGCAATCTCATTGTCAGTCCTCATTCTGTTGTGCTCTGCATTTGACATCCTCCCCTTCTTTCTCTCACTGCCATAGTCAATAGGTGACTTAGTAGTACTCCTGGTCTGCTTGGGGCTGAAAGGTGGATGAACTATCTGTTGTAGAACCGGACTAACGCATTCCTCACCATCATTCATGTCTACCACCTCAATCCTTGATTCTAACTCCTCCATCTGTTTCCTGTATTCTCCTAATTTTTGTATTGAACCTTCTAGATGGTTTGACGGGCTTCTGGCTATGATGGTGGGAAGGTCTATTTTCGAAGACTCTATCTCCTCCACCCATTTTCTATATTCTCTAGGATTTTGCCTTACCCCTCCCTGGGGGCTTGAGGGGTTCTTGGTTATGGGGTTTGTAGGACCCGCCCTTGATGGGGATTCTAGGGTTTCAGGGATTTCACCTTGCAGGTTTCCTTCCTCTAATTCCTCATTCTCCTCTTCTACCATTAGATCCTCTAAAATTTTGAACTTATTTGAGCTTGGAATTTTAGGGCTTACCTGATTTTCCTGTTCGTCGGTGAGATGTTGCTTGTCTTTGCTCTGACCTTGCCCTACCCCCTGTTTTGTCTTCTCCTGATAAATGTGGTTATTTTTAGAAGGCCTAAACCCTCCTTTGCCCATGGGGCCTCCATTTAGAGGGAGGTTCCTAGGAAACCCTTTCTCATTTGCTCGTTTGCCTTCCATCCTTTGGTTTTCTCTGCTAGCTGCTAGATTAGGGCACTGATTTTGCAAATGGCCTTGGGTTTTGCACTCAGGGCAAAAAGCTGGCCTGTTTTCATATTCCACCACCTATTTTCTTAGGTAGTTGTCGTACCCTAGCTCCACAATATTTGGCAACTCAGAGTCTAAATTAGCGTTGACACATATTCTTGCATGTGTCATCCTTGTCCTAGCCAAGGTTGCATGATCTATGGAAACCAGTTCTCCAATCGCTCTGGCGATGCCTTGCAGCCAATACTCATTGAAAAACTGAGCTGGTAGGTTAGGAAGACGAACCCAAATAGGGGCAGTATTGATATTCTATTTTTCAGGGTCGAAATCCTCCCCCCACTTCCTGAGGAATAGACTACGTTTCCCTAAAAACCAGGGTCCTCCAGTTAGAACGCGGTTCGCATCCTCCTTGTTATTAAATCTTATGATGAAAAACCCCCTGGACAGGGCAACAACCTCCATACTCCCCACCGTTCTCCATTTGGAAAGAGCCCAGGATCGTATAGTCTCTATATCCGGCCTTCCACCCAGAAACTTACCCACTAAAGAAAACTCTTCCATGGATAAAAAAGGACCCATCGAAGCAGAAGGAGCCATTATCCTATTATTCACCGGAATGAGGGGCGGGAGTGAAAGGAAATCACTCTTTCTCCCCTTAACAGTTTTCGCAAAGGACCGGCCTTCTCTGGGGCCCGCATCGCCCTTCTGGGTCCCTTTGTCCGGATCTTTTTGAGGAGGGTCGAGCCCTCTTTGGACAACCCCACCTGACGTCGAAGGCCTCCCTTCCTCTGGATCCTCGCCTGATTCCTTCTCGAGGTTCCTTCCCAAACCCTCTGTGCCTTCTCTGCTTTTCCCGCCCGAAACTTTCAAACTTCCTCCGTTGCTCCTCTCCTCCATTCCTCCCGCTCCCCAAATATCTATTCCTAAGTACCCTACCCGTATAATGAGGGTTCTTAATAATTGATGTTATTAGCTTTATTGGAATGTAACTAATGTACACTCTCTTCATATTAGGAGAAAAATCTAAAATAAGTATTGTGTTGAAATAACTATTGAAAATGTGTTATTTTATATTTCACATTTTAAAATAATATTATTTTCTAAAATTAAAGAGATTTGTCCATATAATCATAAATTCATGTTGAATTGCTTTATATTTATTTTTTGTCAATATCATAATGTTTTTCTTCTAATATTTAGAAGAACAAAATCAAAGTTAATAATTTGAAGAACAATAAGAACTAGAAGTAGGAGTAGATTGAATCCCAACAAAATTTGTTTGATATAAAATATCAACAATCAAACTAAGAAGCGGATTCTCAAGAAGATTTAAAAGTGACAAGGAAGGTCTTTCTAGAGATATTTCATTAGAAAAAAATCATTTTCTAATAATAAAATCATGAGCACCAGTGTTAAAATATTAGTGAAACTTGATTTCATACACCATATTACACCAAGACCACATAGTTGTATTACAAAATTTGTTAATTTTGTGTATCATCTAACAAAATTTGAACCTTGGCCTTCTATTCTCTAGAAAGATTTAACCTGGGTGTCCTACTTGAAGTTTAATGTATTAACTATTTGTGACTATACCATTTAATTTCACTTATGACTCTTACCTTTAAGATTATTTCATAAATCAAATGGGAATATGGACCAAAGACATGGACTAAAGCACACAAAGATATACTAAATGATTTTATCCTTGAAAAAATTCTAAAAATGTGTCATGCTTTTGATGGAATGAGTAGGATTCCTATGAATGATGTACACAATACAACGATCTATCTATATTTAAAGTGAGATATTCCATTCTTATCAAATATCTACAAGATCTTTGAAATCCTCACTTTCTAATTATTATCCATAATATTTTTGATATGCTTGAATTGGAAAAAGCATTGTCATTTTATTTAATGGTACAAACCTAAATAACTCTAGTGAAATCCTTAATGAATGTAAGGAATTAATGATTACCTAAGATTAAATTTGAATAGTCATAGGACAATGAACATCAATACTAATAAGATTCAAAGACAAAGAGGATCACTATGTTTTTTCTTATGAAACCATTTCTAATGGTGTTTTTCCAACACACACACCCCTCACAAAAATAATAATATTTTTATCAATTATACATGTAACATTTAACAACATTTGAACCTAGCCCTACTTGTATTATTTAGAAAGATTCAAACCTAGGTCTCCTCCTTAAAGGTCAAGGTATTAACTATTTGGTCTTACAACAATGGATTGCATAAATGAATCCTATAACGAGTCTTGTTTCATATATCACTAGGAATATGGACTGAAGACATACTAAATATCCAAATGTATAAAACAAAATTCTTCTTCTTGAAAATTTCTCAAAATGGGTTATTCCTTTAAGATGATGAGTAAGAGTATTATTTTTTTTGGTAAGTAGTGTTTGTATTTACGACGGGTTTTAACAAGGATCCCAAAACCTGATTACATAAGCAATGGGCCTAGGGCATCAATCCCTTGAAACTGAACACCAAAACAGAAATCCCGCCCAGCGATAACAGTAAGCATGAAACAATCCCTCTCAGCGGGAAACAAACAAATAAGAAATAAAGTAGTTTTGGAGATCCCGCCCAGCGGGGAGTAGCCAAAAACCACCATCGAGAAGATCCCGCCCAGTAGGAAGCAAAGAAAAACTGTTACAATAAAATCCCGCCTCGCGGGAAGCAGTCAAAACCACCAAAAATAGTCCCGCCTAGCGGGAAGCAACATGGAAATCCCGCCATCCGGGAAACCAGCAAAAAAGAAAGGATCCCGCCTCACGGGAAAACCGGTAGATTTGGCGGATCCCGCCCTGTGGAGAAACCATCCCGCCCACCGAGAAAACATTCCGTTCAGCAAGAGCCATCCTGCAGGAATCCGACAGCCAGCACAGAGAGGATCCAGCCCATCAGGAAGTGACCAGAGAGTTGCACCACAAGGAACCCACCCCGGGAAAACAAAAGAGGATCCCAAGTAGGGACCAAGAATCTCGTCCAAGCATAGAGCACGTCAAGGATTCACAAGAAAAATGGAGAAGCTGTCCAAACCCTAAACCGTCACCTCCACCGCACTGAGAAACGCAGGGGACAAGATCCACGTGAATAACCTGCAAAAAACCCTAGGGGGAAGCCTGAGGGAAAAAGGGAAGGGTTCCCTAACCAAATAGGGATCCCTGGGAAGCACCAGTCCAAAAAACCAACCAAGGAAACCCTAGCCAGCCGGGAGTGGCGTAGATAGTGGAGAAGGATCTCCCCCTAGGAGATCATCTGCAAACAACCACTCCCCGGGAGGGATGACCTGGGTTGAGCCAGGGACTAGGCAGGAACCAGGAGCCATGGGAGGGGGAGCAGGGGAGGGACCAGAGCCCTCCCCTCTCTACTTTCTTCCCTCTCCATATCTCCCCGTAAGAGTCTTATTTATGATGTATAGTAGATAATAATATATCTATGCATAAAGTTTGATAATTCTTTTTTATTGAATCTTTGGAAGTTCATTATTATCCTCAAGCATATGATATTTAGTTTTTACTTATTCTCCATAATATTTTTTGAATACTTGAATAGGAAAAACTATCATCGTATTTAATAGTATAAAACCAAATAATTCAAGTGAAATTATCAATGAATTTAAGGAAGCAAGGATTACTTGATGTTTAATAGTCATAGGACCAAAAATATCACTATTAATAAGATTTAAAGGTAGAGAGGATCATTGTACTTTGTACTTATGAAATGTCTCTTGATAGTGCTTACCTAATGCATACCCTTGATAGACACCTATGGAAGATCAATAATTAAAGACCATTAACCATGCAATTATAACTCATGTGGCTCAAAGATATAATATTGGTATGTAAGAATTCTAATACTAAATATCACTAGCAAAACTTCACCCTAGCCACATGGTGTCAAAACCCTTCATATAAGAGGAAGATGAAACATTGTAACACTTTTATTTATTTTTACTTGATAAAAATGGGTTGTACTTGGGTCCCCCACCCTTAAAAAATTACATATCTCTTCTTTAGAGCTTGAGAGTTTACAAATAGATACACTTCTCATCTCAATGGAGATGCTATAGTTAGAAACCAATATCATTTTACATAAACTGTCTAAATTCTTGATTTTCATTTTTTGGATCTTTTAAAATCTCTGTATGAATACAATTACTCTAGAATTTAGCATCTTTCTTGAAATATTCCTATAGCATCTTTCACAATTCCAAAACTTCACCTCTACTATCTATGCCTTACATCTTAGTAGAGTAATATTTTCAAAACATCGCACTAACATAGTTTGCTTTACCAAATCTGGATTGCTAGTTTCCTTCATGAAACACAAGTGCAACCACAAAAATTATAATAAATAGTCTAAATGAACATGCATTATTGTTACAAAATAAAATAGATATTACCAATGGAAAACATTAAAGTAAATCTCAATCATTAATTGATTAAGGCAATTAACAATTTTTGTCAGCTTCACCTAAACTTTCTACTTCCTCTAACCATGGAAAAGAGATGTTAACTTCACGATCCTCAAACAAAAACCCTATATTGGCTAGCATATCTACACATTTATTTCCTTCCCTTAATATATGTGTAAACTTGATTTCTTCAAACTCTTTAGTAAGATATTGAATTTCCACAATTATCTCTTGTATGTTCCATGGAGCCTTTTCTTTCCTCAAAATTGCATTTATTACTATGAAAGAATCATCTTCCATCCAAAATCTATTCCATTTCATTTGTTTACAAATTTTGAACCCTTCTAAAGCTGCCCAAGCTTCAGCTTTACTATTTATCTTAAATCCACAATTGAAAGCATAATGGGATAAAATATCTCCTCTTTTAATTCTAATTATTCCTCCTCCTCCTGTTGGTCTTGCGTTTCCTTTAGATGCTCCATAAAAATTCAACTTAACCCACTCCACATATGGTGGTTTCCACTTTATATTCTTTACCTTATTTTTGCTTCTCTTGTACCCAATATCATAATTCCATTTAATGACTTGACTCCATCTATCAAGACTCTCTGCTTCCAAATTAGGGATTGGGTGAGTTGATAGGATCAATTTAGAATCCTCTATGGCTAAACATATCTTCTTTTTCATTACCTCTAAACTACTTTCCTTTCCTTTAAATATTCTTCTATTCCTTTCTAACCATAAAGTCCAAATTATTGTATCTTTTGATATATCCCGTATTGTATGTAAAGCCTCACTTTTATAAGTGCTCTGCCATTGCTTTAACCAATCTTCAATTCTACTATTCATCACCATGCATTTACCAAACATATTAAGAATACATTGCCATAGATTCTAGATAATTGAGTAATGTCCCAAGAGATGGTCAATACTCTCTTCCTCTTTATTACATAAAATACATTTAAAGGGGCCATGAAAACCCCTTTTCATAAGGTTATCCTAGGATAAAATTCTTCTATGACCTAATAGCCAAAAAAACATTTTGACTTTAGGAATGCTTGGGCTATCCAAAATATCTCTCTAAATTCTAGTGATATTATTATTATGTTGGTGTTGAACATTATATCCACTTGTTGTGTATTCTCATGAGCTATTCAACTCCCAAATCAATTTATCCTTGGCAACCCTTGGAATAATTATAGTTACCTTTCTACTCAATTTCCTCCTAGCATAAATGTCTTGTATACTTGTAAAAAAATATTCTTTCCATTTGTATCTTCCTTCTTGATCCTTGTACAAAATATTTTAAACCCTATATCCGTATTTATCGTGAATTAATCTCATCCAAGGTTTCAAAAATGGATCTAAATTGAGTGGTTTTTTATCACACCAAGTATCCATCCAAATAGAATTTTTTTCTCCATTTCTCACCACCCATCTTAAACCTTTAATCATAATATCAATAGATTTTTTTAAACCATTCCAAATAGTAGAACCATTTGGAAGAGAGAATGTAGTAAATATTAAACTTGGGTCATTGGGATCAACATACTTACTTAGAAGAATTCTTGCCCATTGTATTTGACTCTATTTTTACAATATCTAGATAACTTTTTCCCTACGAGCTAAGTTTACATTTGTAATATCTCTTAAACCAAGACCTCCCCTACTTTTGTCATCCCACAACTTGATCCATTTCACCAAAGAAAATTTCCTTTTATCATGTAAACTTGACCATAGAATGGATCGCATAATAAAGATTAAATTTTTTTCAACTGATTTTGGCATAGAATACAAAGACATAATATGTTGGAATAGCTTGTAAGACTGACTTAATTAACTACACTCTTCCTGCTAATGATAACCATCTATGTTTCCAAGCTGGAAGTTTATTTTAAACTTTACTAATAACTAGATTCCATAAATCTATCCTCATTCTCCCCTCAAATAAAGGCATCCTTAGATAAGTTGTTGGTAAATTTGACTCTTCCATTTGAAGCAACCTATAAATTATTGCTTTGATATTATAAGGAGTGTTAAGAAAGTAAATTTTGGATTTAGTACTATTAATTTTTTAACCTGAAGCTCTTTTGTACTCTTTTAAAAAGTTATTCAAAGCTCTGGCCTCATTTACCTTTGCGCTTACAAAAAGAGCTATATCATCTATAAATTATTGATGGGTGATGTTATCGATGTTATTACTAACCTTAAGTCCACTTATAAACCCATATTTGTAAACATTATAACACTTTTATAAATGATATATCTCATCACAATATCCATCATCTATATCTTTAATAAATAATTTATTAGGGCAGAATTCTAGATTATTTTTTGATGTGTTAAGGAATGATTTATCCTTCAATTGCTAAGTGAGCAAAATACTTGTAATTTAGAAAAAATGATATATTCTATTGAAGAAATGATTTATTATTTTAAAGGTTGAGATGTCATTTACATCATGGAAGGATAATGTGGCTATTTGGGTTTTGGCAGGTTATCTTGTGACTGGATATCTAACAAAATATTTTAATTGTTTATTCCAAACAAGTGTAACTTAAAGATATGCCCAAACTAATGAATTGACTTGTGTTTCTTTTTGAAATAAATTATACCCCTTGTGCATCGGGTAAGCTAGTGAAGTGCAATCATTTTAAGACCATATTTGATATTATACCAGTAATGCATTTACTACTAGTAAGGGACTAACTCAGTTTTTTGTTACCATGGTGGTTGTAAGACATAATGGGATGAGTGTTATGGAGCTTTTCGACCTGCCACATCGAAGAAAATTTGACAACCTCGACTAAATAGGATGAGGTAGCAAGGAGAAAAGAGGATAAAAAATAGTGGATGAGAGTGGGGGTGTAACATATTGACCATGGAGGAGAGGACATTAGAGTTTGGTGGAGATGTTGAATGGGAGACTAGTGGGAGAACAATGCCAGAGACTGTCAAGAGAATTGAAGCCAGAGATTGCCAAGATGATTGATGCTAGAGGCAACTAGAATGATTGGATGTTGGGATAGAGTTGAAGAATCTACTAGAATCATAGAGCAAGTAAAAGAAATTGGTAAGTACTTTCATTGGAGTTAATTTTAAATGCCATGATTTGAGGAAATATATGTAGTTGGTTTATTCGGGGAAAAGACATTTTTGTAGCATTTGTAATCGAATTGTGAAATAACATGGAGTTGTGTGTGTATTAAATTTGGTAATAGGAAAGAGCAAGGCTCAGAATGATTGTGTTTATAGAAATATTACAGGAAATTAAGGATGAGTTTTATCTTGATGTGTGTTTGATAACATTGAGAGAATTATCGTAAAGAATCATTCTATGTTTCCAATAAGGGATAATAATTCACAAGTTAGAATGTGTTTTCGATGTCATGCTGTTAAAATATAGCCTTTAGAATAGCTTAGAGGTCTTCCTAGAAAAACTTATGGTTTGAATGAATTTTTACCAGCAACCTATGCTTAGAATGGTGTCTCTTATGGCATGTTTCCTCTATTGTAGTGGCAGATAGTTGGTTTTTATTTGAAAAGCTAGTAGTACCATTGGTTGAGTTGGGTTTGGCTTACCTTCCAAAAAGATCTCTCTTGCATGCTTTATTTGATAGTTCCATTGGAGGGTCATTACCTATGCTGGGTAGAAATATGGTAGAGTTACTCCTAATAAAGCATTGACCAGGTCGACTCATGGAGCTAAGAGAGTAAGAAAAATATCTATAGGATGTTTCACCATGGATGTGTGAAATGGATTCACTATAAAACTTGGTAACCGTGGTGATGTTGTGTCATCGTGGAGGTTGTGCGAATCTAGGTTGGAGTTAGAAACTTGTGTGTGTGTCCCTTTGGTTGAACAATGACAAAGCAATGGACTTGCCCTTGTTAGTTTAGGAACCTGAGCATGATCATTTTTCAGCAGCGATGAAGGTAATGAAATGTTTTTTGTTATATCTAGAGTAGTTCTGCTTAGCTACCTTGGTTAACTACTTTACATAGGGGTTCCAAAAAGATAAAATCTCTTTATTTTTGAATAGTTTATCCTTTAAGTACATTACTGGATAAGATCCATTTTTTTATACTACTGGTAAATGAAATTCGTAGTGAGGAATAAAGGCTATAGAGTCTCAAGGACTTGACTATGTGGGAAAATCGTTGTAATAGTTCTTTGGAGAAACTTTTGAAAAGGAAGACCCTTGGCCGATTTGGGAAGTCAAAATATGTATTGTAAGTCTTAAACTGAAGAGAGAAATTAATAGCTTTGTGCATGGTGTTGAGCTAAGTTTAATGAACTAACAGAACAATTCATTCGAAAGGAATAGTGTTCTAGAGTTCTAACAATATTGTAGGCTTAATTGAAGGCCTTGGATATTGTAATTTCTAAACTCTATGAATAAATATGGAATGGAATTTGAGGCTAGGTTTTCCCCATAAGGGGTTTCTCCCAGGGTAAATTGTGTGTTGTGTGATCATAATGGGTATTCTCTAAGTGAATGTGCATTTGTTATAAGACTTGATTGAAGGAAAATTTATGTGTTAATATTATGGATGGACTTTCCATTTAAATGAATGTGCATTATTTTAAGTATTGTTTAAAGGAAAATTTATGTGAAAATATTATGGATGGAATTTTCCATTTTAATGAATGGGTATTTTTCAAGAACTATTTAAAAGGGAATTTATGGGATAATTTATGGATAGACCTTTCCACGTAAATGGATGTGCATTTTCTTATGAGATTTGTAGAAAGGATAATTATATGATATAGATAGGTGGTAGTTTCTCTCAAAGAGATGTAAGATTATTTATGAGCTTGGTAAGGGTTAATTATAGGAAGAATGATAATGGGTTGAGAGTGTGATTAACCATAAATTAAAAAGAACCCTCCAAGAAGTAATTTGAGGGTGAGGACTTATGGGATGTATAGATCAAATGGACATGATATGGATAGGAAATCTCCACATGCATGAACCACGTATATAAAAGGATTTATATGGAGTATATACATGGTGTGCACCCTTCAAAGGAATGAAGGGGAGGACAATACTAGCTCACTGGCCATGATATGGATAGTATTGATCTATGTATAAAACACCTAGTACCCTTACATAGTTGGATTTATGTAAGGTGTAAGGATGGGTGTACCTCAAAGAAAAATGACTAGGAGAGTGTTAGTGGCTCTTGAACATATATTGTAAAAACTTATTTCTAATATATATATACAACAAATAATATATATATATATATATATATATATATATATATATATATATATATATATATATATATATATATATACTTGAGATGAGGAGATTTTAAGGAAGCGATATTTGGTATCAGAGTATAGTTTGTAGTGGGATAGGTTCACTACACAAAATTTAGTTTTGATATGTAATAGAAAATATACTTATAAAGGAATTGAACCTTGCTAATAGAATATCCATTAGAAGCAAAATATTCCTAAATTGCTTGAGATGATTGGGTAAATAATTGTTAGTAAGAGGAGCAATTTGAAGGATTAATTTCTAATGATTCTTACTACCTCTTTTATGTGTGGCTAGGGATAATATCACAAAAGAGAAGAAGAGGAAGTGATGCCCCAAAAAAAGGTAGACACGAAGAACTAATATAGAGGATAGGAATCCAAATGTGGTTTCAGGAAACCCTAGTGATGAAAGGGAGAATCCTAGTAATGAAAATCTTACTGAGACTATGGATCTACTTCAAGAATAGATAGAAACCACAAAAATAGTTGTTGAATGTCGTGTTGAGTCAAGAAACATGGGCAGGTAACCCTAGAGTGAGTTAGGAAAATGAACCCAATACTGAGGCACAAATGGCCAGGATTCGACTGGAGGTCGAGTTGGGCAAAGACATGAAACATTTGAAATCTTCCAAATTTAATGGAGAGGAAGATGGAAATAAGGCTAAGGCTTGGTTGAAAGAAATAGAAACATATTGAAACATGAAGAAATTTTTCTTAGGCACTCGAACATACTATGCCACACTGCATCTACAAGACGATGGCCTAGATTGGTGGGAAGCGCCTAGTGACGAGTTGGATCTTGCAGCAACAATAGACCTGAAATGGAAAGAGTTTGTAAAAGCCTTCAAATATAGATTTATCATAGAAAAATTCTATTCCTAGAAGTTTGAGGAGTTCACTAAGATTTGAAAGGGAATTAGAACAATGGATAAGTACTACCAAAAATTTATCAAACTGATGAAATATGTGCCTACTTATAATGAGAAAATGAAGATCCACAAGTTTATACTAGGAGCAGATCCTAGAATAGGACAAGAAGTGGATATGAGGGAACCTGGAACTCTATAGAAGGCCTATGATTTAGCTAGGAAAGCTAAAAAATATCTCAAAACCTACTTTTATTATGAAGGATTAGATGAAGAGGGTAAAGAGGTACTAAGCAAGAGAAATAGTGCAGGTTTCATAAAATGGGAATAAAAATAGAAAAGCAAGAACTTCTCTCAATAGGACTAAGAAAATAATAGGAAGAAAGAGAAGTATAGGAAAAGGTTCCAGAGGAAGAACCAAAATAGTAGCAATGGTAATAATAGATAGTTATAAGGATAGGCTAATTCTCTGTCCACAAAAAAGCAAAAGAGAGACAAAAGCAGAAAGAACATCCAAGGCAGAAAGAAGGATGCTATATTTGTAGAGAACCACATTATGCTTCTAACTACCCACAGAGAACAAAAATTAATTCCAAAGGAAAGGAACCAATGTATAAAGAAATTTCACCTAGAGAGCCCACACACAAGATTTATGCAACTACAAAAAACTAGAATTTTGATGGTCAAGCCACACCACTAGTGATTAAAGGTAATATTTTGGTAGGAATGTTAAAATATTTTTAGATAGTGGTGTTATAGATAGTTTTATTTCCATTAGTTTAGCTAAAGATATTTTTGAAAGGCTAGGAATCTTAGATCAAGGGTGGAAGGTCGAGTATGGTTCAGGATAAACCTACTCTATTGATCAATGTTACCTTATGACATAAATTGCCTTACCTAATGGAACAACTATAGGATGTTTGTATGTAGCTCCTCTGCATGTTTTTGATATAATCCTAGGAATGGATTGGCTGCAAGTGCATAAAGCAGTACTCAAATTTAAGGATAGATGGATTAAGTACTCATATGTTAGGGGTGTTGTGCGTAGGATGTATAGTATACAAGGGGATTTTCAACCTCAAATCGTGTCAGCTATGCAACTTAAGAAGGCCATAAAGAAAGGAAGAATGGTCTATGTTGTTAAGATAAATAAAATTGATAGAGAAAAGGAGGAGGTGTTTTAGAAACAACAAGTTATTCAAGATTTTAGGGATGTTTTTCTAGAAGATTTACCTAGATTACCCCCTAAACGGGAATTTGACTTTACTATTGAGATTCAACCTAGAACAAAACCCATTCATAGAGCTCCTTACATAATGAATCCCATAGAAATGCAAAATTTGAAGGTGCAATTGCAAGGATTACTAGAGAAAATATTGATCAAACCAAGTGTATCACCTTGGGGTGCACCAGTACTATTTGTAAATAAAAAGGATGGTTCATTGAGATTATGCATATATTATAGAATGTTAAAAAAGACAATCATCAAGAACATATATCCTCTACCTAGAATTGAAGATCTCTTCGATCAACTCAAAGATGTCAAAATCTTTATAAAGATTGATTTGAAGTCATGATACCATAAATCGAGGATCCATGAGGAGGATAGCATAAGATAAACTTTAAAACTTTTTATGGAATTTATGAGTTTTTTGTCTTTCCTTTTGGTTTAACAAATGCTCTAGCAACATTTATGAATTTGATGAATAGTGTTTTCAGGAAGTACTTGGATATATTTGTACTAGTATTTTTGGATGAAATTTTGATATATTCCAGGAATAAAATAGAGCATGATGAGCATATCAAGATTGTACTAGAACTATTATGAAAAATTTAGTTGTATGGGAACTTATCCAAGTGTGAATTCTATGTGTTAGAAGTGCAATGCTTAGGACACACTATTTTGATTGAAGGGATCACAGTGGATCCTAGAAACCATAGGACAAACATGATAGAAGTTTGAAGTTTCTTGGGTTTAATTGGATACTATAGGCATTATTTGAAGGAACATGCTAAAATCACCCCACAAATAACCAACCTTCAGAGAAAAGGAAAATAATTCAAGTGGACAGAGAAATGTGAGGAAACCTTTGGTTTTCTAAAGCAAAAGCTTACCATGCCTCCTTTACTAAAAGTAACTGATCTTCAAGAAAATTTGTCTGTTTGTACAGATGCACCATTATACATTTTGGGAGGAGTGCTCTCATAGGAAGAAGCAATAGTAGCCTATGCATCTAGAAAACTTAAAAGACATGAGGTTAATTATGCAACTCATGACTTAGAGCTGGTAGTTGTAGTGTTTGCTCTCAAGAGTTGGCGATATTATTTGGTTGGAAGACCCTTTGAGCTAAGGATAGACCATCAGAGTCTATAATATATATTCACTCAACCTTTACTCAATGCTAAAAAAAGAAGGTGGATGGAATTTCTCGTTGAATATGATTTTGGTATTGAGTATATTAAGGGAAAATAAAATAAAATTACCGATGTGTTGAGTAGGAGAAGATATATAATAGTTTTGTCTTGCATCCATGTCGACTTGATGAAGCAAGTCAAGGAAATTTAGAATCCAGATGCATATTATAACCATATTTGGAAAAGGATGGAAAGAAAACCTGATGAAAACAAGAAATTTGACATTAAGGATGGTTTCTTATGTTTTAATAATCATGTAGTAATTCTGGAAACTAAAAAATTAAGAAAGATGATTATGAATGAAGTGCATAGATCTCCATATTTTGTTCATCCAGGAGGAGCAAAGATGAGGGAGAATATTAAAAAGATAGTTTTTCCAAGGATGAAGAGAAACATAATTGAATTTATCGCTCAATGCCTCGAGTGTCAAAAGGTAAAGGTAAAACATAGACATCCCATTGGTTTTTTGTATCCACATGATGTGCCTCTGCAAAAATAACAAGTGATTTTGATGGATTACATAGTAGGGCTGCCTAAGAATAGATTTCAGCATGATGTAATCCTAGTAGTGGTTGATAGACTGACCAAGGTTGCAAAATTTATACCCAAGAAAACCAAGTATGACACTGTGACTATGGCTAATAGATTCTCCAAGGAAGTATTTTGGCTTCATGGTTTTTTGGAGGTAATCATATCATAGAGGGACCCAAAATTCACATTTGAGTTTTGGTAATCCTTGCATCGTGCCACTGGTACTAGATTGAATATCAACTAAATATTGATGAGGAAACTAAAAGAGTGAACCAAGTGCTAGAAGACATGCTTCACATGTATTGTATGAATAAAAAAACCCACTGGGAGGACTACTTTTATTTGGTAGAATTTACCTATAATAATGGACACCATTCAACCATAGGCATGGCTCTGTTTGACGCTTTGTATGGTAGGAAGTGTAGGACATCATTGACATGAGATAATCTAAAATACCAAATTGTGCTTGGACAAGACATGTCAAAGAAATGGAGCAATAGTTAAAGGGTGATTAGAGAGAAGTTGAAGGAATCCGCAAACCGATAGAAGAGCTATGCTGACCTAAAATGATCACCAAAAGATTTTTTTGTGGGTGATAGGGTGTTTCTGAGGGTAAACCCTAAGAAGAGCATGATTAAGTCCAAAAATCTAGATACTTACTTTATTGGGCCATTTAAAATCATAGAGAATATTAGTCCTGTGGCATACCAAATTGCCTTACCACCAAATCTATCCAAGATTCACAACACTTTTCATATTTTTTTGCGTAAAAAGTATGTTGCTAATCCAGAGCATGTGTCAGACTTTTCTACTTTGTAGATGGTGAACCCAGAGGCTATAAAGGTTTAAACAGTAAGAATACTTGAGTTTCAATCTAAATCAATGAGGAAAGGAACTTTGGAGTAGTGCGAAGTTCAGTGGGACCGTTACACTAACATGAATGCTACATGAGAAAAAGTAGCGGATATGCAAAAACATTTCCATTTCTATTCGAAAATGTTGTTTAAAGACTATGTTGTATTTATAAGGACTAAAACATAGAGGATTGTGTTAAACCTAAAGGGGTATGATGTCATGACCCACCCTTGGTAGACTCTTTATATGGATGGATTTATGTTTTGATGTGTTTGATTTATTTAAGGAATGATTGATCCTTCCATTGCTAAGTGAGAAAAACATTTGTAATGTAGAAAAAATGATATATTCTACTGAAGAAATGACTTATTATTTTATAGGTTGAGTATGCATGTCATTTATATCATGGAAGGCTAATGTGGCTATTTGGGTTTTGGCAGGTTATCTTGTGACTGGATATCTAACGAAATATTTTAATTATTTATTCCAAACAAGTGTAACTTAAAGATATGCCCAAACTAATGCATTGACTTGTGTTCCTTTGTGAAATCGATTATGCCCCTTGTGCACCGGGTAAGCTAGTGAAGTGCAATCATGTGAAGACTAGATTTTGCGTTATACGAGTAATGCATTTACTACCAATAAGGGACTAATTCAAATTTTTATTATCATGGTGATTTTGAGCCATAATGGGATGAGTGATCTGGATCTTTTTGACCTACCACATTGAAGCAAATTCGACAACATCAACTTAAGAGGATGAGGTGGAAATGAGGAAAGAGGATAAAAAATGGTGGATGAGAGTGGGGGTGTAGCAGACTGACTACGGAGGAGAGGATGTCAGATTTTGGTAGAGACATTGAATGGGAGACTAGTGGGAGAATGATGCTAGAGACTATTGGGAGGACTGACACTAGATATTGCCAAGACGATTGATGATGGAGGTTGCTAGAATGATTGGATACTGGGATAGAGTTGAAGAATCCACTAGACTCATAGAGCAAGTAAAAGAAATTGGTAAGTACTTTTGATGAAGTTGATTTTGAATGCCATGATTTGAGGAAATATTTGTAGTTGGTTTATTTGGGAAAAAGACATTTTTGTAGCAATTGCAATCGAGTTGTAAAATAGCATGGAGTTGTGTGTGTATTAACTTTGGTAATAGAAAAGAGTAAGGCTCGAAATGATTGTGTTCATAGAAATATTACAGGCAGTTAAGGATGAGTTTTATCTCAATGTGTGTTTGATAAAGTTGAGAGAATTCTTGTAAAGAATCATTCTATGTTTCCAATAAGGGAAAATGATTCACAAGTTGGTATATATTTTTGATGTCATGCTATTAAACCATAGCATTTGTAATAGCTTAGAGGTCTTCCCAAAAAAAACTTATGGTTTGAATTAATGTCTACTAGCAACTTGTACTTAGAATGTTACCTCTTATGGTGTGTTTCTTCTATCGTAGTGGGTAGATGGTTGATTTTTATTTGAAAAGCTAGTAGTACCCTTGGTTGATTTGGGTTTGGATTTCCTTCCAAACATATCTCTCCTATGTGCGTTTTTTGATAGTTCCCTTGGAGATTCATTACATGTGTTGGGTAGAAATATAGTAGAATGACTCCTAGTAAATCATCGATCAGGTCGACTCATGGAGCTAAGAGAGTAAGAACAATACTTGTAGGGGGTTTCACTATGCATGTGTGAAATGGATTCACTATAAAACTCTGTAACCCTGGTGATTCTGTCCTAGTGGAGGTTATGTGGATCCAATTTGGATTTAGAAACCTATGTGTGTCCCTTTGGTTGAATAGTGATAAGGCAATGGACTAGCTCTTGTTAAGTGTGGAGTTTAGAAACATGAGCGTGATCAATTGTCAACAATGATAAAGGTAATGGAATGCTCTTTGTTACATCTAGAGTAGGTCTGCTTAGCTACCTTGGTTAACTAATTTATGTAGGGGTTCCAAAAATAGTAGACTCTCTTAATTTTTGAATAGTTAATCCTTTAAGTACATTGTTGGATAAGATCCATTTTTTTATACTATTGGTAAATGAAATTCGTAGTGAGGAATAAAGGCTATAGAGTCTCAAGGACTTGACTCTGTGGGAAAAGTGTTGTAATAGTTCTTTGGAGGAACTTTTGGAAAGGAAGACTCTTGGTCAATTTGGGAAGCTGGAATGTATATTGTAAGTATTAAACTAAAGAAATAACTTATTGGCTTTGTGCATGGTGTTGAGCTAAGTCTAATGAACTAACAGACCATTTCATTCAAAAGGAATAGTGTTCTAGAGTTCTAACGAGATTACGGGCTTAATTGAAGGCCTTGGATATTGTAATTTCCAAACTCTATGAATAAATATGGAATGGAATTTGAGGTTGGGTTTTCCCCATAAGGGGTTTCTCCCAGGGTAAATTGTGTGTTGTGTGATCATAATGGGTATTCTCTAAGTGAATGTGCATTTGTTATAAGACTTGGTTGAAAGGAAAATTTATGTGTTGATATTATGGATTGACTTTACTTTTAAATGAATGTGCATTATTTCAAGTACTATTAAATGGGAATTTATGTGAAAATATTATGGATGGACTTTTCCATTTAAATGAATGGGCATTTTTTTAAGAACTGTTTAAAAGGGAATTTATGGGATAATTTTATGGATAGACCTTTCCACGTATTTGGATGTGCATTTCCTTATGATATTTGTAGAAAGGACAATTATATGATATGGATAGGTGGTAGTTTCCCTCAAAGATATGTAGGCTTATTTATGAGCTTGGTAAGGGGAAATTATAGGAAGAATGATAATGGGTTGAGAGTGTGATTAACCATAACTTAAAAAGAACCCTCCAAGAAGGAATTTGAGGGTGAGGACTTATGGGATGTCTAGCTCAAATGGACATGAGATGGATAGGCAATCCCCACATGCACGAACCACCTATATAGAAGGATTTATACAGAGTATAGACATGGCATGCACCCTTCAAAGGAATGAAGGGGAGGACAATACTAGCTCACTGGCCATGAGATGGATAGTATTGATCTATGTATAAAACACCTAGTGCCCTTGCATAGCTAGATTTATGTAAGGTGTAAGGATGGGTGTACCTCAAAGTAAAATGACTTGGATAGTGTTAGTGGCTCTTGAACATAGATTTTAGAAGCTTGTTTATAATATATATATATATATATATATATACTTGAGATGAGGAGATTTTAAGGAATCGACACTCTTGAAACATGGAGGATCTCCAAAAAATTTATATTATAAGTTATGATATCATAAATACCTAAAACCTACAATACTAATCATGAACAATAACAATTAACTCTCCACTATATAAGTGCATATAATTAAAAAGAGCTACAAAGTCTTTAATTCAATATGAAAAAGTAGACATCTAATCAGGAAAATGTAACACTTATGCAATATGAATAATGTACTCGAAATTTTCTAAAGATAAATTAGGATTTGATTAGGACTAACCTTATTAAAAAAATTTGTAGCCTTTGAGGATGACCTAAATAGTCCTTCAAATGGTAATATTCTCTCTCTTAAAATAGTCATTGGAGGGCCTTTTATTCTTTGAGGATTTGATATCATTATTTTTTAATGGGTTATATATGATTGAAATGAGTCCCACCCATAATTCATCTTGACTATATAGTGACATTACATAGGCCTGACAATTATGCATGTATCATTTTAATAAAATTTGAACATGGGTATCCTTGAAAGTCAAGGAATTTAACTAGTTGAGCTCATGCCATTTGATGAGGATTTGGAATCATTATTTTATATTTTTTAAATTATTACCTTTATTTATATTAGCCTCCTTATATTTATACACCACTTTTACATGAGCTTATTTTCAAAGAGCTTCATCCCAATTCCATGGAGCAACGTGAAAATATATTAGATGAAAAAAATAGCATCAAGTGTTGCATGAATGTTTTCATTAATACACATACATATAAATAGAAGTCCAAGAATCATATACAAATAAAAGTAATTGATAAAGGTAATCATGAGTTATTTTCACTTATTGTTATCTATGAATTTAGATCTCATAATATTTTCCTATAGAATTGGTGATTTCCTATTAAATATAATGCACAAAATCTTATTTTACATTGAAAACACTAATTGATCAAACTAGATATTTTTCCAATCAAGTAGGAAAGTACATGATCCACTAAAATTTTGTGTAAACATATCTATGTAATTATAGAATATCAATAAATGGCTTTGGTCATTGCATAGAGGGCATAAAGCCATACAATTTAACAAAAGGTATTAAAATGATTTGGTATGTGATTCGATTTCCTCCAAATGCAAATAGATAAAAATAATCTTTAGGTGACATTTTTGAAAAGGAATATTCCTTATTGTTCTCTTTAAAAAAGTGATCCTTCATTGTATCATACTACATTTTTCAAAAATATGATAACCTACATTCAATTATGTTTTGCCATATATTGATCAAAATCCAAATAACTAATCAAATAACATTATCTCAACTAGTTATATTCCTCCATGTTTAGAAGGAGACCTAGGTTCGAATCTTGACAAGCATTACATCAGCATGCATAATTATAAAATTTATGTAATTCCCCTACGTGATCATGATGTAATATAGATAGGGCTTGTTTTGATCCCATATAACCAATTAAAAAATCTAAATTATTGAAAAGAAGATATTTGGTTGGTGTTCTTTCATAAATATATTTTATGTCAAAAGATATTATAAGTTGCTTCAATATAGATGAAATACATTCCTTATTGATAAATTTATAATGTGATTTGATGAAAACCCTAGGATAGTATACAAAATATTAAAAAATATTCATACAAAAGTAAAATGGTACAATCACTTTTCTAGAATTATATCTTTAGATGGACTATTATAAAAAATATTCAAAATGAAAACACCATAGTCACATCTTTGGAATCATGCCTCTATATGGGTTGCCATAAAAATATGTTTTTCAAGAAAGCAAAAATAAGAGTTTAATATTTATCCTTTCTATGATAACATAAATAATACTGAATACTTAAAAAGGAAATAACGGATTTGAAACCTTAATAAAATTAAGCAAAGAAATAAAAAAAGAGGTATGGAATATGGGTAAAACACACTTAGACAAAAATTTTATTTCCTAGTAATAAAGTTAACAAGTAAATCTAATATAGGAAAGGGGATATGTTACAAAATACAACCTTAATACAAAGAGTATATTCTAGTGCATGTATAAATTGAATATATTAAATTACTTAATATTTTAATGATATGGATAGCCTTAAAAGGTGTCAATCACGTCTATAGGATTATAAAGTATTTCATATAATATAATTTTAGCCATGGTATAATAAGTGAAATATTACATACTCTAGTACATATATTTAGATTATGCTCATACAACTATGTCACATTTACGATTACTCCACAATATCTTTGACAATTTTTATGGTTCCCCTAGGAATGAAATATTGGGTTAATATATGATACTCTTCACCAAAACCTATTCCATGTAATTTGAATTTTTCTAAATAGCTTTTATATTACTTCTATTGGGGACTACTCCCATCAAAATTTTAAATATTACATTTGCTATTAAGTCAAATAGGGCAAAGGAGATAGAACTATGATGAATTTTGCCAAGAATCTATAGGTAGAAATCTTAAATCATCTTTGAATTTGAAAAAATCGTATTCTTTAAACATCTATTACAAATATTAAATATATCAAAGTCACACATTTGAGGATTTAATATTTTTTATTTTTTCTTTCCTATAAAAATCACTATAAACTCAATAACTTTATGTTTCTAACAATTATCCATCCCATTTGTAATTATCCAACACATTGCAATACTTCTTGACAATCACATAGCATAAACTACAAAATAATCCCCATTCCTCCAAATATTTTTTAATGTATTATCGAGTTTCTCACTAAATGTTTTTTTTTTTTACTAAAATAACTTTAGAAATATAACTCGATAATTTTATTTTTATTTTTAATTTTTTATACCTAAATATTCCACTATGCCATCTTCATCATCATAGATTATTATTATTCTTGGACTTAGTTCCACTTCTTATATATACTTATAATATTTTCTTTGGTCTTCCCAAATAAATATTCATTTTATTTTTCTTTTATATTAGTATCTCTAGTGACCATTACATCCTCATCAACCTCTTTCATTTTTGAGATAGTTCATAATTTGACTCACTATATATACGTTTATACTATCTTGGAGAACCCAAAGTGCAAGAAATAATATTAAATGCACATATTTTTAATGATGCTTTAGAATACTATATTACAAGGGGTGTCCTCCATAGTACTTATTTTCTTGTGATACACTATAAATCCTAAATCATAATGGATATCCGCCATACTACTTTCTTTATTATGTTGCATTATGAACTCTAAAGTATAAGGGACAAACTCTATACTGTCATTTCTATTTCAAGGAGACTATTTTCTACTCAAATAAAATGGGGTTAGTTTGACTAGAGACCAAGATTGACTTCTTCCACTTTATTTGCTTTGAAATATTCTTCCAATATTCCTTAATAGTTTCAATGTATTTCATACTAAATTTTATAATTTGCAATCACTTATCTCATGTATCCTTTCTAGTTTCTTCTAATATTTTATCTAAATGAACTATACCAACTTTAATTATTCAATAAGACGGAGGGAACTTCTTTGACATACTTTTGAAAGTGAAAATCATTTATCTAATCCAACTTCTATTATAATAAGATCTTTCTTTATCTATGAGTTTATATCAAGATCAAATTTTTTTATTTTTTTGTTGATTTCTTTTACTTTGCAGTTTCTTGCTATGTGTTCTACATTATAAAATCTATGAAATTAGGGAGTGATATTTTCTAATCCACTTATTGATCCCATTATTTTAATTTATTTTTATTCTTCATAGAATTTAGCAAAGGTTATAAGATATCATGGAAACACATATTATAGTATACACAATATAATTTCACTATGTAATAGTTGACCTCTCCCATAATAACTCTCCTAGAATATTACCAATATTATTTAAAACATTATAATTGATAAGATATTGTAGAAATTCAAAAATCCTAACTTGCACTTAAGATTTTAAGAGCTTTTATCTCCATCCAAAATATTCTCACTTCATGGCCTTAAATCTCTCCACCTAAACCATGGGTAATCATCCATTATTTTATCATTGTATTTTGAATTGGATAATATGCTAAGAAAAAAATCATTTAAAAAGAAAGTTCACGGATTAATGTGTACTCAAACCCACTTCCATTAGTTCCACTTTTGAATATATGAATAAGTTGGTCGAATTAAACTTGATATTAACCCTATATTTTTAAGAACCACTATGTCATGGTCTACTATCTCATCCTAGATAATAACTTTCATTGAAGGTTTTGGTACTTGGATAAGGATTACCATGCTCTCATTATTCATTTTTCCCTAAACTAGTGTACCTATGCTTTCAACTAGGACATCCTTACTTCCAACTATGGCTTTCATTAATGAATTTTTTAATTTGATACTTATGTTTTATTCATATAGTTACTTCATTCTTAAAAAAATCTAAAAATATAAAAAATAGACTCTTAAAGTGAGTCTCATTCCTTCCTTGCAATATAATTAAAAACTTTATTTTAATATAATTTTTAGTTGTTATGACATTTATAAAAAAGTGCATTAAAGTTTGTCATGTTCAAACTACAAAAAATACTTATGATGTAAGTTTTTATCTAAAAATATAAAATAAAATTAATAAAAATATTATTAACATGGTAAAAATAATGTTTGTGACCTAAATCATACAAAAGAAAATAATTGGTCAAAGACAAATCTAAGAGTGAATATATTGTACTAGTTGATATAAACTATGAGAAAATTTCCCCATTATCTTAATGAAGTTATTTTTACCTTAAATATTGTGGAGAACTCGAAAAATATTCTAAATAAATTAATACTTTATTTTAAAGTGTCACACAAAAAATTGCATTCTATTAAGCCATGCCAATACTCAATGCAAATATAGATTTAAAATCATCTATATTACATATCTCTAACCATCCTCCTAGTACGACTATTATTTAATTTATGTACAAATAAATTGATGAGTTGTACTTTGTTTTTTGCCCCTAGAATGTAGTATTACTCATGACTTTTGTGATTGCAGGACGAGGTACACTTCTTTGGCGGGCTAATAAAGGTTGACCGTAAGAGATAAATGGGAAATTATGGCAGAGTGAAATATCACTACGATGGGGTATTCACATTGGTAGGGATGAAAAAATACCTACCAACAAAACACACACCAATGGCTCATGAGTACATGGAAGCTCATATAACTGCATTCATATAGGTGCACTATGGATGTATACCTTGAATTACATTTGTATGTTGTTTGTATGCTATGTTTTGTATGTTTTAAGCTTCTTATGAAAATCCTCCAGTGACAAGTAAAGTTCCAAAGCATGGGAGCTATTCTCCTTTAGCATATGGTAACATCAGATTACCTATAAAAGGGTGTTGGAGGTATAAAATTATATGGTGATTTAAATAATTATTTAGTATTTGATTTCAAAAAATATAGATAAAAAAAGTTTATAAAAAAATAATTATTAAATAAAATAATTAATAATAAATTTTTTTGATGAGGAACCTTTTATATACAACATATCGCAACATGTGAGGTGAGAGATTTGAACCTGGGCCTCTCGATAACCGGAGAGTTTTAACTACCCACTTGCTCTCCAACTCCTCTACATGAGCGGATTAATAATAAAATTTTATATACATATTAATTTAATATATTTAAACTCTATATAGTAGGTGCATACACATATGGTGCATCTCCTATAGTTTAATATAATCAACCACATGGCTAAAAAAGGATATTGAATTGAGGTGGGCAAATGCATGTAATACTAGATGTTGAAAATATATTCCTCTTGTTTTCTATAAATTAAACAATGGGAAAACTAAGGATATGATATTCTCTTTGTACGCTTGGAGGAGATATATTGGTAAGGTAGGAAGAGAAACTGGTTAATCCCATCCAGAAAAATCAGGTTGTACTTCTTCTAGCTATGGATGATAGTAGAGTAATATTTTGATTTGGTTGTTTGCATATATTCTCTGTTATGGGTGATGTTCTATGCTAATTTAATATCTAGAAATATAATGAGACTTTATTTTTAGAACTAGCCTATGTTTGGCCTATTGGTTATTGTCATACACGAAAATTCTATGCTTCTGGTTTTTCTGTTATAGGGCAGAAATTTCTCCTCTATATGGCTAAATTAAATAGTGAATGTAGACCCTTAATAAGCATGAATTTTATTATACCCATTATATCCAGATGAATACCATTGTAATGAGCTTATGTGAAACTTTGTGTTCCTTCTATTTAAGTTAGTACATTTTAACCATTGAAAGTGTTATGTATGTCTTTTATATATTATGTAAAAGGATGTTTAACCCAAGTTCTAAGTTGATTCCTGATGTTGAATGGAGTTTATGATGCCTTCCTAAAATAATTTACCTTAGCCTATGTTAGTTACAAATATTGTGGCTAGCCCGTGTATGTGTGGTTGCCATCTATAATAAGAGAGTTGGACGTGTATCACTCTTGTTGTTTTCAAGTTGAGTAGACCAACTCTACTCTCATTTTAATCTTATGATTACATTGGTATTTATCTATTGGTTATTTGAGATTAATGATAGGTGGATGGATACGCTGCTAATTATTATAACTTACATGAAACCATTATTTTATGTAACATTTTATTGAAGCTATTTTGTTTTGTAAATAACAATTTTCTTCTTACCTTTTTTTGATGACCATACGATAATTGATTTGGGTTTTATCATTTCAACCAAATATTTATGGTTAATGATTGGAGTCTTCACTGTCACTATCGAAACCTTATTTCTGTGTTCATATTTGAATTATTTATTTGAATTATAGTCACTCTTGTTGCATGGTTAAATAAGAAAAGATTAAATTATAGTTTCACTTTTTAATTAGTACGCATCCATATTAAAAAACTTGCATCCATATAAGAGCCATTTTGATCCTGAAATATAATTCTTTAGGAGACCCATGATGCGCAGGATGAGGTAGAGTAATACCAGGTTTAGGTCGGTGGTGAATTCAACTGGTCTAATTTGAGCATATACTTATGTATATAAAAAATATCCTCTCCTTAGAAGGAGAAATTGATTAGCTGTTGAGTGCACCTTATGATTGTTAGATAAATTTTTTGAATTCAGTTTAATTTTTTAGGGTGCCTAGAAGTTATTATATAAACCTCTTTATTACTAGAAAATGATAAACATTATCCTTTATTGTATAAAAGAAAACTATATCATGTGGAGACTAAATAGTTGATGGAAGCATATATTTTTATTTATAAAATTAAACAAGCTCTTCTTAACTTTCTATGATCTCCTCAATTACATCTATTTAACTTTGAATATGAGCTTTATTTCTGAATTAAATATATTTCTGTATATTCTATGAAAAACCTGCATTTTTCCAATCCTAGTTCCACCTTCCCAGGGCACTAACGCTAGTAAGAATACTGTTCATGAGGTCAATATTTGATTCCACTGGCCTTAATGTTTGGTAGGCCTTTCTTGTTTTTGGTAGGGTTTTCCTCTCTTTCTGTCTTAGCTTGTTGTCTAGGACTGCAGTTTTAGTCCCTGTTCTTTCTTGGCTTCTGTCCTTTAGTCTCTCTGCGGGATCCCGTCCTGGATTTTCCCTTTTTGTAATGACTTTGTAAAAGGTTTGGGGACCTTTCAAAACCCCCTTTACATCAATCAAAAAAATATATAGAATACCTTTGTTTCAAATGGTAGAAGCTAGTAGAACTCTTATTATATAAATAATAATGCTCGTCATTAAAATTATCTTGAATAGTAAGATAGGAAACTGATGTTAGTATGTACATGCAGTAGAAAGGTTATCACAGCTGGTATTAGAGCCTAGGATATAATATTCCTAGGTCATAGGGTCCAAGGTCTTCCAAAAAGAACTCTAACATTATACCCTTAGCAAGCCAAGAACATTAAAATTGGTATAGCTATCCATGAGGAAATGGATGATCTTGCATCCATAGTCAAATCATTATAGGGATAGATGGAACAAATTATATCTATAATTAAGCTATTAATAGAGAAAATAGAGCAGAAATAAAATATAATGGAAGCATTTGTTAATAAAAAACATAAAGGTAAAAATAATAAGGAAAATATGAGAATCAGATCTACAAATAAAAGAAGTAAGAATAAAGATAATCTAATAAGTGGGCCAAATTATGAAGTGAATATGGATAAGAAAGGAAAACCTCAAGCACTAAGGATGGGTTGTTTCATCTGTGGAGAGCCACATTATGCCAATAAGTATCCTCTAAGAATATACTAAAGTGCTATCCTTAAATCTCACAAATTTGGTAGGAAACTCCAAATCGTAGCTAAGATTTTACTTTCAGAAAACTTCACATTTTTGTTGTAAAACCAATAATATCCTTTCTATGAAATAGCCTTCAATTACAATCTTCAAATCTCTTAGATTTGGTGGCTTATTCTAACTCCTTTCTCCTTCAACCTCCTTATCGAATTCTAACTTCAATCTTGGCCTATCTAGTGGCCTTCTTCTCAAGATTCTGATAGTCTTGAGGTCTTCACTATTATCCTCCAAAATTTGGAAAACTCCTTGTCAAATTATTCTCCTTTTGGGCTTGTTGTTGGATGGAGACAATTTTCCCAAAAACTCCTTTCTCAAGAACTTCTTACTAGTAAATTTATCCAATGAGTTCTCCTTGAAACTCCTTCAATGGCCCTCTCTAAAATCTGCTATGAGGCTTTTCTAACCTTCTTATTCTCAATACTTCCTTGAGACCTCTTCTCTTGGGCATTTAATTTCGTAGGTTCTCTAGTCTTCTCAATGAGACCTTTTTTTCAATCTTCAACTATGGAAGTTTTGCAATGATATCACTTACTAGGATCTCTAAAATCTGTTGCTTCTAGAATCTGGAACAAGACCTTTGCTAGTCCTTCTATACCTTGAATCTTCCAAAATTGGAAGTTATTCAATGGGACATCTTATGGGCCTCTTCAGCTTCTTGAGTTGTTTTCTCCTCCTCCTTCAATCTGTAATATGTAGTCTTCAATCTCTAATGGAGACCACCAACCTCTAATCTTCTATTGGACTCTTTTATGGAGTCTCTTCTTCCTTCAACATACAATAAGACTCTTTTGGTATTTTCCTCTTCTACACTTTGCAGGTCTACAATATTGCAATAGGACTTTTTATTTAGGCCTCCAAATCTTCAATCTCCAACTTGTTGCTTTAGGTATTGGATTGATTCAAAAGAAAATATTCTTCCTTGCTCTTTTTAGGAGGCTTCCCAAATTTCTTTGAATCTTCTTTTCTTGAAAAAAATATTAGAATCTCTAGTGGAAGAAACTTTAAATCTAGAGACTATGAATCTTCACTAGTTGATTTGTCAATCCAGTGGAATCAATGCTGAGTTCTAGTCTTCATGAGTTTTTCTACAACTCTATGGAAAGACTCTAGCCAAATGTATTTTCAAAAATTCTAAAAATGAGATTTCCTATCTCCTCTCAATCTATCTTGTGTCTCTGCCTATTTTCTATCGATCTATCGTGTGCTCTGATACCACTGTTATATTTTGATGATTTATATTAAAGTAAATGCAACCACAAGATGTAAAATGAGAAAGCAATGATAACTATATGATAATGACACTATAATATGTAGGAAAACTATAGGATAAACCTTTATAATAACTCAAAAAAATGCCATTAATGGATGCTCACAAAAATATTACAATGTATTATTATGGAGGGCATGAACATTCCATAATTTTAATGAAAAAATACATTGTACTCTAACTAAACATCACTATAGTAACTTTAGTCTCTCTCACTCTCTCCACTTCCTTTTTATCTATACCTCAAGGCACATATATATAGGAAAATATGTGACTTGGCCTTTACTCTATCCATGACTCTTTTTTTACCTATCCTATGACTCATGTACATGTGGACTACGTGCACAATTACATCTTTGCACATTCTAACACTTGTGAATTTATTACTTGCTTGAAGTAACTACTCAAACCTTAATCTAAGATAAACTCCTAATATAAAAATATACCCAAGGTGGTACATTGACATGTACCAAATAATGTAATATACTCTAACAATGCTAGCCTATAGGTAATTATGATGGATGTACATAAAGGTATTAGAGAGAAATATTCAAACCATAATCATTGTCAAATATTATTGATGTTCTAAGGTTATATACAATAAAATAACGTGTAAATCACATCCCTAGGTTGTAGCTAACAAAATGTGATTTAGCGCTAACAACTAACAATTAACAACTAATTGAAAATATGTTGCTAACCATAAGATATTCGAACAATGAATATCTTCATGGTAAAATAAAATAATGGTAATAAATAAAATAACTACAATAAAAACAAATTTACCATAGTATTTACCCTAATATCCTCCCTTTATTACATTATTTTGAAATACAAAGAGTGTTGCAAAACAACTCAAATTTGACACATGCAAGTGCCTTAGTGAATATATCTGCAACATGTTCATTGGTGGGAATGTAGTAACTTATATTCTACCTTAACAAAAAATGGTAATTACCCAAGATAGGAATCTAGATATTATCCAAGTGATGGAATCTAGATATTATCCAAGTAATGGGATAATCACTCTAACATCCCCCCTTAATGTGAAGGAGATAAAATGAAAGATGTTGGTCTGTTGGCTCTAAGTGTACCTCTGGATGAGTACCTCTGGGACTATCTCTAGATCTACCTTTGAATCTACCACTGGGTCTACCATAGGATTTACCTTTCTTATAGAAGCCATACAACATTTCTTTCATCTTGGTTGAGCTGCTCTGGCTCATGGCTCTAGCTGCTCTTGCTTAGGTCCACCTCTGGGTCTAATATAAATAAGTACTTCCAAAGTACTTAAGCAAAAATGGGTCATCCCTCACTTTACTTTTACCAACAACAAATGTCATTATTGTAATATTTTCATCTTATTGGATTGAATGGGTAACCAACCACTGCAATCACTAGGTGTACTAGAGTAGATCACTACATACAAGGTTCATTCTGTTACAATATGATTTTGTAATTTTTTTGATAAGGTAGCTAAGGTGTTGGTCGTTGTTGAAAATGCACCCTTATAAGTTTCCTCATTTTTGCAAAACATGTTGTAATGGAACTTTTGCAAGAAGTTTGACTAAGGTGTTGGTCTCTGCCGAAAATGCACCCTTATAAGTCTTCCTCCCTTTTTAGCAAAATATTCTGTGAGGTAGGAAATAAATTTTTATCCCCCCCTAAGTGCAAAATATTTGCAACTTATGAAGCTTTTTAAGGATTTTACAAAGATTACCTCTTAGGAAAATTTCAAAAATTTCACCAAAAAAATCCCCATTTTTATTACAAGTACTTTTTTTTTTGGTATAAGGTAGAGGTGGTTATAAGGTCCACAAACCTTTTACAAAGTCAAAATGGGCTGGTTCTAGCATCAAGCCCGTATAATCAAAATACAAAATGGATCTTTCTAAGACTCACATTAAGCCATACTTAGAGTCCACGGTCCTATACTTGTCGCTTGACTATTCGGGATAAAACAAAAACCAAACAACACCTAGCACTTACTAACACTAGGTTGCTTTGTCTTGTACACTTGTCACCTCCCGAGGCCCCGACAAATGGGATGCCTTTCTTGCCTAATTCCATCTGTCGGATTACTCATCATCAGCCCCTCCGATCTCCCGATGCTCTAACGGGTTTGATCTTAGCTCTTCTCTAGCGACCAACACCAATAGTTCTTGAGGGAAGTTATCCTTCCAAATTTGCATCTCCCCAACGAAAACTGCAATATTTGCCATTAGATCCGCCGCTTGGTTCCCTTCTCCGAAGGTGTGTTGGATTCGGGCATTAACCAAATGAGATTTATGAATCTTTGCTTCTAGGATAAGCTCCAATATGGTCCAGTTGGGGTCTTTATCCTCCTTAATTGCCTTGATTATATTAAGCGAATCCCTTTCAAAGATAACTTCCTTATAACCCTCAAGTCCGGCAATTCTCATTGCTCGCATGCGAGCTCGGGCTTCGCAAAATGATTTGTTTGAGTTCCCAAAGGCTCCGCAAAGGCAAGGACCACTTTTCCTTCCTCATTTCTCAAAACTCCTCCTGCTCCTGCAGCCCCCGGATTTCCTTTAGCTGCCCCGTCAAAATTAAACTTAACCCACTTTTGTGTGGGGGGTATCCACTTGACACCATCCCGTGGGTTGGTTGTAATGTCTAGGTCTGGAAGTTCCTCTCCCCAGTTCCGCAAAATCCTCCTTTCCCTTAGAGACATGGTCTCATTTTTGAAGAAGAAAGTTTTCCGAGTTTTCTTTCAAAGCTACGATTATTTTATTACCACATAACACGGGATCTTTCTTACGTCCTTTAAATACTCTCTTATTTCTCTCATTCCATATCCCCCATAAAAAATGGGGTAAGGCTGAGCTTCCGAGCCAAGTCAAAAGCTTTGCCCGGAAGGGGGAAGCCCATTGTATGCGAAGTCGGACATGCTATTTGGACGAGACCCAATCTATATGAAATTTGGATAGGATCATTTGGAAGAGTCGTACAAGAAAAATCACAAGTTAGAAATATATGACTTACAGATTCTATTGCTTTCTCACACAAGATACATCGATTGATGAATTGGAAACCTCTCCTTTGCAGATTATACAGTTGTCGGGATCTTATTTTGAGCGCCAACCAAAAGAAGAAAGCTATTTTTGGGGTTAAATTATTTAACCAAATAACGAAGTCGGAGTCCGACCATTGAATCCTGAGTGGATTAACTTATAGGCGATTTTTATTGAATAGATCCCACTTGTAGTTTTGCCCCAAATCGCCTTGTCTCTTCCTCCCCCGGGAATGATCGGGAACACCCTTAAAGCATCATTGAGTTTGGTTAGGGCCACCTTCTCTTGCTCTGACAGATTATGTACTGCGATTTTCTTCCAAGAAGAAGTTTCTGTGCTACGACAATAAAATCCCCTACTTTTCCTCCCATTTCCTTCGAAAGTTTATGTTGGAGGACCCGAAGGTCTAAGTTATCTTTCAGAGGGGCCTCTTCCAACCACGGGTCTTTCCAAAAGTCCACTTGTCTTCCATTACCAATTCTCCATCGATGCCTTTCTTGACTACCTCCCGACATTCGAGCAAACAATTCCAAAAATAGGATCCTCTAGGAAGATTATCGGCTTTCGGGAAGTCCCGATTATTTACGATATATTTTGCCTTAAGAAGTTTTACCCATCCCAATTGATCATTATTGATAAATCTCCATACCTGTTTGCCAATCGAGCTTGATTCAATTCTTTCATTCTCTTTAACCCCGAGGCCCCCACGATCCTTGCTTGCACACACACCTGATTCCATGCTACCAACGAAATTCTCTTTCTCTCCTCGAACACGACCACAAGAAGTTGCGTTGAATTAGCTCCAATGTAGCTCGGACCTTTGCGGGCATTCTAAATAGAGACATGCGATAAATTGGAATGCTACGTAAAGTAGTTTGAACTAATAAGGCTTTTCTGCGGAGTGGAGAAGGCTGCCCTTCCACCATGCTAACTTTTTGGAGATCCTGTCAATGAGTGAGTTCCACAAAGTAGCCTTCATTCTTCCTTCGAACATAGGCATGCCTAGATAAGTTGCTGGTAGAAGCTCCTTTCCACAACCGAAGAGGTTAGCTATTCTTTCCTCCCTCCCACCGGGCGTGTTAAAGAAATAGATGCTACTCTTCTTATAGTTTATGTCTTGTCTCCTTCGTCTCATACTTGGTTAGAATTCTCTTCAACTTCCTAGCTTGAGGCACCGATGCTTTGGACACAATGATTGTATCATCCACAAGCTGTTGGTGAGACAACGGCCCTGCTTGTTGAGGCTGGTTTAAAACCTTCCAATTGACCATCCGCCACCGCTGCTGAAATGTTCCTACCCAATGCTTCCGCTAAAATAATAAACAAGTATGGAGACAAAGGATCTCCTTGTCGCAACCCCCTTTCACTCTTAAAGTAACCGGAGGGTGACCCATTCACCATGACAGAAAATCTTGTAGTAGAGATACAACTAAAAATCAACTTAATCCACTGGGGACAGAAACCAAACTTACCCAAAATCTTGGTGAGGAACCGCCATGAGACCCGATCGTAGGCTTTATTCATATCAAGCTTTAGTAACATACATGCTTCCTTACTAGTCACCATTGAATGAATAACCTCATGAATTGTGATGATACCATCCAATATTTGTTGCCCTTTCACAAAGCCACCTTGGTTCATATCAATGATGAAAGGAAGGATAACCTTCGACCTATTGGCAATTGTTTTTGTGAGAATCTTCATCGAGTGTTACATAAAGCGATAGAGGCGAAACCGGAAAATTCCATTGCTCCCACTAGTTTAGGGATGAGGACTAAAAAAGTAGCATTAACTCCTTATGGGATTTCCATGTCCTTTTGAGCCTCAATTATAGCTTCCACTACATCATTGCCTAGGATATCCCAAAACTTCGGAAGAAAGGCTGCGGGGAAGCCATCCGGTCCTGGGGAGTTGTTACCATCCATGTCAAAAACGACCTTCTTGATTTCCTCCTTTGTGAAAGGACTAAGTAAGAATCCATTAAGATTATCGATTACTGAGGGGTGGAATGGCTGCCAACGAGAGAGTCCTCTTCTTCAATAGTCGGATTTACATCTTCTAGCAACGATTTAAAGTACTCAACCGCTTCCCTCCTTATGTCTTCCATATCTTTGGTGTTAGACCCATCGGCCATCTTGATCTCCTTAATTTTGTTAGTACTCCTGTGGCGAAGAGTAGAGACATGGAAGAACTTTGTATTTCTGTCACCCTCCTTTAACCAACGCGATCCGGATTTACTGCCTCCAAAAGGTTTCTTCAAATCCTAGCATCGTGTGGTATTCGGCTAACGGCTCCCTCTCCTGGTTTCTCGGATCCTCCGTAAGTCTGCTCGACTTCAGCTTCTCCTGTAGTTCATTGATCTTGTCTTTTAGTTCTGCCTTTTTAACAAAAATATTGCCAAAGGAAGTTTTGTTCCACTCTCTAATGTTAGCCTTCACATTCCTTAGTTTACATGCCACTTGGGCCGGTTTCGAACCATTATACTTTTTGTCCCACCATTGGGCAACCGGATCCTTGAGATCCCGATGTTGGAACCACATAAGTTCGAATCGAAAGGGTCCGATGTATCTTTTCTTAGAGTCCTCCCCTGTTTCCCACGGAATTGGGTTGTGATCGGACCCGATTCTTGGGAGTGCCGTTAATGAAGAGTCCCCAAACCTCTCCAGGCATTCTTGAGAAAGAAGAAACCTATCTAATCTTATCCGAATTTGGTTTTCCTTCAATCTTTTGTTAGACCATGTATAGGAGAATCTACGCGAGGTCCACATCCATCGGCTCATGTTGCTCAACAAAATCTCTAAACTCGTAGATATCGGCAGTTATTCTTTGAGAGCCCCCCAATTTATCTACGGGATTAAGGTAGCAATTGAAATCCCCCGCCACAATCCAAGGGTAGTTGGGGACCGTCTCCCTCAATTCAGCTAGGTGACTCCAAAGAACCCTTCTCGGTCCACTGTCTAAGCTGGAGCATATACATTCGTTAAGATCCACTCTTCTGCGTGGTTTTATCCACACATAAGAGACAAATAAACCAACTAGACATCGGAATCACTCTACTATCAATCACATTTTTGTTCCACATAACCGAGTAACCCTCCTGCTGTTCCGGTGGCCTCTTGGCCTACTACTTGACTTCTCGCCAAGTCCTATTCTTAAAAGGAATAACTCTACTCTCCTCCATTTTAGTTTCTTGCGGTAAAATCATATCCGGTTTGTGTTCTTGTCTAAGAGCATACAAAGCTCTTATTTTTGCGGGATTACTCCCACGAATATTCCATGAAAGAATCTTCATTTATGGGCTTTGGATCCTCGAGCCTTCGCCCCAAAGAGCAATACTTCTTGAGTGCCATCGGCCACTCCTCGCTCCGCTTCTTTACGCCTTAAGGCGGCATTGCTAGGTTTCCCTCTTCCTACCGAACCATATCCCCATACATCCGCTCTAGGTTGAAGTTCCTTGGGATTCACTTGGCTTCTAGTAACCATCTTGGGTAGGTCAGTCTTGGTATTTGGGGTAACAATCTGGCTTTCCAGGTTAACTGGTCTTTTTGACAGTGGAGATGATTCCGTGCTCTTAGCTTCTTGATTAGTAGATTCTTTTTTCCCTGCTTTGGGGTTACACTTATCTTGGTGGTTCACCTCTTCCTCCCGAGTATCCTTGCTCGTATTATTAGTTTCCTGCTCCTTCCTCCGATTTTTCTCCTCTAAATCCTTCTCTTGAGTCTCCTCTACCTCAGATTCCACTTCTTGGCTATCCATCTGATCTCCCTTCAAATGATTTAATGCATCAAAGCTGTTCTCCACTGGGATGTTGATCTCCTTGGAATTTCTTCCCATAAATTCCTCTGCCTTACATGGGACCACTTCCACCGAGCCTCCATAGGCCTCCCGTATCACCCAATCAAACTTACTTGCCCCAGGGCATTGATCTATGGGGTTCTTTCCTTTGTGATTTGGCTCCGAGGCTTGCTTGTATCATCTTAGGAGCGAGGTTGAGCTTGAGGGTTCCCATCAAAGGGACCGGCTCCCCTGTGAGAGGGTTTTGGGGCATAGGAATTTTTGGGAGGAGGGTTAAAACGTTGCCTCTTGCTTACAATAGGGCGAACAGGGTCTCTGATATTCGGATTTCGAGCTCCACGTCCTTGAGGCCCAGGTTGGGTAGGAATGGATATCTGTGGGGGAGGGATATTATTCTGGGTTTGAGGATCAGTATTTTTGAGTGGGGGCTGGTTCTTGGAAATGCAATGGATACCCTGGTGCCCTACCTTCCCACAAACACTACACTTAAAAGACATATTTTCATATTCAAATACCTGAGTATGAAGGCCAAACATAGACGACAAAATAATGGATTTAGGGAGCTCTTTACTCAGGTCCGCCAACACACACATGCGAGCAGACATGAGTCTTGTTTTGCTCAAGGTTGCAGGATCAATAGCTATTAGTTCTCCAATCTCTGTAGCTATCCCAGCCAATATTTGTTCATTCCAGAAAAGTAGAGGTAATCCTGGCATCTTAACCCAAATAGGAGCCAAATCCAAGCACTCGAGTGCGAGGGTTGAAATCGGGGGACCAACGCTTCAGATACAAGCCCCTTTTCCCAAAAAACCAAGGACCTCCTTGGAGAGTCCTTTCCATGTCCTGTTCACATTGAAATGTCACCAAAAGAAAACTCTTGGGTAAAGCCTTAATCATCATACCGGCCCTTGGCTGCCATTTTTGGATGGCCCATCTCCTTATGACTTCCATGTCTGGCCTCACCCCCATAAATTTAGCCACCAAAGATGTTTTGCCCTCCATAGCCACATGCTGAGCTAAAGAATCTGGGACGTGCAACCTACCATTGACAGATTTTAGATTAAAACAAGAGTCGGATAATTTTTGCTTACCGCGAAGAGCATTAAGATATGAAGGTCTCCAGTTGCCAGGTTTCTCTTTGTCTCCTTCTTGGGTCTTCCTTTGATCCTGACGCATAGAGTCCTGGTCCCCCTCAAAGAAATCTTCAACCGCATCCGCCCAACGCCCTTGGACCGGTTCCAATAGAACTTCCTTGTCCACATTCTCCGCCTGGGGGCCTGCTATCTCGCCAGAGCCCCCACCTGCCGCGTCTGCTGATCTGCCCTCTGAAGTCCCACACCTAGGGTTTGATGCCCCTAGACCTCTCGCTCCTCCTCCTTGCTGCTCCATCCGTCACCCTATTACAAGTACTTCAAACAAAAAGAGTTTGCTATTTATGAAGCCTAAAAAGAGGTACAATTCCCCCTTTATTGCAAGTACTTCAAAAAAAACATTTGCTATTTATGAAGCCTAAAAAGAGGTTTGCAATGGTGCTGCCTAGGTTTACAATTTTTTTCCCTTACAAAGCTATATGGATCATGAGAATCTTGTGTGCTCTTTCTTAATCATAATTAGAAACCTCACATATTTTTTATCTATTTTACCTCTATGGTGTGCCTTTGCCCTTTTTGTCTTGATTATTTTTAAACCAACATCGATTGGTGTCATGGTTGTCCTTTTTACAATTTGTGCAAAACTTCTTTTGTGATTAATGTTGCTTGCCCTTATCTTTGGAATATGACCCACTCTTCTTCTGTTGATCCTATTTATGTGTATAAAGTGCACCGTTGGAAAATTCATCTTTTTGTAGCTAATTTGCTTCTTTAGTTTGAAGCAAATTTACTAACTTCACAAAGGTCACCTATCTTTGAGACACTTTAAGAGATGGTATTAACATCTTGTAGGAGTCTGTAAGAGCCCTTAAAATGATCGATATCAAGACCTTATCTTCAAATTTTTATCCTAAAGCATTCAGTTTTGCTTTTATTTCTGCCACTCTACAAAGGAATAAATCTACTGTTTCACCTGAATTCATATGGAGAGTATGAATTTGTGATTGAAGGTTAAGAATTATGGCTTCATTTTTCCCTTAAAAATTGGTAGATAAAGCATACCACACTTCTTTACCATTTTCAAAATCACAAATATGAGGTTGGATTTCATCACTAGTAGCTAGAAAAATCAACATGAGAAGTCTGTTGTCCCTTTTATCCCATGCCTTATGATCTACTCCTCGTGTAGTGGGTCTTTTTACAGTGTCTGTCACTATATCCCATAATTCCTCTATAGTAAGAATGACCTTAATTTTGGTTTTCCATGCAGAATAATTAGAAACTCTAATCAACTGGGTATCATTCAGATACTTGTTTATAGTAGCCATTAGAAAGGTTTCTTATTGCACCAAAATGGTCTCTCTTTCACTCTAATTGATATTTATTGGACCTTGCCTAAAAATCCTCCTGAAGAAGGATAATTAGTTTGAGGAATTTTAAGCCAAACAATAAGTAATGAAAGAGAATTCACTCTAATTGATATTTAATGGCACCTGCCTAAAAACCCTCCTGAAGAAGGATGATTAGTTTGAGGATATTGAGCCAAACAAGAAGAGTGAATTAGGGTTTTTATGGAGTGAATTATCAAAAAATTGGCTTGACCTGTGTAATAAATTGCACAAATATGTGTAAAATTTGGGTCTTAAGTTATTTTGATATTTTTAAATTTAAATGTAATTGCAAAAATAGGAATTTAAATGCAATAATCCATCAAAAGTGCCCGTAAATTTTTAACACTTAGGTGTCGGTTTCAACTGAAAATGCACCTAATTTAAATTTTAAAAGAAATTGATTGAAAACATTATTTATATTTAAATTATTAAAAAATATATATATAAATACTTTAATTAAATAAAAAATGCAAAAAAGAAAATATAATTACCTTGAATATTTGTTTTTTGACCCTTTTTAGCAAAAATAAGGGTTTGTGGACCCCGACAGGGATGAACTCCCGACATCCTATCAGGAGTCTTAGCCCTGGCTCCTTCACCGATTGGGCTAGCTAGCCCGACGGATATGAAGGAGTGGCACCTTCTTCTTGAAGGTTTATCTGTGTCACAACGAAAGAAAAAAAATATAAAGCCTTCACAAGGCTTGGGATTCATTAATCCCACATGCGCCTGAAAGGTGCATACAAAGCTATTTTAAACAACTAATAGCCCCATTTATAAATTATTGCCTTAGGGTAATCAAATGCATCTATTTTTTTGCCTAAACTGACGAATGAACCCTTGACATATCAGCAAAATTTCTAGACAATCACAACATGCCAAGTTAGCCTATTCAATGCCATGTTAGTAGTGTGTCAGCTCAACTCACCAATTATCTACCTCAAAACTTGTGCCCATCACGTCTGTGTTGTGCCATGTTAGTTCACCATAGGTTGCCATATGTCCCTTAGTTTTTGTGCCTGACAAGTTAGCTTACCTCATGATGCATGTTGTCAAAAGGTTGTTAGTTCGACATCAGATCTGTGTTCCGTATTTCCAAGATCCATACCTCGAAGATAGTGTGGAGATCAACATGTGTCCCTCAGGAATTATGTAGAGGTCAGATTTCATCAGATTCTTGTGCGCTTCCCAAGCCTTGTATCCTAGTCTGATATGATAGCCTATCGCCCTTGGATTACGTGCAATGCTTAGAATGAAGGTCTGCATAAATTTTTGTACTCCTTTCGATGGTTAGTGACTGTCATGTCATGCAGATTTCCGTGTAGAGGTCATTCAAGAGATCACCATCATGAAGTCACCCAAGGAGACAGCTGATAGTTCAACTACAGGTTGTCAGTGCTGAAAACTCTGTGGTGTCAAGGCTGACAGGTGTGTGGCCCTGTTAAGAGGACTTTCAGATTCTTGTCATCAACCTAATCAATATTTTAGTGCCTCCACCTGCACGTCAGGTTTACCACAATATTTCATGTTCTTGATGTTAGATCACGGGCCTCAGGATGCATGCCAAGGTCCAATAGAAAATTCACCTCAAGAAACATGTCAGGAATGTGTCGAGGGTGCTACCTCAGGATACAGGTCCTATCCAGGGGGGTCCCATGTCTCAGTATTTGGACCTCATGGTCTAGTCCTCTGGAGAAAGTCGCTGCCCGCCTTGTCCAATGCTGAGGATTACGATAAATACCCATGTAAGCAATTCATCGCTCTAATTGCATGGGTAACCAGTCGCTGCAATGATGATCCAAAAATAATGGATAAAGTTCTAGCTTGATAGCTTAGCCTCTAATTTATCTCATGATATTTCCTCTCCTAGGCATTTCTATGATGCTTTTTTCTCTTGTACATCAAAGCAACAAGATTTATTGGGTTAGTTTCATATATTTGGATTTATTGTCCCCTTTAATGATCCTTGGAATTATAACCTTTACATAGGGAACATATAGTTGAGGGAATTAGTATTAATTTTCAGTAGTGATGCACATCAAGTAGAGGAAATATAATGCTACATAAAAGAGGAAAGATATGGTACTTTGGTCATAAGGAGAGAATTTTCTAGAAAAAATGTTATTTTTGAAGACCATCAGAGAAATGATAACTAACTCGAGGATTGATGTGAGGGTAATACATGTACATGAGAAAATTTTGAATCACTTTGATACCTAGGTCAAACCATTAATAAAGGCAACCATTTATGGAAGCAAGATCCACTAAGATGAGTTAACTTTAGCATTGTAGAAGAGACAACCAATATTTCTTCTAAAATTTAAAAAATACTTGGATTGGGTAGTATTGGTCTGAAATCCACCTAAGTTGGTGGATTGCACCCTCAATACCTGGACCAAGATTGTATGGCTCAAAAATAGGGATCTCTGAGTCAACCTTTGGAGTAGACCAACTCCTATGGTCCTAGATAAATTAGCTAAAATGGGGTGGCAGACTAAAGTAAGAGATGCCTAAAGTTATAAGCTATATTGAAAATGGTGTGGGTTTAGCAACATAAAGAGACTTAGTGCATGAGAGTCTTACAATCTAAACTAAACTAGACTGCTTAACAAATCAACTTACTTTTCTTATGATAAAACATTTAATCATAACAAATGGTAAGCATTATTAAGCATTCTAGGAACTAATGAATCAGAAATATAGGGAGAAATTCCAAAAGTAGAATAACTGTAACATAATTAACCATTCATAGCTTTAAAAAAAATTCTTAATCACTTAGTTGATATACATACATATTTTATAAAAGTTGAGAAAGAGGCCAAACAACAATCCAATCTTCAATCAGAAGGTGTATAACATCATCTTATAGGTATGCAATTATAAACACTAAAGGGATAACCATTTGAACCATTTGAATTGCTTACATTCAAGTATATATAGTTTTACAAATGTATTTAGTTAGCCTAATATCATTGCTCTAAGAGTGGATTACAAGTTTGTCAGGTTTCTACAACACGTGTGCATATCCTCCAACTTATTTTGTTATAACCAACTTGGCATCATGGTGTTGATGTGGCTTGCCTATATTTCATCCTAGGGAGTGGTGGTTGTTGTGTCTTTATTTAGTGCACTCGATATTCTAACAAGTTGTCTTTAGCTGACCTACTATTGCCTTAGCTATATCAGCACAGGTGTCAGTTAGGAAAACTATCAATTATTGAGATTTTATTGATAGAGGATCATAATAACTAGGCACATGCTTGGACATTTCAATCCATATTATACCTTTAGCTTCCATCTTATTCTTGTTGGATGTCAAATTTTTTATTCCTTCTTGATGATGTCAACATTTGAAATGCCCGACTCTCTTTGATGTAATGTTGAGTGAAGTACTTTGCCAAAATTTGCATGTCATATGCTGGATACACTTTACACTACCTAATGTGTTGGGTTTTATACCTTAGAATATATTTTGTTCAGTTTAGGCTTTCTTTTGTTGCACCAGATTTTTGTGCCACTCTTGCTAATATCAATATCCATAATTATTCAACCCTCTATTTACCCTTTATCTTAAACTTATTGTACCCAATAGAATTTGATATTACATCAAATGTAAAGCTTCCATCCATACCTAGTCAAAAAAATTATCTTAATATGTTGAATGCTTCTTCATACTATGCCAACTATCAGGCATTCATTAGGCCCTTACTGACATCAACATTGTATTTTTTTGGTAGCATTTCATACTTAGCGAATATTTGAGTCTGGACTCTTCTGTCTTTGGTTTTTTGGTGTTAAACACTTTCATTCTTGTTTTTTATGTCATTACCTCAGAGTTTTTGACAACTTCTATGCTTAAAAAAAATTGGTATTATTTCTACTTAGCGTACCTTCCTCTACTCTGGTGATTGTTTTAGGTGTTCAGTTGCCTTTCTTAGAAAAATGAAAAAACATTCTATTGGAAAAATTTACGTCCTTATAAGGAGATGAATGTGGATGGGGAATTCTACCCATATTATCAATGCCTCATGGGGATTTTTTTGCTTGCAGAAGCATAAAACCCATTTAGCCTTATCCACTTAAGCAATGGAGTCAAAACAAAAAGATAAAAAAATGAAATCAAAATTTGCTTGCACAAGGGTTAATATTTTCTAAATACTTCATATTTCTAAAGTCTCAACTATACCATTGGATTGTTCTTTCCCTTCTAAAGCTACTCTAGATGCTTGCCATATTGACTAGTTGCTTGGGTTGTTGAAGGAGCTACTAACATCTAAAATAGCCTATACATTTTATCCCATGCTTTCTGATAAGGGATATGTATTGCTCTAAATATGTAGAGGACTTCTTGTAGTTGATAGTAGTATTCATAGGAAGGGTCCTTAAATCTTCATGCCAACTCTTTAGATTTTAATAGTAGATTAGAGAGCCTATGGAAGAATGCAATAATTTGATCTATTGTCAGAGGCTCAAGCAATGCGTCAATTTCACTTCCGTTATTAAGTTGCTTTTCTAAACGTTGGTTGAGTTGTTTTTCATTATAGAATTGCCCATTTGGATCCCAAAATCGTAGAAAATATAGAATTGTGACTTCTTGGGCTACCAACTTTATTTTATCAATGCTTACTTTGAGAGCATTGATTATTTCTCCTCCCTCTATAATTAGCTAGCTTTCAGACATGACTTGATCTATACAAAATTTGGAATCACCCAGGTATCTTTGTGAGCACTCTGATAGTTGAGGGTAATCTCCTTTATTTCTCAGCATATGTCATGATATCTCTACCTACTACACTTTTTTCATCAACTCATCTATGCCTATACTGAATTCTTCCTTGGCATCTTGGACCAATTTTGCAATATTCGTTATCATTTTTACCAAAGAAAAATCTCTCATTGAAACACTTTGTTTTTTATCCGATATTGGCCTTTGATTTTCTTTAACATATCCTTGGAGATAACATGGCCTTGTGGATTTTCTCTTTATTTTTTTAGTTTTGATTGCACTTATGCCAAAATCTCTTCTTGGCCTTGGAGCTTTGATTTTAGTTCTTGTAATACTTTATCTTGTGCTTGCATTTTGCTGCTTTCTTATTGCAATTGTTCTTCTAATTTCTAAATGTTCTCATCCCTTTACTACAACTATGCTTCAGTGGGAGATCTATCTATTATGCGTTTGAAATCTAAAATTTCATTCTTGAGATCTATCTATTCCCTTTTCAATATTTTCTTTGTTCAACTTTTGGTCTAGAGCTTTAATATTTTTCTTTGTAGTCACAAGATTTTAATCTGCCTGGTTTCTTTGGAGGAACAATGTATCTGGTTCAATGCAAAGAGCTCAAAGTGTATCAATATTGGGGATTTATAAAATATTATACCTTTGCACGTTGATATGATAATCCTCTGCTATCATCTCTATAACTAACTTTTTGACTTTAGGATATGCAACCATCTTGACCCTTTCTCTAGAAATTGGATCCACTCCATCATACATCTAGGTGGTTTCTTGCTATATTCCATCCTATAGTTCTTACTGCTTTGCCCATATTTTAGTATTAATATCAATGCTTTGAATAACAAAGAATGCCTCTAATAATGGATGCTCAACAGTAGGGGAAGGTAAGAAAGCTAATTGGAAAGGTAAAAAAATCATGGATGAGAGATTTAATGCTATAGTGGTGGTATTTATAGGGGTTCACATATATACATCAGTTATGGTTGTTTCTGTTTCCTGTATATGATATGTTGTAGTTTTTAATGATGGTATATCATACAAGAGATTGACCTCATTAGCAGGAGTAGAATATGGGGATGGTTGTTCAGGTGGAGGCTATAGAGGAGGTAGAGCAATTTCAACCAAAAAGGGGAAGGAGATGTACCTAATACTCTCACTTCTAGCATCAGGTCTTGGAATATCACATCAAATATGGCAATTTGTGCCTCAGTCCTTAGCACTTCTTATTCTAATTATTGTCTCTTATTTGGTTTCAATACCTCATTTTTCTCAATGCTTGGATATGTTTTTTATTTTATCTTTTCACTAGGCTTTTTGTGTTGAGCATGTTGCTAGGACTTGGAATTTTATGGGCTTACTATAGTGGCTACTTATCTTTTGTTTTATACTATTTGAGCTACTTTAGCTTCTACAATCTATCCTATTAGATCTTCTTCAGTAAATTATAAGGTGATATCAGTTGCTAGAATGTTCTTAGGCACATCGAATTTTTTGCCTCAAGTTTTTTATTTTCTTTGTAGGGGTATATCTTTCAAGCTTGCACCTTCCTTTGAGTCCTCATAGCCAACCGAGGAACTTGCTTGTGTGGGAGTTGATTGAGGGATTTATTATTCTTCCTCTTCATATACCTCTTTCTTTGGATCCCTTAGTATCATTAATTCTAGATATATCTCCCCTTGTGATCCTCCATCAACTTCTCATATTTGGCTTTAAATTAATTTTCAAAAAGATTATAAGAGGTACTATGGGAGGCCTTATTTTTTTTGTCACATTCATAATGTGACATCCACCATTCTCTAATTTTGTTGTGACTCTAGTCTAGATCATATTTAATTTTATCTATAAGTTCATCGCTTATTCATTTCTATTTATTTCTTGTTGGGTCACAATCCTGCTTGAACTCATAACATTTTCTCCATGGATGTCTTTCTTACATTTATTAGATATTGATATCCATATTTTGATATTCATCATTATTTTTGAATTGCTCAATCTTCAACCATGGCAGGTGGTCAGATGTTGGTGGTTTATTATTCAGTTCTACCAATTTTACTTTGAACTTACCATCTAGATCATAATTCCACAAGTGAGGCATGATCTAAAATTAGAGGGTGTTAAGCTTATCATCAATAATATTTGCTTGAACCCTTATTGTCATGTCTTTATTCAAATCTAAAGGGTAGTGGTAAGTGCAAGCCTTCTTGGCCCCAAACCCAAAATTTTTATCCGCCTCATCTATTTGCATGCATAGCTCTATGTAAAACACCCAATCTATGATGTAGTATGGGAGAAAATAAGGAATTTTTAGAAAACCATATACTCTGATGATGGTGTCATCAAGTAAAAAAAATAGTCTCTCAGTTCATGTTGTTATATCTTAACTTGTCTATAGCTTCATATCAGAGGAAAGGTATCTGACCATAGATGGATGCTAATGCAAGTTACAAAAATATTATATTAAAATATAGGTATGAAAAGGTTTCCCTAAGGACTGAAGTCCAATCAACTATAGATCGAAGTTACTCAGTCTTTTGTGTAGAGTCCAAACTTCAGTCTATAAATCATTTGTGATTCCTTCTACTGGATCAATTTATTCGCTAATTATATTGATATTATCATCTTGTTTAACCTCATATTTGATTTTCCCTATATGGTAGGTTGATTTATTTTCAATAAATATTTTCAACATTTTTGACTTTGTGAGGAATTTTCATGTGTGAATAATCCAAGGACAAGTATCCATCTAGTTTGGCTATGAATTTACAAGAAAGGCACATACCAAAGTAGGGCTCCAAATGTACTACAACCACCTCTTGTATAAATATTATATGAGGTATTCTATGTAGCACCATAGGTATATCTTTAATCACCCCAATAGTCTTCACTAGAGTTCCATCCAATTATAATACTATAGGAATGAAACATGTATATTCCATACCTATTGCTTCACATATGGCTTTTGGTATAACTATCATTGTTTCTCTGGAGTCCACCATGTATTTGTGTATAACCCATCCTTCCATACATAGGAACATATAGAATGGAGGTGGCCTATTTTTACCTACTCCTAGAGCATATTTACCTTGTGCCAAATTAATTTTTGGATAAAGTTGACCCTCAGACATAATGGAATTCAACGATGCTTGAAGAATATCAATTTATCTTGAAATAATTAAAGCATCATACATGCTTGCTTTGGATGGTGTTTTCTTTAGCTCATCTACAATGTTGAAATTAGAGGATTTTGACTACTTCTTTTCCACCTTTGTTGGTTCATTGAATTTTTTCTAGTATTCTTGTGTTGCTTCAATCCTTTTTTGCTTAGTGATAAAAGGGTATTGTAGCCCGTTTCTAGCATGCTCTTGAGTTTCAACTTTTTTTCTTGCATTGGTTTCTATTATTCTTTTAGAGAATATATTGTAGGTTGTTATATCCATTGAGTAGGTTGGGCTACTTATTTCTTTGGCTATTTACTTTACTGGGCTGGAACCTTGAATGGATCTAGATTTTTGGGATCTACTTATAATGGCTTCTTTTCTAATCATGTCAGCACTAAAAATGGATCTTCTTCTTGCACCATCAAATTCTAGTCTTCTTGCCATATCATGTTTATCTAGATCTTTTGTGCTCTTTCTACCTTCTCAACTACAATCTTCTATATTTGATGCTAGTGAAGCATACAAGGTCTTTTACCATGTGGATCATTTCAAGTTGAGCACCAATAACCTACTTCTGATGCAGAGGTAGAAGGATTTTATTCCTCGTTATTATACATCGCATTAGGTTTTACATTAGTATTGCTAGTAGATGCTCCTTGATATTTTACCATGTTTAAAAATCTCCTAGGCTATAAACTTTTGTTAGCTTCTCTCCTTTGCATGGTGGTGATATTGCTTGTAAGTTTTTTTAATGTTGTCATAGTATCATTCATACTAGTAGTTTGAGGCTCAGGAGCTAGTAATGTAGGTATGGTAGGAGGTTCCAGTAATACTAGAGTTGGTAATATTAGGGATTTGGGTGCAGGAGTTGGAGCTACATTTGGAAAATGAGTGATTGTAACTAAGTGTTTATTTCTCATGTTCCAATAGCAGGATTTTTGGAAAGATTGGCATTACATTCCTAGGATAAAGTTTTCTTATAACTATTAGAGTAATTTTTGCTATAACAACTACTTGATAAATTTCTAAAAATGTCAACACATTATATTGTCATATCATCAAACCTAGATCCAAGTTGAAGGCATGGAAATAGTAGTACAATGCTTGGGCATCCATTGGCCTAATTTCTTATAGCACTCTTTTCCATGTTCTACTAAATTTGATATTAAAGTCCATTACTACCTCCTAAGGATGCCTTTGTATGGTGGTGAACTAGGTTAATAATGAAAAAAAATATGCTTGCTATTTAAATTATTGCACTAGTCTACTAGTAAGCTATGCCCATGAATTAATGCAACCATCCTGAAGAGTTCAATACCAATAAAATACCTTACCTTTCAATGATATTATCAACAATCTAATCATAATGTCTTTATGTATTGTGGCTAATGATATTATATCTTGGTAATGATCATAGGCTATTTTTTCAATACCATCATGTGTTGGCAAAGCTTTTATTGTTGTCAAAGGAATGAGATTTTGGTTAGCTAGGTTAAGTGGTCCTATATTATTCTAGTTGGAAAAGTTTTATGGAGGTAGAATCTGAGCTATTTTTTTGTATTTAATTGAGTGGACTGATGTTGGAGATGCGAAATGTGTATATCATTGACTTTGTGTAGGCTTATAAAGTATGGTGATGCAAGAGATGATGTGGATCTACATATTTTGAATAAAAAATAGGTAATTATACAAATAGTACTGGTTGCTCTAGTTTCTTAGTTGTTGTTTGTGTGAGCATAAGTTTACAAGTCAAATGATAGTTAGGTTTCTTTAGAACATAATTTTAGCAAAATTTTCAGGTGATTGGGTTTTGATATATTAGAGTAGAATCACCACAGTTCTACTCAATTAAGAGGATGATATTTGGGTCCCACCGAGCGTGCCAAAAAAATCTTGGTCTAAAATCTACCTAAGTGCATGAGTTGCACCCTCAAGACCTCAACCAGGATTAAATGGCTCATAAATAGATATATTTGAGTCAACCTCTAGAGTAGACCAAATCATATGGTCCTAGCTAAACTAACTAAAATAGGGTGGTATACTAAAGTAATATATGCCTAAAGTTAGAAGCTATGCTAAAAGTGATGTGGATTTAGCAACATCAAGAGACATAGTACATGAGAGTCTCGCAGTATGAACTAAACTAGATTACCTAATAGACCAACTTACTTTCCTTATGAAAAGTACTTAATCATAACAAACAATAAGTATTATTAAGCATTCCAAGAACTAATGAACATAAAATCTAGGGAGAAATATAGAAAGAAGAAAAACTATAACAAAATTAACCATTCATAGCTTTAAAAAAATTCCTAATAACTTAGTTGATATACATACATGTTTTGTAAAAGTTGAGAAAGAGGCTAGATAACAATCCAATATTCATTCAAAATCATATAACATCATCATACAGTTAAGCAATTGTAAATGCTAAAGGTACAACCATTTGAATGAATTACATTCAAGTATATATAGTTTTACAAATGTATTTAGGTAGCCTAATATCATTGCTCTAAGAGTGGATTCCAAGTTTTTCAAGTTGTTGCAACATGTGTGAATCTGCTCCATCTCATTCTATTTAAACCAAATTGGCATTGTGGTGCTCATGTGGCTTGAAGTGGTGGTTGTTGTATCTTCATCTAGTGCACTGGATGTTCTGAAAAGTTTATTCTATCTTTAGTTGCCCCACTACTACCTTAGCTATATCAACACAGGTGGCAATTAGGAATGCTATTGACTATTAAGATTTTTTGATAGAGGATCATAATAACCAAGCACACACTTGGGTATTTCAATCCATCCGACACCTTTAAATTCCATATTCTTCTTGTTGCATGTTGAACTTTTTATTTTTTCTTGATGATGTCAGCATTTGAAATGGTCGATGCTCTTTGATGCATAGTTGAGTGAAGTGCTTTTCCAAAAGCTAGATGTCAGATATCAGATACAATTTACATTGCCTAATGTGCCAGGTTTTATGCCTCAGAATATTTTTTGTTCAACTCATGGTTCATTTCACTATGCAAAAATTTTATGCCATTCTTGTTTAAATCAACATTTAAAATTTTCTAGCACTCTATTTGCCCTATAGCTTAAACTTATTGTATCTGACAAACTTTACTACAACATCAAATTTTGGGCTTCCATCCATACTTATGTTCGATGCTTTCATACTTGTTGCTTTCATGCCTTCGATTTTTGGGTGTTCAATGCTTTCATGCTTGTTGCTAACATCATCACCTTAGAGTTTTTGGTAGCTTTCTACGCTTACCAAAATTTGGTATTATTTATACGTACCTTACCTTCCTCAATTCTAACAACTATTTCTTGTTTTCGACTACATTTCTTAGCAAAATGGAAAAAACATTATATTGGAAGGAGCATATTTTAAGGAGTGAGTAGAAGATGAGAACCACCTATGCCAAAAATAAGACTAGGTCCTATGTAGATGAAGTTGAAGGAGCTAAAAAGAAATCCAAAACTCATAGAAGATCCAAGAGGTTGAAGATGAAAGTAGAAAAATAGGTTGATTCTTTGATGCATATTAATTTTGATAATATTTTTTAATACTCTTGTGAGTTGGGTTTGATCTCCCCTCTAAAGAAGAAGTCTCACACTTCTTATATGAGGATGGTCAAGGTAGACCTAATAAAGAGAGTGTATGTGGAGTATCCAGACTCTAATTATGGTCTAAAGACATACCTTGCTAGCCTAAAGGACTTCATCACCTCTGTGATAAGGATTGAGCAACTTGCTAAAACATTATGCTAATGAGGCTATGCATATCATGAATAATATTATGAATAATGCTATTTTTTTTATTTTGTATTTGGACTCCTAGGCTAACAAAATTGGGAGAGAAGTGGTCTAAGAGATCCTTTTTGTTAGCCTTGGGCCATTGGTGGTAGTCTATTTTGGCTTTGTCTCAATTGTCATTATTTTTTGTTGTCTCTCTTCTAGGATCCTTTTTTTTAAATAAAGGGGTAAAAATTTATTGATAAAAAGTCTGGATTACAGAGTACAACTGAGCTTCCAACCAGGACTCAAATAAACAGCCAAACAGGCTAAAACCACTAGACTAGAATGACACCCAAAAAAGACAACAAGAACAAACCACATTAAGTCCGTACATCCTTGTGGATCAACTCCCACAGGCGTTGAGAGTCCCCAGATGGGAGACTCTCCCAATTATCGATACTCCAAGGATCCAGCAGCTCGAAGCCCTTTTGGCCAGGTAATCAACAACCACATTCCATTCCCTTGGAATGTGCACAAAGGATATAAATTCGAACTCTTCACTCATTCTCGAGAATCTGAACGGCTATAGAGGCCAACTCGCCAATTAACTTCCTCCACCCTTTTACTATTTAAAATATTAACCACAATTTGAGAGTCAGACTCGTAGATAATCCTATGCCAGCCAAGAGAAAACCCCTCCGCAAGGCCTCAAGAATTGCAAGAGCTTCCATAAAATTGTTGGAGTGAACACCTTTATAAATGGAAAAGAAAAACTGACACCACCAATAGAATCTCTCCCAACACCGCCAATGCCAGCATGTCCAGGATTACCCCCGGACGATCCATCAATATTAATTTTTAAAACTCCTCTAGGGGGTGGCCTCCACCTACCATCTCTCCTAACCTTCTTGCTGAGCTGAGGAACCCTACTAGGGCTAGAAGAGTTCACACCATCCCCAAAGAGACCAAGGGCTTGTTGTACCTTCTCCTCCCTAGAATCCAAAAGAGGGTCCACATCACATTTGCTATGGATGGTTTCCTGAACCATATACAAGATCCTTTGCCAGATCTGTTGAACAACCAAATAACTACCCTAAAATATGCATCGGTTTCATTCGAGCCAAATTTTCCAGATGATGCAAGAAGGGCCCAAATTCCAAGCCACCCAAAGGAAGGGGGCCTTGGCCGGAGGTCTACCCAGACTACTCCAAAACTCCACCAGGGACAACACATGAAAACATGGATGGTTCCAGGCGCTCCACCAATGGTGCCAAATGTCTCTGGCAAAGGAGCATTGGAAAAATAAATGAGAAGAGTCATCCTCATTCTTACTGCAAAGGACACAAAAAGAGGGACCCTGAAATCCCCTCTTCCTCACATTATCCCAAGTGAGGCATTTATTACGAGCTACCAACCAGAGAAAGAAGTTACATTTTGGCCAGGCAAATTTGTTCCACACCTTTTTCCACCAAGTGACAGGAAGACTCCCATACTTTTGCTTATCAAGAACCTGATAACCATAGGCTACCGAGTAGGTTCCCTTAGGATCATGGTTCCAAGCCATAATATCTTTACCCCTCAATGAAGAACAAGGCCTCCCCATAAGAATAAGAGCAAGCACCTCTCTGTCCTTGGCCAGTCCCCCTAGGGCCATTCTTGTGGATCTTTCCACCTGTACATCTCCATATTTCCAAAAGACTAGATTTTTTTAAAGTCCTCCACACGAGACCAACCTGCTTCCAAGAAAAAATGCTTAGGGAACGTAACCTAGGATATTGATTCAATATAGGAGGGTGGCCATCCCAAGAATCCTCCCAAAAAGAGCATTTGATCCCTGATTGCAAATCCAGAACAAACCCTGCTTGATTAAATTAGCTCCTCTTTTAGAGTGTCCCATATAACTGAACCTTTCCCAACCAAGCTGACTCTAGGGATCTCAGCCTCATAAATACCTCTCAAGTATTTACAAGATAATATTTTAGCCCAAATCTGATCTTGAGAGGTACACCATCTCCAATAAAGTTTTGCAGCCAAAGCCTGCCCAAAAAGAGTTGTCTGTCGCAACCCAAGGCCTCCCTCTTGCACCAGCCTACATATAGAATCCCACCTAACCAAACTCCATTTAGATTGATCAAGTTTTCTAGACCATAAAAATTGTCTTGACAAAGCATCCATGTCCTTGATGAAGTGAGAGGGAGCTATTTGTACAAAACATCTATAAATGGGTAAAGCTTGAACAACAGATTTTAAAAGCAACACTCTACCTAAAGTGGATAGCCATCTGAAAGTCCAGTGATTCACCTTCCTTCTAAACTTATCAAGCATAGACTGCCAAGAAGATCTAGGTAGAGGATGAGATGAAATTGGAATACCAAGATAAATGAAGGGGGAGTCCCAACCTAGAATCTTAGAATGCGAGCAATCCTGGCTTGAATAAGAGGAGGGGTATTGAAGAAGAAAATAGAAGACTTGTCCTCATTAATCAACTGTCCATGAAGCACCAAGATATATGTCAAGAGACTGTCTAATATTTCCAGCTTCCCCGATAGTGGCAACTCCCAACAAAGTAGTATCATCAACAAATTGAAGGTGGGAAAGAGGTGGCAAACTACTATCCCACTTCCACCCCTGAATGAGACCCTGCATGACTTGAGACTTGAGCAATCTTCCCAACCCTTCCGCCATAATGATAAACAAATAAGGAGATAAAGGATCTCCTTGCCTCAATCCCCTTGAGGCCTCAAACAGCTCTGATGGCTCATTATTAACAAGAACAGAGAATGAGGAAGAAGAAACATAACTCATCACCCATCTAATCCATTCCTCCTCAAATCCAAAAGCAGCAAGAACTTTCTGAAGAAAGGACCATCTGACCCGATCATAGGCTTTGGCCATGTCCAACTTAATGAACATAGTTTTCTCCTTAGAAGTTTCCATCGAGTGAATAGCTTCTATAGCAATAACAACCCCATCCAAGATTTGTCGGCCAACAACAAACCCTCCTTGCTCCTCAGAGATGATTTTGCTCAACCATATCTTCAACCTCTCAATAATAATTTTTGTGATGATCTTATACACAACATTGCAGAGAGCAATAGGCCTGAACATATCCAAGGAATTTGCTCCCTCTTTTTTGGGTATAAGCACCACAAAGGTAGCATTTAGGGCCCTTAGCATCTATTTGTTCTTTTGGGACTCATGGACCACCTCCAAAAGATCAAATTTGATTAAATCCCAAAACTCCTGATAAAACTCAATCGAGAATCCATCTGGGCCTAGGGCTTTTCCTTTTTTCATATTGAATACAACATTTTCCAACTCCTCAAGGGAAATTGGACCCATCAAGTGCTCATTCATCTCTCTAGAAACAATCGCTGGAATACAATTTAGAATAAGCTTTTCATTCTCATCATCTGATAGGGAGTCCTCCTTGAAGAGAGAGGAAAATACCTCTTAGTCTCTTCTAAAATATCCCTGAAAGAAGAGAGCAGGGCACCCTGAGAATTCACAAGAGAGGTAATCAGGTTACCATTACGATGAGCCTTAACCGAGTTATAAAAGAAGGTTGTGTTCCTATCCCCTTCCTGAAGCCAATCTACTCGAGCTTTTTGTTTCCAAAAAATTCTTCCCTCACTCCCATTCAGGAAGGTCTTTCGCAGCCTCAGCATTCCTCAACAAGAAGCTCCTTCGTGAATCCCCGATCTCTAATCTTCCTTGAAGCTTCTTCCATCCTCCTAAGAGCTGCCAGCTTAGCCAAGGAAAGGTTCCCAAAATTTAGTCTATTCCATCTCTTCAATTTATGTTTTACAAATTGTAGTCGCTTCATAAAGGAATACATAGCGGTGCCATGAGGAGGTTTGCCAGTGGTCCACCAACCTCGCATGAAATCATGAAGCTTAGGATCACGAAGCCACATAAGTTGAAACTTAAAGGAGGGATTATTTTTTAGCCCTAACTCCAAAGCAGAGAGTTTGATAGGCCAATGATCAGATCCCCTACCCTCCATAATCATAGAACTAGCACTTCTGTTATTACCCATCCAATAACTGGATATCAAAACCTATCCAGTCTCTCTGAGATGGAAGCTTCCCCACACCTTCTATTGTGCCAAGTAAATATCCCATTATCCGGCTTGATGTCAACCAAGTTTAGGGCCTAGATATGAGCACTGAAGACAGAAGAAAAAGGCTCGAGACGGTCCACCCCACCACGTTTCTCCTCCAGACAAGTGATAGAGTTGAAGTCTCCAACCAAAATCCATGGGTACAGGGGAACCAAACTTCTCACAAAGCAAATGTGCTCCCACAAATTCACTTTACCATTGTAATCAATAGGAGCATACACATTTGTAAGTAGGATGGTTTCACCAGATTCATTATCATGCCCGACCATCGAAATAGACCATCTACTAGAAATCCAAGTAAGAGGGGATATCTTAACCGGATCCCATAAACAAGCGATGCCACCAACATATCCACATGCACCAATACATTGGCATTGCCCCCTTCTCCACAACTTGGGAGCAATATTGAACATACTATCAATAGCCAATTTAGTCTCCTGAATAAACACCACATCCGGAGAATGCACACGAACCAAATCACGAACAACTTTTTGTTTGGGGATGCTGTTCAACCCCTTACATTCCATGAGAGGATAATCATTTTTGGGGGTTATAAAAATGGGAGTCCAATGTTCTCACCAAGCCCGACTCCACCAAAGTCTCCCCCATTAACTTAATTTTATCCTGGTCCTTCTTCCGACCCACCTTCATATTCTTATCCAAAACTTTTTTAATTATTTTTTGCCGCAATCCCAACATCGTAGGAGTTTTGCAGTCCAAGGATGACCGCATCAGTGCCTGAGTAGGAGAGGGCATAACTAAATCTGTACCACTTTCCAAAATAGTTTCCCTTATAGGGCTAGACCCAACCATGTCCCCTATACTCAGATCCAAAGCCCTTTGTTCTTCATTTAAACCCCTAGATCTGATTCCTTAAGTTCCCCCTCAAGAAGAGACATCTGATTCGGCCTTGTTATATTTGCATCGTAGCGACATTTTAGGTATCTCCATGCACTGATCAAGATCATCTAATATTTCAAAATGGTTGAGTAGAGCATCTGGCTAGCTATCCTTAAGGTCTTTGTTTGCCCTTCGTCCTCTATTTCAGGCTTTTACCAGAACAAAACCTTCCTTATCCCGTTCCCCTTCCTTTATCAAGGCTTTTCCTTTATCCAAACTTTGTCCAGACCGAGAGGGCCCAAGATTTGAAGCCACAAGTGGGACAAACTTAGGGCATTTTCTTTGTAGGTGGCCATATTCACGATAAATCTGACAACGAAATGGAAGAGCTTCATAGTCAAGTTTTTGAACCCATGTAGTTGATCCAAATTGTATTTCAATAGAATCTAGAATAGGATTATTTAAGTCAATTTCAACACAAATACGAGCAACAGAGATTACCTTTTTATCCATTGTCTGTTGTGATGGTCCAACCGGCTTCCCAAGCAGAAGGGCAATCTTATGCAAGATATCAGTTCTCCAAAATTCCAATGGGAGCCATGGAAGCCGCACCCATACTGGAACCCATGACGATCGCTCCTCTGATGGGTTGAAACCCACATGCCAGGGTTTAAGAAAGAGTCCCACTTGGTTATAGAAATAAGGACCCCCTTCAAATGCTTTGTTACGATCTGCAATACAAGAGAAAACCACCATAAAATAGTTGTTCGCACTCAACATCACCTCCACATCGCCTTCAGGATTCCAAGTCTTCCTGACCCAAGCCTCCACAAAGGGGAGAGAAATTCGGATGCCCAAAAATTTTCCAATAAGGGCATGTTTGGTTAGATACTCCACATCTTCCGCCACCGAGTCTGGTTGAACCACTAGAACTGGCCTGGCTTCACATCGTTCCAAACATCCATTGTTCTTTAACAAGCGGTTCCCGACATGCACTGGAAAATCCTGTTCCTTCCAGTCATTTTTAGATGAAAAAACATCACGAGCATGCACTCTCTGTGCCGGACCCGATGCCATCATGACATTCCTCCAATTTTTTAGACCTCCTTCGAAAGTTGCTGCCATCCCCGTAGAGCAATTTTTCTTCATCAAACCCTAGCAGAGTAGTTTTTCCTCATCAAACCCTCCTAAAATAATCAATTTGGTCTCTTCCTCTCTTCTAGGATCCTTGTCGGTTGACCTTGTTTTATTTTTTTACTTTTACCCTCTTATGTGTCTCTTGGTTCTCTCTTCTAGTATGATGTAAAAGGTTTAAATAACCTTTCAAAATCCCTTCTTCAACCTTTTTTAAAAATGACAAAATAAGCTTTAAAAACTATGAAAGCAATATGGGTGAGATGTGAATGGGATGCTATATATTCTGAGTGAGCGGTAGGAGGAATTCTAACTTATTGGAATCCTATTAGAACCTCCTATGTATATATTCATAAAACTAGGCATTCGATAGCCTCTTTAATCATATGCTTCTTTGGAGATATTCATTTCATCCTCATCAATATCTATGGACCTACAACTCAGTCAGGTACATTTAAAGTTTAGAGTGGGATTGAAGCCTTTAAGAGAAGCAAATACTAAGAAATCTGATTCATAATCATAGGATATTTTAATGCCACTAACCCAAAGTATGAGGGATTTATCAAATTTTATTGAAAACAGTAATCTATGGGAGATTGATTTTAAAGAAACCAAGTATACATGGACTAAAAAAAGAACAAGCCAAGCTTGATAGCAAAAAAATTAGATAGATGCGTTCTCTTAGATGACTAGCTAAAATTAATACCTTGACAAGGATTCAGATCACTGGCCAATAAAAGATAAAGGGTAGTAAGTGAATTTAAAAAATATCATATTTTAAAAATGAGCATATGTGGGAAGACCATACTCAATTTGTTGATATGATAGCATAGACATAAAATTATTGAAGAAACATTGGGCTAAATATATTTCCAAAATACATTAAATCAATGACACCTCAATTAAAAGAATGGAACAAGAGCAGTTTTTGCAACATTTTTAGAAGAAAGAAGAACTAAAAGATAAACTTACAAAATTCCAAAAAGGTGAGCATAATAATACAAGATCAAAATAAAGGGGGTTGCTTAGTGATTATAATAATATTAATAATCCAATCTCAGAGGAAATGGAATTACTTAGTGAATATCATAATATTTTGAGTAAGGAAGATAAATTTTAGAGGTTAAAATCAAGACAAATTTGGTTAAAAGAAGATAAAAACACAATTTTTGTATAGAATGGTCATAGTATAGAGATCCACATCCAGAATTAGTACATTTAAAATCATTAGAAGGGGTTTGGATTGAAGACCAAAGTTAAATCATAAAGGAGGTAAGGTATTTTTATTAGAATATTCTAGGATTAGAGGATTTTGATGTTCTTAATGATAAACTTAGACAAGAAGTTCCTTCAGTTATAACAAATAAAGACAATAGGAAACTAATGAAGCCTATTAATGGAAGAAGTTCATCTAACTCTATTTTATTTTAATAAGGATAAATCCTTAGGTCCATATAGGTTCTCTATAATATTTTATCAACATAATTGGGATATAGTAAAGGATTCTTTATTGGTGGTAGTGGAACAGTCTAGGATAAAACAATACATACCTTATAAAATAAATGCAACATATCTTACCCTGATTCCAAAAAATAAAGCTGCATAATTGTTTGATTTATTTTTACCCATAATCCTATGCAATATGACATATAATATTATTTTCAAAGTGATGGCGAATTGGTTAAGACCACCGTTAGATAAAATTATTTCAAAAGAGCAAAGAGGATATGTGAAAGTGTAGACACCAAAACAGCACCAATCCGATTATGTGACTGCAAACACTGATCGCTTTGACACACACAGCCCCAAGGGCAGCCCCCAGAGGTTAAACAGTGGTCCTAACCACTCTCACAATAGTTTTGGAAGGCCAGAGATCAATTTGGCACCTTCAGGCACTTTGCTCAATATCCGTTCCACCCTGGAATGAATTCAAACTGGGATTCGCCCCACCCAGGGACGAATTCTGAATTCGCTCCGGGGTGGGGCGAATTGCAGGTTTGATGGGCAAAAAGTCAAATCTTGACAAATGGCAGCTCAGATCCGCCACTCAACGCTTCCTTCATCGCATGGGAGTATGGGTGAGCATTTTCGAGCGTTAGAGGCATTTGCAAGGTCAGTCATGAAGTCCCAATTCAGGGAGGAATCTCCTTCCCCCTGGGAGGGCATGGTTGCCATGTGGCGCCTCTGCATGCCCATTTCAAGAGACCTCCAGGTCTATAAATTGGTGAGTTTCCTCACCCCAAAATATACAGAGAAGGAGCATTTTAGAGCAACGAAGTGCTGCCATTTTATTTACACGCCTCACACCTTTTGGATTTGCACCTTTCACATCCTTGATCTCCTTTAGAGGGGAGGTCATTGGGTGACTATTGGGAGGATGAATCTCGAGCCCAAAACCCAAAATTTGGCCACAATATCCCACCAAATTTTTTGACAATACCACACAAGAGGTTTTGGACCCATCCCAAGTGGATTGGTGCCGAAATCAGGCCCCAAACGGTGGGCGGCCTGCCCCATGGGCGCCCCCTCCCACACTGCCACAATCTTAATCGCCCCCTTTCGGAATGATGGGAATTCCATGGTAGACTTGTTTTCTTTCATTTTTGCATTCAGTTCTATGATGCTTAGATAGGTTGTCATTTGAATTTCGTCTCGTTTTGAACAATTTTGACCATATTTCTATCTTTGCTCGCTTCTACTAACTTGCAGGTAGCATCATCAAATTCCCACTAATGGAGGCCAAATTGGGAAAATATGACCATCTGGGTCTTCCCAAAATGCCCCCAATTAGCTAACCCCAAGTTTGTAGGTCTTTTGGAGCTTCCTAGGTAGGACATTGGGATAGTACCTTTTCGGCATTTTGTTGTAGGTGAATTCGTCCCACCCCGGAGCGAATTCAAATCGGTGAGGAATTTCTTGACTGTTATTTTTGCAGTGCCCTCCTGGTGATGTCTTGATGCCCCTATCAAATTTCTAGAGCATTTGGATTCATTTTAGTCATAGTTTAATTCATTTTTCTCATTCACTTATCGTAGGCTTGGGGATTGCATGTTTTGTTTCATCCGCAGGTGCTACTAACTATTTCTTGTTCCTTTGAACGTAGGATCAGAACATTGGAGGAGCAGCAAGGAATCAAAATTCGTAGACACAAGTGGCGGTGATGTTCTGGTCCGCCCATCTTACATGTGGGCACGCGGAAGAAGGAAAGGCACCCATGGATGTAACAAGAACGCATGCTTAAACGCTCCTAGCCCTTGGAAAGGGAGGATGCGCATTGTAACCGAGTTGTGAAACATATCAATAAAAAGGGCTGTCTTATTTATTCACTTGTGTTTCATTTTGATTCACTCATGCCTTTCTCTCTTTTCATGCACTTTCAAATTCCTAGGATTTAGCGTTGAGTTCGGTTTTTTTTGTTTGCATTTCGTATTCGCTTTCCTTTTTGCTTCCGTATCCTCGTGCTTTCAGTGGCGATCACGGTGGGACTCTGTCCTCTACCTTTTTGGATCAGAAATTTGATCAAAATTTACCTTGCTTGCAGGTATCTTTTTTTGGAACGCGGGACTGTTGTTCGTTCCAGTCTGTGGCGAACACAGAACTGTAATTCGTCTCACCCAGGGACGAATTGGAATGCGCCCCACCCTGGGATGAATACAGTCCTGTAATTCATTCCACCCCGGGATGAATTCCAGTCTATGAAGTTTTTGGGAAGAAACTCAGGACCGACAGATGCGGGCAGAGAAGAGGTAAGGATTCTGCATTTTCTCTGTCATTTTCTGTTTTCAGTGTTTCTTTTTTGGGTTATTTGTTTGCTTAGGGAAAGTTTTTCTTTTTGTTGTTTGCTTGTTTCCTTTTGCAAAATAAAAAGAACCCCACACACCACGTGGCAACTTAAAAACCAAGGCGCTGGTCGTAAAACCCCAACCCTTGATCAAGACCAACGGTGGATTTCATCACCACCTTGGCTTGAATTTTGCATCCATTACCCCGATCGCAACTGTTGCTAGACGTAAATCCTGACGAAAGCTGACCGAGTGTAGTTGGGGTGATTCCCAGTGCACGAGGATAAGTCTTCTATGGTAGGTGTCATAAACAGGGTGATTCCCCTTCCGTACCGCCTATGTTCCACGTACCATCTGCTCTCACGTACCTATAGTTTCCCTCACGTAAGGGCGGGTATATAGAGAGGTTGGTATATCGGCCTGGCAATGGTATATCGAAGGGGCGACCAATTTTGGGAGTCATAAGAGCCCTCATTTTGCATTTAAACGTTCTTTACAAAAACCTTCAAAACAAAAACAAAAAAACAAAAACAAAAAAAACAAAACACACTAAACCAGGTTTAGGACACACTCTCAATCTTTAAACGAGATAATCACTGTTTGTGTATGTGTGTGCTCTTTTTTGTTTAGTGTAGCATAAAAAATCATAAAAGAGATAAAAATCTACATAGCTTGTAGGAAAGCACCACCATGGTGTACACACGTAGCCAAGCCCAATCAAGGGCGAAAGCTACGAAAAGTGTACAAGGGGGCACAAGTCGCCTCCGCTATAGCACCAAGGACTTGGTCATACCGCCTTGGCGGCCCGACCCGCAAGAGAGTCCGCATCAGTCCATGTCAAGATGGAACTATAGGGACACCCCTTTGAGGGACACGCCCGTTCATCATAGCCCCTTTCAGGAGGAGTCCTTACACGTGGCACTCAACATAGACAAGAAAGCTCCCTTAGAAGCTCGATATGAGTGGCCACCATGCGATGAAGCGCTAGAGCGGCATAGTTTCCATGAGGAGAGGCCACATGATGATGGCCTCCCCCCTTTGCCCCCCATCACTGTTAGAACCAATAGACAAAATCCAGAGCGCAAGGCTCTTCAAACCGGGCGAGCTAACTCTGCCCACCCCTTTCACACATATGAAAGGGAGCCCGAGGAAGATGATTACATTCCTCAAGAGCAATATACAACGTGGGGGCCATGCGCCTCCGCACCAACTAGATACCATGATCACCCACTGAGGCCAGAGCCTCGGGTAAATGCCGCCAACCTCGACAGAGGGAAGCGACCTATTGAGATCTCGGATCATCACGATCGAGGTAAGTGCATAGGAGAGGCATCTAGGCCTCCTAGGCTCAATATGGCGAAGCAAATTGACCTGGCAGTCACCAGACATGCCGCCCGCCAAGCGTAGATCACGCGGCTTGAGCAAGACCAACAATAGCTAGAGCATTTATATCGCCTTAGCAAAGAGCGCATTAGGCACCAAACAGATGAGCTGCTACATAACCCGGTGCCTGAGAGGGTTCCAACCCCATGCACCCAAAGGGCGGAACCATATGAGAGGCATAATCCCTTGGTGCGAGATAGGTCTCCGTGACCTTACCAAGTGCTGCCTCCGAGACCTCCTAGACCTGAGCGGGAGGCCACTCCCTGGAACAATGATGGGTACCCTCCGTGGGGACCCACCCAGGGTCATAGGTCTCACCCAGAGACTCCTCAGGAAGCTTACGAGGAGTACGAGCAAGAAGATGAGCGGGCTGAAATGCCCTACCTAGGCGGAGGAGTTGCCATCCGGCCACCCCTTCAGAGGCCTCAAGTCTCCCACAACCCACAATGGGAGCAAACCAAAGAGGAAGAGATTAAATCTTTCGATGCATACAAAGCGCTGCTAGAGCGTCTGGAGTCTGTGGAAACCAAAACTTTTGGGCCTCAAAAGCCCACTTTACGCCAGCTCCACAGTCATCCTGTGCATCCGTCAGTGCCAGCACCTCCTTACCCTGAGCACTTTAAGCTGCCTCAGTTGGCAACCTTTAGAGGTGAGGAGGATGCTCAAGAGCATGTGACAAGGTTCCTGAGCCAATGCTTCGGCATTCAAGACAATGATGCTTTGTTATTGAGAACATTCATAACCACATTCGTAGGCCCTGCCTCGGATTGGTTTACTCAGTTACCAAAGCACAACATTAACAATTTAGATCAGTTAGTGGATGCGTTCCTCGAATGCTTCACCTTCAATACCAAGAAGAAGGCATCACTAAGTGACTTAGCCAGCCTCAGGAAGTATGAGGAGGAGACCATGGCGGCCTACGGGAATCGATGGAGGACATTGCTCTCAAAGCTGCCCTACCTCCCTCCTATGTCCGACCTCACTCAGATGTTCTCCAAAAGTTGTTTGAGATCGATCTCTGTGCTATTGCAGCTGCAGCAATATGCCACCCTAGAAGAAGCTCTGGCACAAGCCAGAATTATTGAAGAGATCAAAATACAGGATGGCGAGATAGCCAAGCCTAAGAAAAAAGAGTGGACTAAAAACACTAAAGCTGGGACCACGCAACAAAAACCCGCTACGGTTAACCAAGTTGCAATCAATGTCCCTAAGCCTATGCAAGCAACTCAGCCTCAAAAGGCTAATTATCAGGCAGTGCCTCCCAACAACTATGATAGAGAAAATCAGAGGCAAGAACAGGGTCAGCAGCGTCGCCCTAGGCGACAATTCACACCCTACACAGAGTCCAGGGACTCCTTGTTTGACCGCTTGTTAGCGGCAAACCTGATCAACCTGCCAGAGATTCAGACTATAGATCCCAATGCACCCAAGCCTAAGGGGTATAGAGAGGACTTGTACTATAGGTTCCATAGGCGGTAGGGACATGACCTAAATGCCTGTTGGAAATTTAAGGGCTTGGTGCAAGACCTGATTGATAACAAGACACTAGCGGTGGATAATCCCGTCGCACCAAGCAATCAACAAATGGAGGTCTTCAAAGACCCCTTGCCTGCTCATGCTCCGTAGGCAAAGACCCTACAAGTTAACGAGGTCACACAGAACTGCCCCATGCAGGGGTATGTAGGGATGATAAGTATAGTGACTCGAAACAGGAGGTATCCGAGCACGAATGCTCCTGCGGCAGCTGCAGGAGAGGTGCCAACAACATCGCAACCACAACAGCACCTTGCACAACCTCCTCCACCTAAGCCGGTGGCCACACTTCGGACCAAACTAACTCAGAGTTTGAGGACCACCTCGGCTAGGCTCTCCATATACGAGCTTATACAACAATCTACGCCCCATCGAGAAGCTCTAATGGAGATTTTGAAAGCCATCGAGTTGCAGCCCCATGAGACAAATTCTTTCAACAACTTTGTGGGGCATGTAAAATGATGCACTCGAGCCGGTCATCACATTTTGAGAAGACGAATTGAGATCGGTGATCGATGACATGGCGGATCCACCCCTGCACGTTATCGCGTGGGTCAACGGGATCCCATACAAGAGGGTGTTGATAGACACTGGCTCGTCCAACAACATCATCACAACTATGGCTCTCAAGCATCTGAAGTTGCCCGCATCTCACATCACAGCTTCCACCTACACTCTACGAGCATTCAATGATGCAATCTGCTCGACAGTCGGCACAATAGTCCTACCAATCCAAGTGGGACAAAAGACCATACCCACATTGTGCCACGTATTGGAGGGTGAGATGGCCTACAACATCTTGTTGGGCCGGCCATGGATCAGGGACATGAAGTGTGTCCCTTCGATAGCTCACCAATGTTTAAAGTATACATTTGAAGGGGAGGTGCATGTAGTCCCGACGGACTTAGAACCCTTCAAGTATTGTAATGCGGTGCAGCTGATGCCGCAATCGACCCTGCCATCAACGCATTTGGATTTCTAGTTAAATCCATCTAAACAGGGTCCGATTCCGTAGGCATCCCCATTAACAAGTTCTTCAAAATCCCAGCCGGGTTCATCTTCATCGTCTGGTCCTCCACCAACGACACCATCTATGGGGGCCAAACAGAAGGACAAAGGGAAGAAACCCCTGGAAGAGGCAAAACCTTTGGAAGAGACACTGCCATCAGTATCAACTATCTCTACCGAGGAGATGCCTAGCCGGATGGAAGTCGAGGCTTCTAGCCCACCCGACATGGAGTGGACTCAAGGAGAACTTCCATTCCCTCCCCCTCAACCGCCAACGATCACCGTTGAAATGGCCAATACGGGCCTGGGGGAGTATCTGGTGTGGAATATTGTAGCAACACCCGCACTAGAGTCCATGCAGGACATGGGGAGACCTCGCCTTCCCATTGGCACTATTGTTCCCCTAGGCTACCCGTCGAACCAGACAAATTTTGTGTATGGGGGCCTTGATCATGGCGTTGCACCATGCACGCAAGAGGACGAAGACGAAGAGCCTTTTGCTGAAAATGTCAACTATTTGTCTAACCCAGACTTTGCTCCGAGATACCTTGGCCAATGCAATTGGCACGGATATGGGTTAGGCCGATATGAGCAAGGGATACGTGTTCTTTGCCAACCAAGATACCAAATGCCATATGACAAGTCAGGAGTAGGGTTCAACCACCCCCTCCCCTTGGACATCTTGGTGGAGAACATGCAAGGCCTAGGGATAGGCAACAAGGGGGGATTGGCATCAGATCCATATGCCAACCCTAACACCACATATACATTGAGGGATTATCTCCCATTAACGACAATCAACCTTGTTGGCTCTAGCAATCCCTTCCCTTCGCTCGAGAGAGGAGAAAGCTCGAGAGCTCATTTTCAAGGAGGGTCTAGACAATGTCAAGAAGGGTCCTCAAAAGATGAATTGGAATATGAGGTGGCACCATGGGACCCCTTCGAATCAGATAGCAATCACTCACAGGTGATCCCCATGGATGATTATCAAGAAAGCCTCTTGACAATGTTCCCCTTGGATGCTCCCATCGAGCAAGCGCCGCTCCAAGGAAATCAAGTCCCCCCGTAGAGAGCGAAACAACCTAGGTGGGGCCACATCAATTTGCTTGAGCAAGGCGAGCCTTTAATGCCGCAAGCAGTCGGAGCCAACGAAGGCCTTTGGATCTTCGATAGTGATTATGAAGACGAAATAGAGATGGCATATCTTAATCACATGCGACAGATGCAGCATCGATACCCCTTGGAGATTAACGACATGTTCGAACAATTAAACATAAGGCTTGGGCATGAGTGGTACGTAGACCCAACATGGTGGGACCAAGTGTTGGATCCGCTACTCTGGGCATACGAAGAGTACCTTCCACCCAGAGACCCTATAGTGACATCAGTGTCGAGGGTAGACCCTATCTTCCTATCCGCACATAGGGCCGATCCATTCGTGCCCGTCCCTCTAGAGCCAGATCCAGAGCATAGAGAGCATCCAGGATGTCCGAGCAACCACACCCATGGTAATGGAGACCAAAATCATTTCATCAACATGATCTCCATTGACTTAACCACCCCCATCCACAATCCGGCCGATCCAACATAGTCATTGTATCTAGACATAGATGCCATAGACTGGGATCGCGTCAATTCCCCTCCATCCCCATCCGAGTACTGGCCTTTCGGTGAAATGCTTCATTTTACCCCTGGGCCAACTCAGGATATCTTCCATGCTGAAGAGGGACCCGAGGTTCCTAACGATGATCTAAACTCAGCAAATGATATCCACTTGATCCCAACTCCACATCAGTTGGAAGACGGATCCCACATGTCGGTCGAGGAGACGACTGACGTAGACATCGGCTCGGATCCAATGAATCCATAGATCATCAAGTTGGGGGTAAGTTTATCCCTCGAAGAGCAAGCCGACTACATTGCCCTTCTCAAAGAGAAGAAGGAGGTTTTTGCATGGTCATACAGAGACATGTCGGGACTAGATCCATAGCTAGTCATGCATAATCTAACGCTTGATCCGACAGTCAAGCCAGTTAAGCAAAAACTACGCAAGATGCACCCAACAGTGGCCTTGATGGTCAAAGATGAATTGCAAAAGTTGTTGGATGCACAGTTTGTCATCTGCGTGGATTATCCACCATGGCTGTCCAACATGGTGCCCGTCAAGAAGCCTGACGGGAGGATTCGCATATGCACTAATTTTTGAGATCTAAACAAAGCGAGTCCTAAGGATGATTTTCCCTTGTCGAGCATCGACGCATTGGTAGACGCTACAGCGGGTCACGAAATGCTTTCCCTCATGGATGGTTTCTCGGGATACAATCAAATTTGTATCAATCTCGAGGACCAGCTAAAAATGGCATTCACAATGCCTTGGGGAACATTTTGTTATAAGGTCATGCCTTTTGGCCTTAAAAATGCTGGCGCCACCTACCAACGTGCCATGACATACATCTTCCATGATTACATGCACAAGACTTTGGAAGATTACATGGATGATTTGTTGGCCAAATCTCTTTTGTGCCCGGATCATCTCGGTGACTTAAGCAAGATCCTCGATCGCCTCATGGAGCATAAAGTCGAATCGAATCCCAAGAAGTGCATTTTTGGCATCACATCTGGAAAGCTCTTGGGTTTCATAGTCTCAAAATGAGGCATCGAGGTGGACCCAAACAAAGTCAAGGCAATCCTTGAAATGCTTCCCCCAACTACCATCAAGCAGCTCAGAAGCCTGCAGGGAAAGGTCACGTCGATCAAGCGCTTCATAGCGCAGCTATCTGACAAGTGCCGACCAATGAACAAGTTGTTGCACAAGGGGGTAGCATTTCACTGGGATGACGAGTGCCAGTCAGCCTTTGACGACATCAAACAATACTTGGCTTCACTGCCAGTATTGGCACCACCTAGACCAGGAGTGTCGTTCTACTTATACATCTCAGCTACTGAGGTGGCACTGGGAGCCATGTTAGCCCAGAAGAATGAACTTCATAGAGAATAGGCTACTTACTATCTTAGCCGCACCCTGGTCAGCTATGAACTTAACTATGCATACGTTGAGAAACTCTGCTTGGCAGTGGTGTTTGCTACCAAAAAGCTATGCCATTACATGCTGAGCAACAAGACGTATGTTGTGTCTAAGGAGAATCCATTGCGATACATGATGAGTCGTACTTATCATAGTAGTCGCACGGCGAAATGGATCATGTTGTTGACGGAATTTGACATAGAGTTTATCGGACAGAAATCCATAAAAGGTCAGGTCATAGCCGATCAACTAGCAGAGGCTCCTCTCGAAGACGATCAGCCTCTGGTCATAGAACTACCCGATGATGGGGTCTTCCATGTCTCAGAATCACCAGATTTTGATGAGCCTGAGTCACAGGCCGACATAACCCTATTTTTTGATGGTTCTAAATGTGAGCAAGGTGGTGGCACGGGAATAGTATTCTTCACACCGCAGGGCGCTCCTATGCCCCTATCATTTAAATTAAATTTCCCATGCACCAACAACAATGCAGAGTATGAAGCCTTGCTCATAGGTCTTCAGACAACAATCACCATGAACATTAAACGATTGAACATCTTTGGTGATTCGCTGTTAATTGTCAACCAAGTCAAAGGGGTATTCCAATGCAAATGCCCAGTTCTACAGGCCTACAAAGCCCTTGTGGACAAATTCCTGGCAAAGCTTGAATGGTACGACATCGAGGCACTCCCTCGGTCATCGAATCATTTTGCGGACACTATGGCCTCTTTGGGGTCGCTAATCCCGCAAGACCTTTCTGGTGATATGACAACCATTCAAGTCAAAACACTATCGCAATCAGCGATGGAGCGAGCAAGCTCTGATTTAACGCCAGGAATCCACTTGATCCAGATTGAGCCATCCATGGATAGGTTCTCTCGAATCCATGATCATCTGAAACATGCCAACTGGGGGTCCTTGTTCTCCCCTACTCCCATTAATAGCAACACAACGCTATTCTTACAAGCTCTCTCCCGCTCAGCGTTTGCTAGGGATGAACTTCAAGAGGGATTGGCTATTCATACCATCGAGGCTTTCGATCAGCAGGATTGGTATTCACCCATCAGGGACTACCTCAAGTTAGGTAACCTCCCGCTTGGATTGACGCATGCCACAAAATGAGCATTCAAGCAGAAAGTGGCAAAGCATGTCTTGTTAGGAGACATTTTGTACCATCGTAGCTATGAAGGAATCCTCCTTCGTTGCTTGGACCAGCAAGAGTCCACTTGGGCGATCGCCCAAGCACACGATGGTACATGCGGTGGCCACTTCAGTGGTATGGCCATCGCAAAGCGCATTCTTCGCATGGGCTATTATTGGCCATCTTTAGAGCGAGATTGTTGCGCATATGTGCGGAAGTGCGTGAAGTGTCAACATCATGCCAATTTGACACACGTACCTTCCCAGGCCTTGCAGTCGATCCAATCGGCTTGGCCATTTTCGTAGTGGGGCTTAGATCTCATCGAAAAGATCTCCCCTGCATCGTTCGATCATCACACGTTTATCATAATGGCCATAGAGTATTTCACCAAGTGGGTGGAAGCGGTTTCGCTAACCTCTACGACTGGACCCCGCATTGTGGAGTTCATTTTGCATAACATCATATGTCATTTTGGTATTCCATCCAAGATAATCTCGGATAATGGGACGTCATTCAAGAACAAATATGTGCGTGCTTTGACCACAAAGTACAAAATTCAGCATAGTTTTTTGACACCCTATTATCCGTAGGCAAATGGGCAAGCAGAAGCGTCAAACAAAATGCTAGTTGCTATCCTTAAAAAGATAGTCATAGATAATCATAAGGATTGGCACATCCAGATCCCACTTGCCCTATGGGCTTATCGCACTAGCATTCGGACGCCCACTAGGGCAACTCCATTTTTGCTCGTGTATGGCTCCGAGGTAGTCATGCCTCTCGAGTTGGAGATTCCCTCCCTACGCATATCAATGCAAGAGTTCATCGATGATGACACTACGTGGCAGGCCCGGTTAGACCAGCTTACGTTGCTTGATGAACGACGCGTTAATGCTCTCGAGCATTTACGTATCTATCAAGAGTGACTTAAGAAAGCATACAACATGAAAGTTCACCTGAGGGACTTTCGGATTGGTGACTTGGTCTTGAAAGAAAACCAACAGAACTCTAGTTTGCCATCCCATCTAAGGGACAAGTTCATGGCAAATTGGTTAGGTCCATATGTAATTGATAGTAAAATAGGACCTAGAACATACCGGCTAGCCTCTCTTGATGGAATCAAGGAACTAGAACCCTTGAACATCAGTCATTTGTGGCCATTCCATATTTAAAGGAGCCATAGCCCACCCAAAAAGCTCCAAGGATTCCCATAATCGCTTGGTCAACCCCAAAAGCTCCAAGGATTTCCATAATCGCTTGGTCAATCCCAAAATGCTCCAAGGATTTCCATAATCGCTTGGTCAATCCCCAAAAGCTCCAAGGATTTCCATAATCGCTTGGTCAACCCAAAATGCTCCAAGGATTCCCATAATCGCTTGGTCAACCCAAAATGCTCCAAGGATTCCCATAATCGCTTGGTCAATCCCCAAAAGCTCCAAGGATTCCCGTAATCGCTTGGTCAATCCCAAAAGCTCCAAGGATTCCCTAATCGCTTGGTCAATCCCAAATGCTCCAAGGATTCCCATAATCGCTTGGTCAATCCCCAAAAGCTCCAAGGATTCCCATAATCGCTTGGTCAATCCCAAAATGCTCCAAGGATTCCCATAATCGCTTGGTCAATCCCAAAAAGAAAAAAAAAAACTCCAAGGATTCCCATAATCGCTTGGTCAATTCCCAAAATGCTCCAAGGATTTCCATAATCGCTTGGTCAATCCCAAAATGCTCCAAGGATTCCCATAATCGCTTGGTCAATCCCCAAAATGCTCCAAGGATTTCCACAAAAAAAATCTAATCTGGTCAATCCCAAAAGCTCCAAGGATTCAATCGCTTGGTCAACCCAAAAGCTCCAAGGACCGAATCCTGGTCAACCCAAAAGCCCAAGACCAACGGTAAAAAAAGAATCGCTTGGTCAACCCAAAATGCTCCAAGGATTTCCATAATCGCTTGGTCAACCCAAAAGCTCCAAGGATTTCCTAATGCTGGTCAACCCCAAAAGCCCAAGGATTTCCAATCGCTTGGTCAATCCCAAAATATCCAAGGATTTCCATAATCGCTTGGTCAATCCCCAAAAAGCTCCAAGGATTTCCATAATCGCTTGGTCAACCCAAAAAGCTCCAAGGATTCCCATAATCGCTTGGTCAAAAACAAGAAAAATTCAAAAACAATAAAATCATCAAAAATAACAAAAATTTGCATCTCATTTCCATGCATACGCAAAATCATCATAACAGTACAGAGCTCTTTTGCATCTCATCTGCATACTCACAAACATCAATCCCTCAAAAATACAAAAATATATAGCTGCACATACATTGCATATTTGTGGTCATACAGGTCAAAGCACCATAGACTGTCATTACTTGGCAAAACCATCATCTTCTACATTTTTCCGCTTTATCAATAGCTCATCGCCTATAACCACCATTCACGTTATTCTCCCACATCATAGTCAGTTGTTTTCTAATGTATCGAGAGTTTTTGTCATTCAGTCGTCATTAGCTTTCTAGCCACATACTGTACCAAGTCAGATAGATTTTACGAAGGTAGAATTCTACTTGGATCACACCTTGTTACGTAGCATCCCGACACAAGTTAAAACATATAACAAAATTCCCAAGTTGTGTGAATGAAAGATGAACCCTGCAAAGCAATCCAGGTCACCATAAGCGAAACGGTTATCTTGCTCATCCCCCTATGCGAATGACCCCAAGAATGCTGAGAGTTGGCAAAAGGACAAGCATCCTCCCTACCCAATTCCCCAAGAATCCCAAGTTCTCAAAATGTTGCAAAACATCAACAATTTGCAAAAGTCAAAACTCCAAAATTTGACCTCACAACCAAAGTGCACACATCAAAAGGCACAAACAATAGTGATTCTCATCACTCCATATCCTAATCCCTTGCTCAAAAGAAAAATATAATATAAAAATAAACAATGATTTTTATCACTACAAAAGAGCAAGTATCCCAATACAATTGAAGAAAAGAAGGGAGTCGAACTTGAATCCCTGGAACTCTCAGCATTCCGACAGGTCATGAGGCAAACCCTCGCACTCGGTTTGGTTGATAGCCTATCGGTCACTGGTGGTAAACCTCTCGCATGACGATATATCTGTCACATTAACTTGTGCGCAGATCAATGTTTGCATGTGGATGAGCTAGCTTATGGTATCCTACGATAGCACCGCAGATTAATCTGACTAAATACAACAAAGGAGTTAGTGGAGCTAATCAGGTGATCCTCAGTACAGGTTTGGTTGATAGCCTATCTGGCACTGGCGGTATCCTGACAAACACCACATAAATGAACTCAATTGCACACACAGGGATGTGAAATAACTTGGTCAAAGACAAGTCTGATTCATACCTTGTTCAAAAAGTCTTGTGAGATAAAGTACAGTCATGGCTAGTTAGTTAAAACATCTGAGTCTCAGAAAACCTTAACTACATTCGAAACCAACTTGCTATATTTTAGTCTCGCCATACCAAAAAAAAAAAAAAACATGTATGCCTACAAAGCTATTCACCGCAGCAATCGCCTAGGACAAAAAGCCATAAAGTTCTAAACAGTCTATGGTGCGACTACCAAACATCACAAATTCAATTCATCCATTCCATTTGCATATCATATCAATTACAAACATTCACATTTTAGCACAACATATGCATTCATCACTATAACTTAACATGCATACATCCATATTCATCAATCATCATGCATAAAATCAAATCATCACATGCGCATAAACAAAATAAAGTTTGTATATATATATCATCAAAAATGCCCATGCTACAAAGAGCTGGTCCTCTGACCCCGCAACAAAATCCAAAATCTCAAAACCCCCAAGCCTAAGGCATCGGCCATCATGATCACGTAGGATCGGTGCGACGGGAACTACCCCCCGTGGTGTGGGTCCTATGGGACCCCTCAGGGTGGCTGCTGCTAGCCCCCGCATCACTCCTACTACCACCTCCCTCATCCAATCACCTACGATGAGATGATGCTGACTGCTCAGTATCACTGCCCCTCATCCGACATGATGACCCACCTCCCGAGGGCTAGGTAACCGCCCATCAAGGCGGATAATCTCTACCTCCATATCCATATGATCCCTGACCATAGGCTCCAGTCGAGCCACCTGCTTGAGCCCAAGGGCATCAAGCCACTCCCGTAACCAGGTTAGCGCCCCCGTGCTCCACAAAAGTAGTAGGTACACGATACCGGCTCTTCACAACCTGCAAAAGAAAACAACACAAAAACATTAAATTCAAAAAAAAAAAAATTCACCTAGGTTTTAACTACGTTTTCCATTTAGTTTAAGCAAAGTCTTGGTTTGTGTCACTCAGTTTAGGGTTTCAATTAATTTTGAAAAGCAACATAACAAAGAAAATTAAACAAATCACTTGCAGTTTTAAAACATATAACAAAAGCAATAACGCTAAGGAGCACTTACTGGTCTCGCTTCGGCTTCGCCGCTCGATCTGGTTTGTGCACTCATGATGTCGGGAGAAATTTGGCAATGCTTCGCTTCGCAGAATTGACCTCCTCCTCCTCAGAGCTCCAAATCGCCAGAAAAAACAAGTGCAAATGAGCCCAAAACCTAGTTTTGGCCTTTAAATAGGCTTTTTGAGCTTGTAATCATTCCTCCCTGGGACGAGCACTCTGGTTAGCACTCGTCCCACCCTGGGATGAATACTACATAGGAATTCGTCCCACCCTAGAATGAATTCAGCACACAAATTTCAAAAACAACAAAAAAATGCACAAAAATGCACCAAAAGCAGCAATAAACTTGTCCAATGAGAGTGCTTTTGCACTTGACATTCCGGGCATGCAAAATAGATGTCGGGGTCACAAATCCTCACTATCCTACTCCCTAAGAAGGCTACCATAGCTGGACCACTCCACGGGAAGATGGATCTTCGAGAATTTCATCCCCAAACGACGTCGCCAAAAGGGTCAAAACCCACCCAAAAATAGCAATAACATTGCCGAACGAAGGTGCCTTCGCGCCTGACATTCTTGGCATCCAAAACAGACGTTGGGGTTATAAATCATCACCATCCTACTCCCTAAGAAGGCCACCATGGCCGGACCGCTCCACGGGAAGACGAATTTTTGACAATTTTAGCTCCAAAAGCGTCACCAAAAGGGTTAACACCCACCAAAAATAGGTCTAAATGTCGAAAAACTGCACACACAATTCAAAGATAAATCTCTGAAGGCACCCTTACCTAAGTCATCTTGGGTCAAGCGACTCATCGCTTTTCTCATGTAGGTCATTCCCTCATCGATTCGTCGCTTGAGGGGGTAGTCACACTTAGTCACCAATCAACAAATACACACCCAATCAAGGAAATGGCATGCATTCAAAGGATCATTGACAAAGACAAATCACGCTCCTGCTTGGGGCAGTAAACAAGCAATAATCACAAGCTGATCAAATCACTTGGCATTCATGAATCATGAACTCAAGGTTCTCATAGACAAAAGGTTGCGCCCTTTGCCTATTCATGACTGATCAATGTCCAAGCTCAAGTAACACCTCACCGAAAAAGGTTAACACTTGAATTGAGTTCCTTCGCTCGTCAGAGGCAAGGATTCAAGAATGCATGCCCTTTCCATACTTGGGGCATCAAAATTTGGTTAGGTTACTAAGAAACCCTAATCATTAGTGCTTTGGTTATCTATTTTTGCTCGGCGCTGTGCCTTGCACAACGCATCCCAAAAAGGGGCATCTGTAGACACCAAAACAACACCAATCCGATTATGTGACTACAAACACTGATCACATTGGCACACACAGCCCCAAGGGCAGCCCCCAGAGGTTAAACAGTGGTCCTAACCACTCTCATAGTAGTTTTGGAAGGTCAAAGATCATTTTGGCACCTTCAGGCACTTTGCTCAATATCCGTTCCACCCTGGAACGAATTCAAACTGGGATTCGCCCCACCCAGGGACGAATTCTGAATTCGCTCCAGGGTGGGGCGAATTGCAGGTTTGATGGGCAAAAAGTCAAATCTTGACAAATGGCAGCTCTAGATCCGCCACTTAATGCTTCCTTCATCGCATGGGAGTGTGGGTGAGCATTTTCGAGCGTTAGAGGCTGTTACAAGGGCAGTCATGAAGTCCCTATTCAGGGAGGAATCTCCTTCCCCTCGGAAGGCATGATTGCCAAGTGGCGCCTCTGCATGCCCATTTCAAGAGACCTCCAGGTCTATAAATTGGTGAGTTTCCTCACCCCAAAAGATACAGAGAAGGAGCATTTTAGAGCAACGAAGTGCTACCGTTTTATTTACACGCCTCACACCTTTTGGATTTGCGCCTTTCACATCCTTGATCTCCTTTAGAGGGGAGGTCATTGGGTGACTATTGGGAGGACGAATCTTGAGCCCAAAACCCAACATTTGGCCACAATATCCCACCCAAATTTGTCGACAATACCACACAAGAGGTTTTGGACCCATCCCAAGTGGATTGGTGCCGAAATCAGGCCCCAAACGGTGGGCGGCCTGCCCCATGGGTGCCCCCTCCCACACTACCACAATCCTAATCGTCCCATTTAGAAACGATGGGAATTCTATGGTAGATTTGTTTTCTTTCATTTTTGCATTCAGTTCTATGATGCTTAGGTAGGTTGTCATTTGAATTTCATCTCGTTTTGAACAAGTTTGACCATATTTCTATCTTTGCTCGCTTCTACTAACTTGCAGGTAGCATCATCAAATTCCCACTAATGGAGGCCAAATTGGGAAAATCTGACCATCTGGGTCTTCCCAAAATGCCCCCAATTAGCTAACCCCAAGTTTGTAGGTCTTTTGGAGCTTCCTAGGCAGGACATTGGGACAGTACCTTTTCGGCATTTTGTTGTAGGTGAATTCGTCCCACCCCGGAGCGAATTCAAATCGGTGAGGAATTTCTTGACTGTTCTTTTTGTAGTGCCCTCCTGGTGATGTCTTGATGCCCCTATCAAATTTTTAGAGCATTTGGATTCATTTTAGTCATAGTTTAATTCATTTTTCTCATTCACTTATCGTAGGCTTGGGGATTGCATGTTTTGTTTCATCCGCAGGTGCTACTGACTATTTCTTGTTCCTTTGAACGTAGGATCGGAACATCGGAGGAGCAGCAAGGAATCAACATTCGTAGACACAAGCGGCGGCGACGTTTGGTCCGCCCATCTTACATGTGGGCACGCGGAAGAAGGAAAGGCTATCCATGGATGTAACCAAGAGATGGATTTAACGCTCCTAGCCCCTGAAAATGGAGGATGCCCATTGTAATCGAGTTGTGAAATACATCAATAAAAAGAAGGGTTGTATTCTTTATTCATTTGTGTTTCATTATCTCATGCATTTCTCCTTTTCATGCACTTTCAAATTCCTAGGATTTAGCGTTAAGTTTGGTTTTTTTGTTTGCATTTTGTATTCGCTTTCCTTTTTGCTTTCGTATCCTCGTGCTTTCAGAAAGGGAGATAGATTATGAATGGGATCATAGTAGCTCATGAAGTTATGCATTTAACAACTTTAAGAAAAGATAAATCAATGACCTTAAAACTTGATATGAGTAAGGTCTATGATAAGTTAAATAGGATTTTATTTTTGCTATTAGAAAAGTTTTGATTTGGGAAGAAATAAATTAGATGGATTAAAGTTTATGTCTCTATAGTTTCATACTGAATGCTGATCAATGTTTTAGTAGCATATTCATTTAAAGCCAAGAGAGGCCTTAGATAGGGAGATCCTCTGTCACCATATTTGTTTATTATTATGGTAGAGGTTTTGGGTAGGAACTTGAATAAGGCTTACAAATATGGGCTTATAAGTGGACTTAAGGCTAGTAATAACATTAACAACATCACTCACCAAAAAATTGTATATGATACAACCCTTTTTGGGAGGGAAAGAATAAACAAGGCCAAATATTTGAATAACTTATTAAAATAATATGAAATAGTATCAGGAAAAAAAGTTAATAGGACAAAATCCAAAATTTACTTCCTAAATAACCCAACTAAAATCAAAGTAGGGATATGCAGGTTACTTCAGAAGGAGATAAATTTACTAGTAAATTATCTAGGGATGCCCTTATTTGAGGGGAGAGTGAGGATATAATTATGGAATCTAGTCGTAAATAAAATTTAAAATAAATTACCAACATGGAAAGGTAGATGGTTTTTATTAGTAGGAAGAGTGCATCTACTTAAACCAATATTATAGATCATTTCAACAAAATATATGTACTTCTATACTATGCCAAAATCAATAGAGAAAAGTTTAATCTTTATTATACATTCATTTTTATGGTTATGCTTACATGATAAAAGGAAATTTTCTTTGGTGAAATGGATCAGGGTGTGTGATGATAAAACTAGGGGAGGTATTGGTTTAAGAGTTCTTTAGATGTAAACTTAGCTCTTAGGGAAAAAATAATTTGGATATTATACAAAGAAAGTCAAACAATAGGAAATAATTATTTTAAGTATGTTGAGCCCAACTATCTAAGTTTAATATTTATTTCATTCTCTCTACCAAATGGTTTTGTACTATGGAACAATTTAAAAAAATAAATTGATCCAATAATTAAAGGTTTAAGAATGGATGGTGGGATGGATTTATATTTGGATGGATACTTGGTGTGGTAAAAAACCACTTAATATAGATCCAATTTTGAAATCATGGATGATATCACTTCAAGATAAATATGGTGATAGGGTTTCAAACGTTTTGTACAAGGATTGGGAAGGAAGATACAAATGGAAAGAATTACAAGTATACAACACATTGATTCTAGAATATAGTTGAGTAGAAAGATAAAAATGATGATTATTCCAAGGTGAGCCAAGGATAATATGATTTGGGATTTGAATAGCTCAGAAGAATAGACAACAAGAAGTGGATATAATATAAAGCACCATAAAAATAGGAATATCATAAGAATATGGAGGGATATTTGGGATAGCATGAGCATTCCTAAAGTTAAAATATTTATTTAGCTATTAGGTCATAGCAGAATTTTATCCTAGGATAACCTTATGAAAAGGTGTTTTCATGGCCCCTCAAGACGCGTTCTTTGTAAAATGGAGGAGGAGAGTATAGACCATCCCTTGGAATATTGCTCAATAGTCTAGAAACTATGGTAATGGATCCTTAATATGTTTGGTAAATGCATGGTGATGAATGGAAGAATTGAATAATGGTTAAAATAATGGCAAAACACTTTTAAAATTATTGCTTTACAAACAATATGGGATATATCAAAAGATACAATACTTTGGAGTGTATGACTGGAAAGGAATATAATAATATTTAAAGGAAAGGAAAGTAGTTTAGGGGTAATGAAAAGGAATATTTATTTAGCCATAGTATAAACCAACCCTATAAACTCACCCAATCCCTAATATAGAAGCAAAGAGCCTTGATATATGGATTCAAGTCATTAGAAAGAATTATGATGTTGGGGACAAGAGAAAATGAACAAAAGGAAATAATATAAAGTGGAAACCACCAGATGTGGAGTTGGTCATATTGAATTTTGATAGATCATCTAAAGGAAATCTAGGACTAGGAGGAGGAGGAATAATTAGAAATAATAGAGGAGAGATTTTATTTCATTATGCTTTCAATATTGAATATAAGACAAATAATGAAGTTGAAGCTTGAGAAGCTTTGGAAGGGTTAAAAATATGCAAAAAAATGAAATGGAACAAAGTATGGATGGAAGGTGATTTGCTCATAGTAATAAATGCTATTTTTAGGAAAGGAAAGGACACATCGAACATACAGGAGATAATTATGAAAATTCAAGGTCTTTCTATAGATTTTGAAGACACATGCATTAAGGGAAGGAAAAAAATGTGTAGATAGGCTATCCAATAGAGGGGTTTTAATTGATAATCATGAAGTTAAATTCTCTTTTCCTTGGTTAGAGGAAGTAGTAAGTTTAGCTAAATATGATAAGAAAAAGTTGACTACTTGAATCAAATAATAATTAAGATTTACTTTAATGTTTTCCATTGTTAATATTTTATTTATTTTATAACATTAATGTGTTTTCATGTAAACTATTTAATACATTTTTGTGGTTGCACTTATGCTTCAAGAAGGAAACTATCAATCCAAATTTGGTAAAGTGGGCTATTATAGTGCAATGTTGTGGAAATATTACTATACTAAGATGCAATGCATAGATAGAAGAGGTAAATTTTTGGCATTGTGAAGGCTTATGTAGGAAAATATCAAGGAGGATGCTAAATTATAGAATATTTGTATTCACAAAGAAAATTGAAAATGCTCCAAAAAATGAAAATAAATAATTCTAACATTTTATGTAAAATGATATAGCAACTCAATTGAGGTAAGAATTGAATCTCTTTGTAAATTTTCATGAAAATATAGGTAAAATTGAGGATATATTTATCCCCATAACCCTAGGGTGTTGGCTTGCATGTCTATTTTATATTGTGTCTCTTTTGTTATCATTTGTTCAAGGTTATGCACAGTGGCAAATATTCACCAATTGAGCTAATATTTTCATATTTAAAATTCAAATTTGTTATTTTGGGGGACTCGAACGTTGGCCCTTTCACCCAAAATTTTTGGAATTTTTTTAGGTGTCATTTCATTGTGCGTTGATAATAGTATTACATATTTTTTTAAAAAATTGCCAGCAATCCCGCCTAAATAGAGGACCCTTTTGCCATAAAATTTTAAAATTTTAAATTATCCCACCCAATTTGCCAAGTATACCACTATATATAATTAACACCCTAGTGATATTTTTTCATTTCTAGACCCTATTCTACACTATATGGATATCCCGACCCAATTTTACACCAAACTGGACCTATTTCTATACCATATCAGATCTATTTCTACACCAGACCAAATATTGTTCAGGACTAGACAAGATCGAACCCTGTTCTACATAAGATTGAATTTTGTTTAGAACCATACAAGACCAGATCCTTTTATGCACCAAATCAAACCCTTTTTTATGGTAGATAGGATCATGTTATGCACCATGTTGGGACCTATTCTGGACCAGGTCAATATTTGGATCATGTTCTACTTTTGGACAGACTATCATATCTTGTTCTATACAAGATCAATATTCGAAGCTTGATTTACATCCAATGGACTACCGGATCTTGTTTTGCACCAGGACAATTTCTAAACCCTATTCTAGTCTAGGTCAATATTTGAACCCTATTCTACTTTCAAATGGACTACCAAACCCTATTCTGCACCAAACTGATATTCAAACTCTGATTTGCATCCAGATTGACTATCAAACCTTGTTCTACACTAGGCTTATTATTAGACCCTGTTCTACACTAGGTCAATATATGAACCCTATTTTACACCAAGTCAATTTCTAGACCCTGTTTTGCACCAAGTCAAACCCTATTTTGCACTAGGCTAATTTTTTAACCCTGTTCTACACCAAGTCAATATTCAGATCCTGTTATGTACCAGGCTAGACCTTGTTCTACACCAGATCGATATCCAGACCCTATTTTACACCAGGCTAGATCTTTTTCTACACCAGGCTAATATTCAAACCCTATTTTGCACCAAAATAAACCTTGTTCTGCACTAGGTCAAATTTTGAACCTTGTTTTGTACCAGAAAAATTTTCAAATATTGTTTTGCACTAGGCTAATTTTTAAACTCTCTTTTGCATCAGGCCAAAATTTTTTCTATAAAATGCCAATATTTGTACCTTATTTTACACCAAGCCAGATCCTATTCTGCACTAGGCCAATATTCGAACCCTGTTTTGCATCCAAACAAACTACTAGACCCTATCTTACAAAGGGAAAAATACATCTACCCCATGGATCCCCAATGAGCTAATAGGGGGCATTTCCCCCTCTACACCCCTCATTCATGGAGTGGGTCCAAGTGCAACTGAAAATAATACCTCCAAATTAGAGAGAGAATCAAGCTCCACAACTAATACCATATTATCATACTAGACCATTTTCTACACCTGGTTTGAGACCGAACTATTTTTTGCATCGAACCATGGCTAGATCTCATTTTCCACCTGGTCTGGCTAAAACTGTCAAATTTGCCATTTTTTTTCTAATTTTTTTTCAAAAACTAAGGTAATTCACCATTTCCTTCAACATGAGGTTGGCCAGGATTTGCCATAATTTTGAAATGAATTTACTTATTTTTTACAAGTACATTTTAGGTCCGACCCCTTATGCATAACCTTGCATTTGTTTTAGCTTTTTTCATTCTATTATTTTTATTTTAAATCATATCAGCTTGGAGGTAATCCTTTTATCCCCAAATCCTAGTTGTATACTTGTTCATCATTGTGTTCGTTATGTTTACATCTAGTTCATTGTTTCATGCTATCATATCTCATTGTGTACATTCTAAAGTTCAAGATCATTTTATTTTTGAATGATCAAATAGAAGGACCTGTTATAATTTCACAATAATAGATATCCAAAGCATTACATAAAATATGAAGAGAAGAGTGGAACTGATTGATTTATTTCAAGGATCAACTTTGTATAAATAGCAAAGTTGATCATTAAGAGCCATTAGATTACAAAAAATCATTAGATCTGATGAAGACACCACCGAGAGTTCTCCTGACACATGGAGGAGTGGAAACTCAAGTGTGTATCCTAGTGGAACTTAAGAGAATATTCACTTATTCTAACACCCTCCCTAATGTGATACTAGGGGAGATCATACAAATGAGTCTCTATGATAAGGCCTGATGAGGTACTCATGCACAATGACTTCTTTTTGAAGAGATGGTAAAAAACCAATGGGAAAAACCATCAATCAAAAGGAAGTAAGAGGCTTGTCTTTGTATGGCGAAGATTACCCTCTTAATACAATAATTAGTTGTTGAAAAAATCCCTGTGGGGAAAAACTAACTATGACGAAGAGAGGCTTGTATTCCTATGGCGAAGATTGTCCTCTTTTATAAAAAATAAATATGAGTCCCGACAACTTGGCTTGATTAGGTACTCATTTACATTATATAGTTGGTGAAAAAACCTCAGTGGGGAAAAACCAACTATGAGAAGAAGAGAGGTTTTTTTGCATATGGAAAATATTGTCCTCTTTATACAAAAAAGAAAGATGAGTCCCAACAACTTGGCCTGATTAGGTACTCATTTACATTACATAGTTGGTGAAAAAACCCTGTGGGGAAAAACCAACTATGAGAAGAAGAGAGGCTTATATTCGTATGGTGAATATTGTCCTCATAAAACCAATCAATGCAACTGTATAAATACAAGCTTATCTCGCAACTGAAGGTAACATGGAGAAGAAAATAACTTGGTGAAGATATCTGTAATTTGTTTCTCAGTTGGAATATATTCCAAGTTTATGTCCTCACTCTGAATATGATGCCTTATGAAGTGCATATGTATTTCAATATGCTTGGTGCACTGATGCTCAACTGGATTGTGTGCACTATGAATTGTGCTCTGATTTTCACACCAAAGAGTAATAGGCTTTTCATGGGTGAAACCAAATTCTCTCAAAATTTTATGAAGCCAAAGAGCTTCCTAACTAGCCAAAACTACTACCCTGTATTCTGCCTATGTAGAAGATAAGGCTACTTCTTGTTGTTTCTTGCATAACCAGGATATTGGTGAAGAACCAAGGCAAAATACATAGCCTAAGGTTGAACATATATCTTCTACTGAAGCTGACCAATATGAATATGTGTAGCCAATGATATCCATGGATTTTTAATTATAGAAGAGCCCAAAGTGTGTAGTTCCCTGCAAGTAATGGAGGATTCTTTTTGTTGCTTGGCAATGACTGAATTAAGGTTGATGACAAAATCTAGATATGATGCCAAAAACATATGATATATCTGGGTGAGTATGAGTAAGGTATATCAGACTCCCTACGAGCTGATAGTATATAGTTGCATCACATAGAGGGGATGAGCAATAAGTACTAAGATTAATGCTAGATTAAGAGGGGGTATGATAAGGTTTGCAATCTATCATTTTGAATATTTGAATAAGATCTAGAGTGTACTTTTGTTGACACAAAGAAATACCTACATCTATTTGGCTTATTTGGATCCCAAGGAAGTAATGAGATTTACCTAGATCAGCCATTTCAAAATTTTCAAAGAGGGAGTCTTTTGTAATATGTATGTGAGTGAAGTTACTACCAGTTAGAATAAGATCATCAACATATAGAACAAGAATGGTGATATTGCCTTAATTTCTCCAAATCTAAACTGTGTTATCAGACTCACAATGAGAAAAACTTGTTGAAAGAAGGAAGGACTCCATCTTTTAATACCAAACTCTAGGGGCTTGTTTGAGGCCATAGAAAGATTTTTTAATCCTACAAACAAGAGAGGAGTCTTGAGTGAAACTAATAGGTTGTTTCATGAATATTTATTCTTTTAAATCTCCATGTAAGAAAGTATTTTTTACATCTATTTGATAGACATGCCACTTATGGGAAGCATCTAGAGCAAGAACCAATCTAAAAAAATCCATCTTAGCAACTAGAGCAAAGGTTTCTGCATAATAAATACCTTCCATTTGAGAAAACCTTTTTCTAATAGATGAGCTTTGTGTTTGTCTATTTCTCCATTAGGCCCATATTTTGTTTTGAAGATCCATTTACAATGAACTAATTTCCTTCCTTTAGGAAAGGGAACTAAATCCTAAGTTCTTTTTTTATTATGGAAAAAAATTCATTTTCCATAGCATCATCCCATTATTTAATACCTGAGACTTCTTTGAAGGATTTAGGATCAAAGGAAATAGACTGACATACAAGAGCAATGCCTTTGGGGTTGAATGATCTTGTTGAAGGAATATTTTAGATGTAAGGAGTAGCTTCTTTAACAATGGTGCGGGCCCATTTTGGCATAGAGGAAGGAGTGGAAGGAGTTGAAAGACATTGAGTTGGAGTTATAGGTTCCTCATCTTGATTATCAATGACCAAGTTAACTTCAAGAGTTGGCTCTTCATAATATTGAGGTCCTATTATAGGATAAGGCTCAATGGAGGAAGAGGGTGTTTGAGGTTCTTTTTGAGGGAATGTTTCATAAAATTGGACATTCCTATACAAGAAGACCTCATGAGTTGAGGTATCAAGAAGCTTGTAAGCTTTCAATTCTTCACAATAACCAACAAATATGAGCTTTGTGCTTTTATTAGCAAGATACTTTATTTTCTTCTTTGGGATGTGAGCCCAAGTAGTACACCCAAAAATATTGAGGTAGGAAACATCTAGTTTTGATCCAGACCATGCTTCTTCAGGAGTTAAATGGTCAAGAGCTTTAAGAGGTGTGTGATTTTGAATATAATTGGCACAGTTAATAGCTTATGCCCAAATTTTTTTGGAAGATCTCTTGAATGGAGCATACATTTTTCCATTTATTTTAATGTCCTATTTTTCCTTTCTCCAATACCATTTTGTTGAGGATTATGGGAGATAAAATTTTGATGAATGATACCATGACCTAAAAGAAACATGGAGAACTCATTACTGTAGTATTCCCCCCATTATCTATGTGAATCTTATTGATTTTGGAAGATGCCTAATTTTCAACTAAGGCTTTAAAAACTTTAAAGTGAGATAGAACATCACTTTTATATTTCAAGAAGTAGACCCAAGATCTTCTAGAAAAATCATCATTAAAGGTTAGAGCATACTTTGCTTCTTTGAAAGAAGGTTCTAGAAATTTCATTAACTCATTATGGATTAAATATATAGGGGATGAGGCTTTTAGATAACTACTTGTGTGGAAAGGATCTTGATGTTGCTTTCCAAGAGCACATCCAGGACAAAATTATCATGGGTGCTCAAATCCTTTAGGTAATTGTAACTAATATCACCAAACATTTCATGCCAAATTTGGCTTTCAAGATCTCCATGAGCCACAAAACAAGTGACTCCTTCTGTATTTTGGAAACCTTTGAAGTGAAATAGACGAGAGTTATGATCAATATTTTCCTTGGCTATAAGAGAATGGGGATCTTGAAAGTATCTTATCTCAACTCCTATTGGAGAGAAGAGAACAATTTTCCCCTTTCCAAAAGTACAAATTTTATAGATGGAAAGGAGATTTGTGGTAATGTTTGGAACATAGAGAACATTATTTATAGAGCCACCATCAATGGTTATGTCCCCTTTTCCTTTAATAGGGATAAAGGAAGAGTCACCCACTTCTATGCTACAAGTAGAACTAGAGGAGATAGAAGAAAAAGACTTATCTAAAGCAGTCATGTGATGAGTAGCTCTAGAATCTAGGACCCAAAAATTAGAGGAAGAATTGGAGGTTTTTCCTTGAACATTATGGGATTTTCCTATTTGCTTTTTATCGTCTATATTTTGATCCTAGCTGCCTCTAGTTGCTGTAATATTTTCTAGCATTTGTTTGTAGAGTGACCATTCTTTTTGTAGTGAGTATAGGTTATGGGGGTATTTTCCTTCTTTTTGAATTTTTATTTAGAAGAGGTGGAGGCTACTAAGGCTTTAGAGGAAGAGGAAGAAGAAGAGATTTCATATCTAGCAAGTTTTGTTTCTTCCCTAGTTAATATATCATAAAAATATTCTAAAGAAGACATTTTAAAGGTTGCACCAAGAACATATTTGGTAGATATAAAGGTGGTGGCAAAAATTTGAAAAACATCATTTAGCTTAGAAAGGATTAGATAAATGCATTCTTCTTTAGTCTTAGTATTCCCACTGCCTTTGTATTGAGTGAGGACTTCTTTGAACTTAGTAAGGAAGTCAACAACACTATTAAAATCTTCAGAAGACAAAGATGTTAGTTCTGCTTCTAGTTGCATTGGTATCATCTGATCTACTTTCCCAAACAAGGTTTTTAGTTTCTCCCAAATTTCATAAGGAGTTTTACAATTTGTAATGTGAAACCACAAACTTTCATGAACATTAGAGCTAATAATTCCCATTGTTTCATGCATCTTTCCTTTATGAACAAAAAATTCACATTCTTTCTCAAACTCTAGTTGCTTTTCTTCAAGTAAATTAGTCAAACCTTTTTGAGAGATAAGATTTAAAATTTTAGGTTTCCAAGTGTGAAAGTTATGAGGGGTGAAATGTTCAATTGAATTCATCATTTTAACAGAAGAAAAAAGTTGAAGTTTTAACCAATATATCCCCCCTTAAAACTTCAATTTTAGGATTAATGAATTGATATTAAGGAGAAAAATGAAGTTGTTCAATATATAAAACTGAATATACTCACCCTAACAAGAGGGAAACTATAAGTATTTGATATTTGAATAGTGTTTGCTTATGAGATGCCCAATCCTCTTAGTTCCTCTCAATACCCGCCCTTACTTGAGGGAAATTGTAAGTATAGAGAAGAATTTCAAGGGTTGTAGGCTTGAAATGCAAGGATATAAACCAAATTTTTAATTTGGATATTCTCAATACTTGCCCTTACTAGAGGGAAACTATAAGTGAGAGAGATATAGAATATAAAAATTGGTTGATTGAAAAATATATTCTAGGCCTTTATACCAATTGCCTCTAAAAACCTGCCCTTACGTGAGGGAAACTATAATTTTTTAGCGGTAATGATACATTGAACGTAGGCAAATATATTTTGAGGAAAAAACTTATTATATTTTTTATTTAAAGGTTTTTTCTTCTTTAATATTTATTGAAGATTAAGAACAAAAAACACAATTTAAAAAAAAAAGTATATTTGTTAAGATTTAAGAATAAAATTAACAAATATGAATTTGAAGAAGCAAATAATATGGAATCTTCTTTGAAATTTAAAATTCCAACTATAACACTTATATTTTATATAGCTCTCATTTAAATTTAATATTAAAAAAAATAAACATAAAAGGAGTTTTAAGTTTTTGCCATTAGAGAGTGTATTCCATATGAAATAAAGTTACAAATATTTCAATAATAACACCTAGAAAATATTATTAAAAAAGTGATAGAAAGAACTATAGAGGAAGATAGACAAAAAATGATGCAACCCCCCCTTAAGGAACACAAAATGTGCAAATAAATGCACTAACCCCCCCAAATAATTTTTTTTATTAAAAGGTTACAATATTGACTCACTATTCGATGAGAGCCTTGTAAAATAAGGCTTTGCAAAAAGGAGGTAAAAAAAATGACCTTCTAAATAGGAGGATCAAAAAAACTAATACAACAAGATTTTTATGGATATAAAAAATTATAAAGCTATTATGTCCTTGAGAGAGAGGGTGTTCTGAAAGATGAAGACACCTGATGAAACATCGATTTCACAGTAAAGTGTGAGACTATTGAGATGGTTGCTTCAGAGTAAAGGTGAATCCTGAAACCAAAATTTAAAAATATCCTCCTCCTCAAAGATGCGACACTCTATTGATGTCTTCACCAAAGTAGAAATGAGGCTTTTAAGACGACGAGTGTCCAAGTATTTTTCATTTTATGATTTGGAGTATGCAATCTGTGCAGACAGATTAGAAGAACCAACAAAAGTTTATAAAAGGAAATAATCTAAGTTTACTCAGAAGACATTAAGCTAGAGAGTTAGAGAAGCCTACAAAAAATGTTAGTTATTTTAAGAAAAAATCTCTATGAAAAATTTGGAGCCTGAGGTGCCTAAATTGTTTTATTAGAATCAGTATGCCCTCTTTGAATACGAATACGCCCCTCAATCAATTTTCCTACAAAATAAGGTTAGAGTGCCTAGAATAAAGGGCTACGAAGTCCTTTGAAGACACCTCGTTCACCTTTTAATGGGATCCTCTAACAAAGCAAGTTTATATTGAAAAATTTGTATAAACAATGGAGAGAACAAAGAAAAATTCTATTTGAAGAACCAACTTCTAGAACCAGCTCCTAGAACCTCCAAGAGAGAATGCTAGAAAAATCTATCCTGCTCTGGTACCATGTTAGAATTTCACAATAATAGATATGCAAAGCATTACACAAAAGATAAAGAGAAGAGTGGAACTGATTGATTTATTTCAAGGATCAACTTTGTATAAATAGCAAAGTTGATCATTGAGAGCCGTTGGATTACAAAAACTCATCAGACCTGATGAAGACACCACTGAGAGTTTTCCTGACACATGGAGGAGTAGAAACTCAAGTGTGTATCCTAGTGGAACTTAAGAGAATATTCACTTATTATAATAGGACCAAGGAGGATTGATTGTTGCACCTCCAAGCTTAGTCATATAGTGGCCTAAGTAGGCCCCTAAATGTTGATAAAATTTACCAGGGTTTTGTGAAGTTGTTTTACAGGTTTGAAGTTGTTAAAATTTATCTGGATGTAAGTTAAAGCTAAGGTCAACCACCAGATTGGATAAGTGCTCTAATTTAATTTCATAGACTATTTGATGTTTGCTTCTACCAATTTCTATCCCAAACATAGATTATAAATAAATTGAAAATCTCATATAGTTTACATTCTAGGGTTAACTCTATTTGTGCATTTTTTTATAAACCTTGCTAAAAAGCAAGGATTTAATTTTTTTGCAAGTTAGGGTTTAGCTATAATTAAAAATTAAGAATCATCCCTACTTACTTGCATCATTATTTTTCTTGCATTGTTCTTCTATTTTTCATAGCTTAGAATTTAGAAAGATCATACATAGGTGTTTGCTTAATATACACATCAAAAATCTCTACCCTAGATTCGAAGTGAGTCTTTAAACTATTCTTGGTGAACCCTTCAATACTTAAGCCCCTGAGTGTAGAGAATATAACACACCCTACGATCACCTCACCTCCCAATGGATCCAACCAAGAATCATACATGGCAAGGCAGTTTTTCTCCTCTACAATTTATAATATTTTTAAATTAATTTTTACCTCCACTAAACAACTTATAAATAAATAAGTTAATGTGAAAATATATTTATGAATGAACCAAATGTATAAGACCTTTAAAGTATACTAAACACCACCAAATAGTCACTCATATATATGGTAATAGTGATAGAAGAATATATGTTGTATCATTAGTTTTTTAATTTGAATTTTTATTTTTGGGTTTGGTTAGAGGTTTATGTTTATTTGTTTTAATTTTTTGGTTAGATTAGTGTTTTATATTTGTTTGATGTGTTTTTATGAAAAATAATAGAATTTTTAATAAATAGTTAATTTTTTTTTGTAGAAATAATATAGGTTCTTTTTTAAATGGACTTGTATTTTATCAAGGATATAAATAAGATTAATAATGGTTTTTAATAAAAATTTGGAAACATATCAATTGAATATCTTTACATAAACTCTAAATTTTTATGGTTATAATATATAAGTAAAATATTTATCAATGTTGATCGAGTGGTATTAGTTCAACCGGATAGATTCTTCAACAAGACCAAAGTTCATATCTTACCAAACAATAATACCACTAAGTGGTGATGATGTAATACTGATTTTAAATGTTTATCTAACTAATACTAATACGACTAGCCTTTTTAAGTTGTAAATACTAATACGACTAACCTTTTTAAGTTGTAACCTTACTAATACTAATATGACTAAGCTTTTTAAATTGTAACCTTTTTAACCTTGTTTTATTATATATATATATATATATATATATATATATATATATATATATATATATATATATATATATATATATATATATTATACAAAACATCTTAAACAAAGACTATGTTTATTTTAAATGTTTATCTAAGTAATATTAATATGACTAATATTTTTAAATTGTAACCTTTTTAACTTTGCCAAACAATACTACTTATGTACTACACATAAACCCATTTCAATCTCATATAACAAATTAAATACATTAGTTTTAATTAATTAATTATACAAATCACCTTAAACAAAGACCATGTTAAGACCATGTTAATTTTAGATATTTTTCAAATTGAAACCTTTTAAAATTTCAAAGCCTTACAAAGCCTACCATGAAGAGGAAAGTATGTTTAAACTTTGTTTTAAATGCATGATATGGCAGTGCGCCGACAGGCCTTTACAGGTGATTAGTATAAATACCATAAATCATTATTCTAACAAAACTAATCGGAAAAGGCAATCCCCAAAGAATCACCAACAGTTGGGCTCCAGAAATCAGATCGAAATCTCCATATTGAGGTGTCCCATTTTTTAATTCTTTAAAGACCATTTCTATTGAAAGAGACTTGAATATTTAATTTCTTTACCATTTCGCAGAAATCTTCTGTAAAATAGTTTCGTATCTCTGTACCCTTCGGTTAAGTTTCCTCTAGATTAGTTGTTTGGAAGCTATGGATTTCGAGTCCCTGTCATGGAACGGTGTGTTGGGAAGACTTAAAGACATTGTCTCCATCAGCATAGCTAAGGTCAAGCATAACCACGAGCATCTAGCGGCAGCAGTCATTAAAGCCACTAGTCACAGCGATAGTCCGCCCAAAGAAAAACATATCCGAAGAGCCATAGCCGCAACGCCCCCAAATCAACCTCGTGACGAACAAATCTATCTGGCATGCGTCTTATCAAAGCGCTTAACCAGAACCCAAAACTCTGTTGTTGCTCTCAAGACGCTAATTCTCATCCACAGACTAACCAGAGATGGCCACCCTTCTTTCACCGCAGAACTCCAACTACTCGAGGATATCTTACATTTCATGGAGGATTCATGTTACGAGGCCTCACAATGCTCATCTCTGCTCCGAAACTATTCCTTATACTTGGTGAAAAAAATTAAGACCCATAAAGCTCTGAACTGTTATGACGAAGGGTGTCATATGTCAGTCATAGAGCAATTGCAAAGGTTAAAAGTCTTCCAACAATTATTTGATGCTCTGTTAGATTGCATTCCTCGTACCAAAGCCCATCGAAGTGATGACCTTGTAGTCATGGATACGGGGACTTGTCTTGCAAACTCCCTTGTCAAGCACGCCTTTCGTCTTATTGTGAAGGATAGTTTACATATCTATGCCGCAATGGGGGACGCCATGGCGGAGTTGTCCAAATCGGTGTCTAAAGTGACCCAAGAGGACGCTCTCAGCATTGTTGAAATTTTCAAAAGATGCTCGCAACACACAGAGAGGCTTTCGGATATTTGTGTGTTAGAAAGATGGATATTGGACCCCAACGACATTCAATTGCCAAGAATCATCAAGCCTGCCCACGCATGTATTGAAGATATTGCCCACGCTATTTCTGAGATGAGACTGGATTCGCCTCAAGGCAATTGCGTTGGTGAAGTAGAGATCAAGAAAACAGAAGAAGAAGCAGGTGCATTTAAGGAATCTTCAACAGTTCTCCCTGATGGCAACCTTAACCTTGGCCCTTCTCTGCAGGTACAACAACATAGCTAGGTTGTTAAATGTTTTTTTTTTTTTTTTTTGTGAAATATAATGTTACATACTTATAGAGGAATTTAGGCTATGAAAGGCATTTGAGACCATGAACATACTGTGTACTGTTAAAGGATTAGAACATTGACTTCTTAATAGAGAACGTTTTTATTGAAAAAGCTATGGACCTTTCGACGTTGCTTCTTTATTTCATGTTCTAATTTTCATCGTGGTTTTTTCAGGAGGAGGCTTGCCTAAACAACCCATCAAAGGAAGATGATAAAAGGTTTATTACAATCGAAAGACAACCCTGGGTATGGCTATAAACACTGCTTGATTTTTGTTTTATGTGCTTTGGATCACCAAATGATGTTTACATATGCCCTTTTATCAGGTAGCGGATAAAGTTGTTAGCTACTGCGCTATATGCAACAAAGAGTTTGGCTTCTTTTTTCGTAAGGTGTTGTGTGCAACCAGTTTTTTCTTTCTTAGAATTTAATTATGTCCGAATTGTTGAAAAGAATTGCTTTGAATTCAATTATGTTCAAGGTATTGACAAAAAAATGCTTTGATATTTTCAACCAGCATCATTGCAGAATATGTGGAAATATTTTTTGTGGAGAATGCTCCAGTGGAAAAATTCCACTAGATGGCAATCGACTTTCGTTGTATCAGAACGGAGATTTCAAACCAGAACGAGTCTGCAACATATGTTTGGTAGGCATACCAGTTCTGCGCTCCAGTTATTATCTATTATGATTAATATATTCTGAGTTGTTAGATTCAACAAGCATCTCATTCGATAATTCTATGTTGTTTTGCAGGGAAAATCGGAAAACTCCATAAATGGTCAATTGAAGGCAAGACAAACATCTTGAAACTCCATCAGAGTGAACATCCTGATGTGGAAGGTTTTATTTTGATCACTTTATTCCAATCTCCAGGTTATTAAGATCCCATACTCTTTCCAACAAATATCAAGAAAATAACCGTCCAAATTTGTAGGGCTCGAATAAATGTAAACCTAGTGTGGTTGTCAACTTGGGTTTAATTTGTAGGGCTTGAATAAATGTAAAGCTAGGGTGGTTTTTCAACTTGGGTTTGGTTCGTGTATAGAGTTTACCTACTGTGGAACCTGGTTTTGGAATTAAATTTAACCAAATGTAGGTTCTTGTTTTTTTTATATTTTTTAATTTTTTTTAGGTTTGAACTTTAATAAACTGTTATTATTATAATAAATTTACAACTATATATCACTTAAATATTTATTCTAAAATAATTTCATTACATACTTAATGGTTCCTGAATGGTTGAATTATTTACATAAAAGCAATTTTTATATTTAATCTGTTTTAATTGTATGTATAGATGATAGATAATCTAAATGAGTATTTAGTTTAATATTATATGCACTAAAGTAATCAATATATTTATTATATTAAATAATAAATATATTTGTAATTAATATATTTGATCTTTTAATAAGTTATGTGTGTTTTTTTTATATACATAAAATAATTGGCAACTACCTTTCCTTTTTGAATAATTGATCACAGGGTCAAGTCACATTATTCTCAATAAAAACCACACACAAATTATGCATGTTGTTAGGTCAATGAATGTGTATCTATCATTTTATTAAAAATATTTTTTATTTTCTTTTTTATCAAATAATGTTTTCAATCTTCCTCAAAATATTAAGTTTTAAAAATTAGTTCTTTGACATCATTTTTATTAAGATATAAAGTCTCATTAGATCAATTGTCTTCTAAAGTTTAGATTTCACTAAGATGAAAATTAACACCATAATTGGTTAAATTATTTGATACCTAATTTCCTTTTCTATAAAAAACTTATTAGAAGAGATTACCTCGAATAATAGATGATGAGCATCAACAATAATTTTATTCTCTACCTAATCCCCATATCCATTTTTTGATATAAGTAATGGTAATTTATAAGTCCCCCTCAATTAAAATATATTTCTATTCTTTTTCAATTATAATTTTAATAACTATAATGAGTGTTGTAGCCTCTAGATAAATCTAACTGAGGAGAATTTTTCCTTCATTATATTAAAAATGCCACCTCCATGCACTTTTCTCAGATTTCTTTTGAAGCACCATTAAAATTAATTTAGATAAATGCATTTTTTTAAGGTTTCTATTTTACCATAGATTAAAGCAGATCCTTCACTTTAATATTATTGTCATAGATGACTCCTTTTTATGTATATTCAAATCCTATAACTAAGTGGTTAGCACCTCTTTTTCCATACTTGAGACTTCTCATGACAAGCACCATATTTATAAATATTTTGCAAGAGAGGCAATAATATGATTACACACTTGGATATGACTAAGATTTATTTTAAAAATTTAATATTCCTTTCAAGTCATAAATATCCAATAAATAATTCTAGGACAAATATAGGTGGATATAGGTGGGAATTTTGATATGACAAATATTATGATTGGTAATAAAAAAATATTCATAAGGGTTCAAACAATAAATTAATACAACTGACAAAGTGTGTTACCTTATCTGGTGAGAATTTCAAAGGATTGATGGCTAAACCATACTTTGTCCATTCCATATGTATGAGGTACAATGCTTTCAAAATGAAACATTTATCGTTTTCACATCAATTTGCATAACAAAGTATTTGGTGTTTGAAATTAAGTTTTAAGTTTTTAAAGAATAGGTTGTGGGTTCGATTCACATAGACAAAATTTAGAAAAAAAGGTAAATAAATAATTTAAGATATTTTTTAGGGGGTAAAAAAGAAAGTTATTTTTAAATTCCTATTGTTCATAGAAAAATATTTTGAAAGATAGAAGATAGTAATTGGTGCATTTTTAATGGAATTTTTTAAAGTCACGAAATAAAAAGTAAGAAATTGGTATTTAGAAAAAGGAATATTTTGACAAGGAGACTAACAATTTTTTACAAAATGGTACTTTTTTGGTAGTGTCGAGCATCTTATTTTTTCAAATAAATTTGCTTCAAAAATAATTTTGTACACAAAAATCAAAATATGTGCTTTGCATAATTATAACATTTGGTATAACTGACACCTTTGAATTGCATTTATAGGTAATACTATCACATGAAGTATATATGTCTAAAGCCTAGTAAAGCTTCCATAAAAATGTATGACATCATCCCTAGTAAGGAGACATTGTTATGATATTTTATTCCACTCCATTTTTACCACATTTGTTATTATCATTGGAAATAAATCCTAAAATTGAGAAAATATAAGTAAATAAGGAAGGTGTGCCCACATATGAGAATTTCTCTTTAAGTAGGTCATTTATAGGATGAATATTTTCAAAACTACCTTGGTACCATGCATCAATCTCTTTCATGTACCTTAAGGTCTATTTCATGTATGATCACATATACAAAGAGGACTAGCTTTTTTCATGTACCAATGGGTATATAAAAAGGTTCAATAAATATGATTGGTGGTATATATATAAAGGTACCATTTTAAAATATATAAGGAAATTTTGATGTGGCTATATAAAATATAGTTCTTACTGAATCACATTTGCTAAATAGTCTAAAAAATAGAACAATACATGTGATGAAACTTATCTTGAGGAGACTGTTGCTAGGCAAAATAATGATGAAGAAGATGCAAGAACACTTATGTTCATCACTTTTGGAGTGGTTTATGAAATAAAACCACATATCAATAACATTGAAATATCAAAATATGCATAGGATAAACTTTACACAATATTTGAAGGAATGAATGAAGCCACAATCCTTTATCTACAATATCAACTTCAAACATTAAGGGTTTAATATGGTGAGAGTATCGAGCAATATCTTTGAAGAATTATAGAATTGAAGTTAAAGTTGAACACCATAGGAAAAAACATGGAAGATAAGCTCTTAGTCTCAATTGTACTTAAATATCTCCCTAAATCATTTAGAACATTGGTGACATCTCTCCAAGCATCAAATATAAGGGTATCATTTAAAGAATCTGTAAACATTCTTCAACAATATGAAGTAGAAAATCAGTTGATAGATGAGTTGTTCAATAATGCTCTTATCTCTACAAAGAAACCTTAAAAGGGTTCAAATGGTCCTTTGACTTCATTTTTAGTACAAAAGTAACCTCAATGGAGGAGGAAATATTATCATATTTATGAAAAAGGACATGAAACTAAATTTTGTAAATATAATACGATAAAGCATTTGACTCAATATCATAGGCCTCCTCAAATGGAGCAATAGTTTCAATCACAATATCAACAAGGGTAATCTGTACAAAGGCCACAATAACAAGGACAATATTAACAAAGACCACAATAACAAGGGTATATTTCTTAATGTGAATCAAAGCTAGATTGTGAAGAAGAGTATAAAATAGCACATAAGGTCCTTATGGCCAAGGAAGTGACAAAACCAATAAATAAAGGGGATAGTAAACAAGCCAAGAAACAAGGTAAAATTCAAAAGTATGTATCATCAAAAGATAGTGAAGATGAAGAGTTTTTAAAACATAGGTTCTATTAGTATTCAATTCTCAAAAACATTGATGAAGGATACTTTGAAAATGGTGTGATAATATCTATTGGTGTAGTGAGAAGAATGTGAATGGATCTATTCACCCTTGACATCCTTGAGGTGCAATGTGAAACTCCTTTTTTTCCAGTGTTTTCATAAACCCATTATATAAATAATAAGGTTTACCTATGGGATTGGAACCTTGGTTGATGGTATAAGATTTTGATTTCTCATCACTTGTCCTAAATCCCTTGGTACATTTTTAATATTTGCTAATGATATTGGAACCTTGGCTCACAATGTAATATTTTTTCTCCCCACTAGTTACCAAAAACTCATTAGGTTAAAATGTTAAGGTTCACATTGGGAAAAACATATAGAGGATATAAGGGTAGGATGGATTTGTAAAATAGTTACACTCAACTTGATATATATGGAAACTCAACCTTAGGTCTATGCATTATCATATTTTTAATCCTTACATCCAAGTGTCCTCATGTATCTATAAGATTCTAGTCTATGTCATTGAAAACTTGGAATACTCCATGGAATTTTCACAAATTTGCTTAACAAAAATATTAAATTTAGCATTTAGATAGAGTTGATGGAGATCATGAGGATGTATATAAATGTATAATTTATTATAACTGACCTTTGTTCTATGGCCATATGACCTTACATACACTACTATAAGTTAAACCCCAACTTTTAAGTATTCTTGGTTCTACAAAGTGTCTTGCTCAAGGGATTGGAACATTTATTTATGATATGAATATCAAAACTCTCTATTACAATAAAATTTTAATGTTAATACTAAGGAACATATTATAGAGACCATAAGGGTAATATTGGATACATATAAACACTACATCCATGCATTTCTATTAGTTTGATATCTACCTTTAGGTGTTCTAGTGGCTCTACAAGATGGCTTACTTATAGACTTGGAAAGTTGAATTGTGACATAAAAATATTTACTTTCCACTATTTGTTTCAAACCCATTAAGAATTATGTTAAGGTTTACCCATGGGGTTGGAACCTCAATTTATGGTGTTAAACCTTTTGATCAAAATTTTTACTCTCTACCACTTTTCCAAACTTATTATCCTGATGTCAATGTCTAGCTATGATATTGAAATATTAAATTACATTGAGAAGCTCATTGTTTGCTATATCTTACTTTAAACCTATTATATAACTTTAGCTTAACACTATTTTAATAAAAACCAATGTTATCATCATAAAATATTAATAAAAATACATTTATTTATTTTTTATTATATCAATTTTTCATTTCCTTGTTGTAAATATAGTGTGACTCTTTTATTAATTAAAAAATTATGTTATAATATGACTAAACCAAATATAGAAAAATGATATTGGTAATTCATAGGTGGGGCCATTAGCCACTAATGAGACATGATTGCCATATCATGAAATATAAGGCGTGCTAATGCCCCCTCAAAGTAGAGGTATCTTAAGAACCTTTGTTTAAGTAATAATCCTGATATTATATGTATCCAAGAAACTAAAATGACCCTCTTAAATCCCTACGATAAGGTGGCCTTAATTGAGGATATCTCTATCTTATCAACTTTAGGGGAGTGCATCAATAGAGATATACATGTTCTATGTAAAGAGTTGATTTTTTTTGTAGTAGAGGCGAGAACATGGATAAATGTTAGAATGGAATTATGCAGGAGGTCCTCCCAAATACATGGGATAAGATGATCCTTACAATTATGTTGTACATCACTCTTGAAAACCATTTCTGAATGGACAATTTTTTTTATGTCACCATCCTAAAAAACTTGAGGAAAAAGAAGTGAATGATTATACCAACCTTTATTTTTAAATATATTGAGAAATCCAGTATTTATGTTTAGAAAGGTAATGCATCCATTCCTCTTCATTAGTATCTTCTAAAGTTCCTCTTCTCCCATGCCACCAAGAAATTTATCCATGTTAAGTTCATGGACTTAGACCTTGATCATGGTAGCTCTTCGAACTTAGAGAAGTTTCCTATTGCTCAAAAGGAATCTTTGAAATTTATGGATTAATTTCAGGAGTCTAGGGAGAATAAGAATGTTAATTTTGAGCTTTTATTTTTAGGCAAAAAGGAGAATATTTTAGGGAGTGAGTAGAATATGAGAACCACATATGCCAAAATGAAGACTAGGGTCTATGTAGATGAAGTTGAAGGAGCTAAAAAGAAAGCCAAAACTCACAGAAGATCCAAGAGGTTGAATATGAAAGCAAAAAAATAGGCCGATTATCTGATGCATATTAGTTTTGATAATATTTTTTAAGACTCTTAGAAGTTAGGTTTAATCTCCTCTCTAAATAAGTCTCACACTTCTTTTATGAAGATGGTCAAGCTAGGTCTAAGAAAGAGAGTGGATGTGGAGTATCTAGATCCTAATTATGGTCTGAAGACATACCTTTCTAGCCTAAAATACTTAATCACCTTCGTGATAAGGATGAGCAACTTGCTAAAAAATTATGCTAATGAGGCTATGAATATCATGAATAACATTATGAATAATGCTATTTGTCTTAGTTTATATTAGGACTTCTAGTCTAACAAAATTGGGAGGGAAGTGGTCTACGAGATCCTTATTGTTAGATCTTGGGCCATTGGTGGTAGTCTATTTTGGCTTTATCTCAATTGTCATTATTTTTGGTTGTCTCTCTTCTAGGATACTTGTCTGGATGGTTGATCCTGGTTTATTTATTTACTTTTACCTTCTTATGTGTCTCGTTCTTCTCTCTTCTAGTCTGATGTAAAAGGTTTAGATATCTTTTCAAAATTCCTTCTTCAGCATTTTTTAAAAATGATAAAATAAGTTTTCAAAACTATGAAAGCAATATGGGTGAGATGTGAATGGGATGTTATAGATTCTGAGTGAGTAGTAGGAGAAATTCTAACTTGTTGGAATCCTATAAAAACCTCCTATGTATATATTCATAAAACTAGGCATTGGATAGCCTCTTTACTCTTATGCTTCTTTGGAGATATTCATTTCATCCTCATCAATGTCTATGGACCTACAACTCAGTCAGGTAGATTTAAAGTTTAGAGTGGGATTGAAGCCTTTATGAAAAGAAAATACCAAGGAACCATATTCATGATCATAGGATATTTTAATGCCATAACAAGTTGGATTAAAAATTTGGGGGAATTGTGAAACTAACCCAAAATATGAGGGATTTCTCAAATTTTATTGAAAACAATAATCTATGGGAGATTGATTTTAAAGAAGACAACTATACATGGACTAACAATAGGACAAGCCAAGACATGATAGCAAAAAAAATAGATAGATGTGTTCTCTTAGATGATTGGCTAGATAAAGGAACTTGTGCTAAAATTAATACCTTGACAAGGATTGGTTCAGATCACTAGCCAATAAAATTTAAATGGTAGTAAGTGAATTAAAAAAATATCATAATTTAAATATGAGCAAATGTGGGAAGACCATACTCAATTTGTTGATATGATAGCAGAAACATAAAATTATTGAAGAAAAATTGGGCTAAATACATTTCCAAAATAAATTAAATCAATGACACCTCAATTAAAAATATGGAACAAGAGCATTTTTTGCAATATTTTTTAGAAGAAAGAAGAAATAAAAGATAAAATTCCAAAATTCCAAAAAGGTGAGCATAATAATCCAAGATCAAAATAAAGGGGTTTCTTAGTGATTATAATAATCATAATAATCCAATATCAGAGGAAATGGAATTACTTAGTGAATATCATAATATTTTGAGTAAGGAAGATAAATTTTAGAGATTAAAATCAAGACAAATTTGGTTAAAAGAAGAGAAAAACATAGTTTTTCATACAATGGTAATAGTGTAGATATCAACATCCAAAATTAGTACACTTAAATCATTAGAAGAGGTTTTGATTGAAGACCAAAGTGAAATAAAAAAGGAGGTATGGTATTTTTATCAGAATATTCTATGATCAGAGGAGTTTGAAGTTCTTAATGGTAAACTTCTAGAAGAAGTTTATTCAATTATAAAAAATAAAGATAATAGGAAACTAATGGAGCCTATTACTATAAAAAATAAGTTCATATAACTCTTTTATCGTTTAATAAGGATACATCCTTAGGTCTATATAGGTTCTCTATAATATTATATCAAAATAATTGGGATATAGTGAAGGATTTTTTATTGGTGGTAGTGGAACAATCTATGGTAAAACAATACATACCTTATAAAATAAATGTAACATATCTTACCCTGATTCCAAAAAATAATGATGCATAATTATTTGATTTAATTTCACCCATAAGCCTATGTGATATGGCATATAAGATTATTTTCAAAGTGATGGCATATTGGTTAAGACTACCGTTAGATAAAACTATTTCAAAAGAGCAAAGAGGATATGTGAAAGGGATATAGATTATGGATAGGATCATAGTAGCTCATGAAGTTATGCATTCAACAACTTTAAGAAAAGATAAATCAATGAAAACATGATACGAGTAAGGTCTTTAATAGGGTTAAATAGGATTTTATTTTTGCAATATTAGAAAAGTTTTGAATTGGGAAGAAATAAATTAGATGGATTAAATTCTATGTCTCTATAGTTTCATATTGAATGTTGGTCAATGTGTTAGTAGAATATTCATTTAAATCCAAGAGAGGCCTTAGATATGGAGATCCTCTATCACCATATTTATTTAGTATTATGGTAGAGGTTTTGGGTAGGAACTTGAAGAAGACTTACAAAGAAGGGCTTATAAGTGGACTAGTAATAACATTAGAAACATCACCCACCAAAAATTTATAGATGATACAACCATTTTTGGGAGGGGAAGAATAAACAAGGCCAAATATTTGAATAACTTATTAAAATAATATGAAAGAATATCATCACAAAAAATTAATAAGACAAAATTTAAAATTTACTTCCTAAACAACCCAACTAAAATCAAAGTAGGGATATGCAGGTTACTTCAAAAGGAGGAGGTAAATTTACCAGTAAATTATCTAGGGATGCCCTTATTTGAGGGGAGAGTGAGGATAGAATTATGGAATGTAGTCATAAAAAACTTTAAAATAAACTATCAACATGGAAAGGTAGATGGTTATAATTAGTAGGATGAGTGCATATACTTAAATCAATCTTACAAATAATTTCAACAAATTATGTCCTTGTATACTATGCCAAAATCAATAGAGAAAAGTTTAATCTTTAGTATACAACCATTTTTGTGGTTAGTATTACATAATAAAATAAAATTTGCTTTGGTGAAATGGATCAAGGTGTGTGATGATAAAACTAGGGGAGGTATTGGTTTAAGAGTTCTTTAGATGTAAACTTAGCTCTTAGGGAAAAAGTAAATTGGAGATTATATAAAGAGAGTCAAAGACAATAGGAAAGAATTCTTTTAAGTATGTTGAGCCCAACTACCTAAGCTTAATATTTATTGCATTCTCTATACCAAATGGTTTTGTACTACGGAACAATTTAAAAAATAAATTGATCTAATGATTAAAGGTTTACGAATGGATGGTGGTATAGATTTATATTTGGATGGATACTTGGTGTGGTGAAATACCATTTAATATAGATCCAATTTTGAAACCATGGATGATATCACTTCAAGATAAATATGGTGATAGGGTTTCAAAAATCTTGTACAAGGATTGGGAAGGAAAATAAAAATGGAAAGAATGTTTTTTTACAAGTATACAAAACATTGATGCTAGAAGATAGTTGAGTAGAAAGATAAAAATAGTGATTATTCCAAGGGGATCCAAGGGTAAGTTGATTTGCAATTTGAATAGCTCAAAAGAATACACAACAAGAAGTGGATATAATATAAAACACCATAAAAATAGGAATATCATAAGAATATGGAGAGATATTTGGGATAGCATGAGCATTCCTAAATTCAAAATGTTTGTTTAGCTATTAGGCCATAGAAGAATTTTATCCTAGGATAACCTTATGAAAAGGGGTTTTCATGGCCCCTCAAGATGTGTTCTTTGTAAAATGGAGGAGGAGAGTATAGATCATCTCTTGGGGTATTGATCGATAGTCTAGAAACTATGGTAATGGATCCTTAATATATTTGGTAAATGCATGGTGATGAATCGAAGAATTGAAGAATGGTTAAAGCAATGACAAAGAATTTTAAAATTATCACTTTATAAACAATATGGGATATATCAAAAGATACAATACTTTGGAGTGTATGACTAGAAAGGAATAGAATAATATTTAAAGGAAAGGAAAGTAGTTTAGAGGTAATGAAAAGGAATATTTGTTTAGACATAGAGGAGTCTAAACCAACCCTATTAACTCACCTAATCCCTAATATAGAAGCAAAGAGCCTTGATATATGGATTCAAGTCATCAAATGGAATTATGATTTTCGGGATAAGAGAAACATAACAAAGGGAAAGAATATAAAGTGGAAACCACCAGGTGTGGAGTTGATTAGATTGAATTTTGATAGAGCATCTAAAGGAAATTTAGGATTAGGAGGAGGTGGTGTAATAATTAGAAACAATAGAGGAGAGAACTTTTTCATTATGATTTCAATAGTAAATATAGGACAAATAATAATGTTTAAGCTTGAGCAGCTTTGGAAGGGTTAAAAATATACAAACAAATGAAATGGAATAAAGTATGGATGGCAGGTGATTTTCTCATAGTAATAAATACTATTTTTAGGAAAGGAAAAAATCCATGGAACATACAAGAGATAATTATGGAAATTCAAGGTCTTGCTATAGAGTTTGAAGACACATTCATTAAGGGAAGGAAACAAATGTGTAGATATGCTATCCAATAGAGGGGTTTTAATTGAGGATCATGAAGTTAAATTCTATTTTCCTCAGTTAGAGGAAGTTGTAAGTTTAGTTGATTCTGATAAGAAAAATTTAACTGTTTGAATCAAATAATGATTAAGATTTACTTTAATGTTTTCCATTGTTAATATTTGCTTTATTTTATAACATCAATGTGCTTTCATGTAAACTATTTAATACATTTTTTGTGGTTGCACTTATGCTTCAAGAAGGAAACTATCAATCCAAATTTGGTAAAGTGGGCTATTATAGTGCAATGTTTTGGAAATACTACTCTACTAAGATGCAATGCATAGATAGAAAAGGTATATTTTTGGTATTGTGAAGGCTTCTATAGGAAAATATCAAGAAGGATGGTAAATTATAGAATATTTGTATTCACAAAGAAAAATGAAAATGCTCCAAAAAATAAAAATAAAGAATTCTAATATTTTATGTAAAACGATATAGCAACTCAATTGAGGTAAGAATTAAATCTCTTTGTAAAATTTCATGAAAACATAGATAAACGTGGGGATAACTATTTATCCCCATAAACCTAAGGTGTTGGCTTGTATGTCTATTTTATATTGTGCCTCTTTTGTTATAATTTATTTAGGGTTATGCACAACGACAAATATTCACCAATTGGGCTAATATTTACATTTTTGAAAATTCAAATTTACTATTTTGGGGGACCCAAACGTCAACCCTTTCACCCAAAATTTTTGGAATTTTTTTTTAGGTGTCAGTTCATTGTGCATTGATAATAGTATTATGGATTTTTTTAAAAAATCGCCAGTAATCCCGCCTAAATAGAGGACCCTTTTTGCCATAAAATTTTAAAATTATCCTGCCCAATTCGCCAAGTATACCACGATATATATTTAACACCCCAATGATAATTTTTCAATTCCATACCCTATTTTACACTAGATGGTTATCTTGACCTAATTCTAAACCAAACTGGACCCATTTTTGTACCAAATCAGATCTATTTCTACACCAGACCGGATCCTGTTCAACACTAGACAAGATCAAACCCTATTCTACACCAGACCAAATCTTGTTTAGCACAAAATAAACATGGAGCCTATTCTACACTAGATCAAGCCCTTTTTGTGGTATATCAGATCATGTTATGCACCAAGCTGGGTCTTGTTTTGGACTAGGTCAATATTCATACCCTGCCCCGCTACTAGATGGACTATCGAATCTTGTTCTACACAAGATCAATATCTAAAATCTAATTTGCATCCAAACAGACTACTAGATCCTGTTCTACACCAGGCTAATTTTTGAATCCTGTTCTAGACCAAGTTGATATCCAAATCCTATTATACTTTTGAATGGACTACCAAACCCTGTTCTACATCAGATCAATATTCAAACACTAATTTACATTCAAATGGACTATCGAAACTTATCCTACACCAAGCTGATTATTGGATCATGTTCTACACCAGGATAATTCTTGGACCTTATTCTACACCAGGCCAATTCTTAGAACTTATTCTACACTATGTCATTATTTGGACCCTAGTTTGCACCAGGTTGGACCCTGTTCTGCACTAGTTCGATTTCTAGACCCTATTTTGCACCAGGTCGAACCCTATTATGCACTAGGCTAATTTTTAGACCTTGTTCTACACTAGGCCAATATCTAGACCCTATTTTGTAATAGGCCAGATCTTTTTCTATACCAGGTTGATATCCGAAGCTATTTTGCACTAAACTAAACCCTGTTTTGCACTAGGTCAATTTTTGAATCTTATTCTACACTAGGTCAATTTTTAAATCTTGTTCTGCACTAGACCAATTTTCAAACCCTATTTTGCACCAGGCTAATTTTTGAACCCTATTTTGCACCAAGCTAAACCTTATTCTGCACCAAACCAATATCTAGACCATGTTTCACACCAGGCTAGACCCTATTTTGCACCAGAACAATATCTGAACACTATTTTACATTCAAATGGACTACCAGACCCTATTTTACAAATGGAAAAATATATCTACCCCTTGGATTCCCCGATGACCTAGTAAGGGATATTACCCCATCTACACCACTCCTTCATAGATTAGGTCCAAGTGTGGATGAAAATAAGACCTCTAAATTAGAGAGAGAAACAAGCTCCATAACAAATACCATATTTTGAGACTAGACCATTTTCTAAACCTGGTTGGAGACCAGACCATTTTTTACACCGACCCATGGTCAGATCTCGTTTTCCACTTGGTTTGGATAAAACTATCAAATTTTCTATTTTTTTCCAAAAATGATTCAAAAACTAAGGTAATTCACCATTTCCTTCGACATGAGGTTGGCTAGGATTTGCCATAGTTTCAAAACAAATGTGCCTATTTTTTACAAGTACATTTCAGGTCTGACCCCTTATGCATAACCCTACATTTGTTTTAGCTTTTGTCATTCTATTCTTTGTATTTTAGATCATATCATCTTGGAGGTAATCCTTTTATCCCCAAATCCTAGTTGTATACTTGTTCATGATTGTATTCATTATGTTGCATCTAGTTCACTATTTCATGCTATCATATCTCATTGTGTGTGTTTCAAATTTGAAGATCATTTTTTTTTTGAATGACCAACTAGAAGGACCAAGGGGGCTTGACTTTTGCACCTCCAATATTAGTCATGTAGCAGCCTAAGCAGGCCCCCAAACGTTGATCAAATTTACCAGGGTTTTGTGAAGTTTTACAGGTTTCAATTTGTTAAAATATATCCGGATGCAAGTTAAAGCTAAGGTCAACCACCGGATTAGTAAGTGCACTAATTTAATTTTATAGACTATTTGATGTTTGTTTTATACTAGTTTCTGTTCCAAACCTAGATTATAAATAAATTGAAAATATCATATAGTTTACATTCTAGGTTTAACTCTATTTGTGCATTCTTTTATAACCCTTACTAAAAAGAAAGGGTGGGTTTTTTTTCAAGGTAGATTTTAGGCATCATTGAAAATTGAGAATCATCCTAGGGTCAGTCCTTGTTTATTTGCATTATTATTTTTCTTGCATTGTTCTTCTATTTCTCATAGCTTATAATTTAGAAAGATCACACATAGGTGTTTACTTAATATACACATCAAACATCTCTACCCCAGACTTGGAGCAAGTCTTCAAACTATTTTTGGTGAACCTTTCAATCCCTAAGCCCCTGAGTGTAGAGAATAAAACATACCCCACTTCAACTCACCTCTCAATGGATCCAACCGAGAATCACACATGGCAAGGCAATTTTTCTTCTCTACAATTTATAATATTTTTAAATTAATATATACCTCCACTAAACAACTCATAAATAAATAAGTTAATGTGAAAATATATTTATGAAATAAATAGACCTATAATACCTTTAAAGCATACTAAAAACCACCAAATAGTCACTTATATATATGGTAATAATGATAGAAGAATATATGTTGTGTCATTAGTTTTTTAATTTAGTTTTTTGTTTTTTGGATTTGGTTAGAGGTTTATGTTTATTTGTTTTAATTTTTTGGTTAGAGTAGTTTTTAATATTTGTTTGATGTGGTTTTATGAAAAATAATAGGATTCTTAATAAATAGTAAATTTTTTATTAGAATAAATATAGGTTTTTTTTTTTTTAAATGGACTTGTATTTTATTGAGGATATAACTAAAATTAATAATAGCTTTTAATAAAAATTTGGAAACATATCAATTGAATATCTCTATATAAACTCTAAATTTTTATGGTTATAATATATAAGTAAAGTATTTATTGATGTTGATCAACCGATATTAGCTCAACCAGTTAGATTCCTCAACATTTTAAAAAAATATCAAGGTTCAAGTCTTACCAAACAATAATACCACTATGTGGTGATGATGTAATACTGATTTTAAATGTTTATCTAACTAATACTAATATGACTAACCTTTTTAACTTGTATCCTTTTTAACCTTGCCAAACAATACCACTATGTAGTGATGATGTACTATGGATACACTAATTTCAATCCCATTTAACCAATTATATATATATATATATGTTTATTAAGTTATAAATTATACAAATCACCTTAAACAAAGACTGTGTTTATTTTAAATGTTTATCTAACTAATACTAATACAACTAACTAAGACTGTGTTTTTTGCAAAATGGTGTTTTTTGGTAGTGTCCAACATCTTATTTTTCAAATAAATTTGCTTCAAAAATAATTTTGTACATAAAAATCAAAATATGTTCTTTGCATAATTATAACATTTGGTATAACTGACACCTTTGACTTGCATTTACATGTAATACTATCACATTAAGTATCTATGTGATAGTATTACATAGATACTTAAGGTATTTTTTCTTAAGTGTAGATGAGGTTTTTTTATCCTTTTTTGCTAACGTAAATGTACACCTTCACCTTGGTTCATAAAATCCAATTTCCATGTTGATAATGATAGATTTTGTAAGCACCTTGATTGAGTTATGATGTTAGAGAAATAATTTTTTACTTCTCCACCATCAATAATATGATTGTGATGATTTAGGATCAATTATTGCTATTAGATCATTTCTCGATTTTCTTCTATATTGAGTGGAGTGGATTCCAATTCAATTTTCTATGTAATCAATTCTATTTAAATACTTATTTATTACAATACCTTGGCACAATTTTTATGATTGAGAGAATCTAAAATTTATTACCTCGACCTCCTCATTCTATCAGTTGGATTTCTTGGTGGAAGGAGGTGATTTTTCATACTACCTCTTTCATGTGGTATTTTGGCAAACATGTGGCACATGTCAAAAAGCATGCTCATCTGGCTATTACAAAAGAGTATCAACAAAATTTATCTTTTCTAGAAAATGATCTGTACAACCAATAATTATAAGCTAGGGTTACTGGTTTTCACCACAGCTTATGCTCCATGAACAACATGAATCTAGGGGATCTTAGCTTTGGGCTCATCTACATTGGTTGAGGGTGGATGATCACCCATCCAAAGCCTTTTTTAAATATCTTCATCTAGGTAGACTAGAATCTAGATCAAGGTTATTCAAGTGTCTCATGATAGGCTAACTTATCTTCCTGATATCACATCGACCTTTGTGGATCATTATAAGCTTGTATTCCAAGCGCAACACGATTGTCTCAAATGTAAAATACTCCAACAGTGTCTTGATGGTGTTCCTACTAAGTTATCTACTTATAATAGGCATCTATGTGAGGCTCCTCTTTCACTTGCTAATATTCATAATTATCTTATGACTATATTGAGTAATAAGTTCCCTAGTCTTGATGGCTTTCCCTATGAGTTTGTAAATCCACTTTGAAGTTTACTAGGCCTGATCTACTCGATGTCTATAATGAAGTGTTAGCCAACAACTTTTTGGTAGTATTATAAATTGTAAAAACATTAAGTTCATTTCCAAAGTGGGTAATTTTGAGCTTATCACCAGTTGGAGATCTATTACTCGACTTTGTGTTTCTTATAATATCTTGTCCAAGGCTTTAGCTCTTTGTATTTGGAATATTGTGATTATTAGACCAGAGCAGACAAGTTTCATTAAAGGGTATTATATCTTGGAAAATATTATTATTATCTAGGAAGGTTTAGAATGGGCATGTGTCTTTGGCAAAAAGTCACTTTTCTTTAAGCTCAAATTTGATAAATCTTATGATTGTATTAAGTGGTATTTTATTCTTACCATGCTCAAAGCTGTTGGGTTTGGACCCTTTTTTATTAAGGTCATCAATATGTTGTTTGTTGATGCTTTGACTTGTATTACTATTAATGGGCATAAGTTTGAAGATTTTGGTTTTTTTGTTCTATTCAATAGGGCTATCCTTTGGCCCCCTCGCTTTACATCCTTATGACTAAAGCTTTTTGTTATCTTCTTGCTAGTCAAAAATCTAAGAGGTTGATCAAAAGTATTTTTTTTCCTGATATGTCCACTAAGATTTTTAATGGGTATTTTGTGGATGATTCTTTCCTCACTATTAGTGAAGATGATATTTATGTTTTAACTACTTTGGCTTGTCTAGACACTTTTTATAAGACCTCTGCTTCCAACATCCAATGGTCTAAGTCTCTCTGTTTCTGCTTTGATTGCATGGCTTAGAAATTTCTCGTGGAATTGGCTTTTAGAGGGGTGAGCATTTTAAGTTATTAGGAATTCCTTTTGCTTTTGAATGCTCACTTCAAACTATGGTAATATTTTATTGATATAATTAAAAAGAAGATTTCCTGTTGGCCTCGCATACCATTTCTCTTGCTATAATTTTTATGTTTACACAAATATTCTTGTTGACACCCATGTTTACTATTCCTCCTATTGGGCCATTTCTAAGAATTCTTATAATAAGTTTTCTAGAGCCCTTAGGGATTTTATTTAGACCAAGGGAAAGAATTTGAATGTTTTTCAATGGATTGCTTGGGATATTTGTTGCATGCCTATTGATAAGGGCAGGATGGATATCATTGACATATATAGGCAAAGCATTTCTTTGTGTCCTAAATGGGTGGTTAAATCTATTGAAGGCCCTAAAACTTGGAAGATTTTAATTCACCATTGTATCTCTTGAGGATTGCCTTATGGGCATAAAGCTTGGAGTAATATTGGCCTTCACACTCTTATCATCACTTCTACTTTTGTTAAGATTCAAGGTTCCTTTGTTGTTAAAAGTATCTGGTAGGCTTTTGAGGTGGTGAAACCTCATATTCACTAGATTGGTGATGGTTTTCATTCAATTCTAAGAATATCTAGTGGTCTCCTATTTTGTATAACTCTTCAGTTCTTCTTACTTATATTCTAGGGGTTAAATATTTGAGGCTATTTCATAAAGACATTTGCTTTATTAAAGATTTAGTGCTTAGGATTGGATTCCTTAGCCCGACCTCAAGCATAAATGTAATCTTAAAAACTCAGATCTTCCTTCTATTCTTAAGATCTTGGAGCTTATACCTAATGTCATGCTGCATAATCTTGACCTTCAATCCTCGAGTTCCTGGTGGAGAGATTGACATTGGAAAGTATATACTCCTTTCAAGAACTACTTTTCTTCCTTGCTTTATCAAATTCTTAGTCCTTTTTCCTTTTGTATTGATAAGCTTAATGAAATATGGTAGACTCACTGTACCTCCTATACTTATATTGCTCGTTTGAACCGTATCTAGTATTCTAATATTGAACCTAAGATCACCTTTTTCTCTAGTATCTTATTTATCGAGGTCTTCCTATGGGAGAGAGGCATAGTAGAGTTGGAATTCCTAATCCTAAGTGTCCTATTTGTGGTCATTTTGAATCATTTAACTAGTTATTTTGGTTTTGCCCTTGTGCTTAGTCTGCCTAGGCTTTGATTCACTTATTATTTAAACTTTTTCATCCTGATTTCTTTAGATGGTAGATGATTATTTTTGGTGATAGTAGTTGTTAGCCTGCTTATATTATTACTCTATAGAATTTATTTCAGGCAATTATTTTGTTTCAACTATGGAAATCAAGGAATGTTGTTATTTATTCTGGAAATTTAATTTCTTTAAAATTTTCTATAAATGAAAAGATCATAGTACTTTTTGTTGTTACTGTTCAGATCCATTTGTAGGCTTCTAGGGTGGCACATGAGCTGATGCATTTAATTAATCTTATCAAGTATTGCTGCGAGGGTCCATGCACTATCAATAGGGTTATGCTTGACCTCCCTCTGCCTCAAGGTCCCTTAGTTTCTTCAAGGTATGCATGTAGTAGGTTGAGGAAGTGATGTTATTCAGCCTCAAGCCATTCTACCATTGCTCATAGTAGGGCTTGATCTCTTCACAGATCTTATAGAATGCATCGTTTATGTTTACGCTCTCTACAATGTGGCTGAAGTCCTGTGTATCACTTGGCTAACCATGGTACTGGTTAGAGCCCTAGCCCATCTCCTCGATAGATAACTTCTCTTCCTAGTACACGTTCTTTTTGTTAGAGTAGTGTTTTATGTTTGTTTGGTGTGGTTTTATAAAAATTAATAAGATTTTTTAATGAATAATTAATTTTTTTATTAGAATAAATATAGTTTTTTTTTTTTTAAAAGGACTTGTATGTTTTTGATTGAGGATATAACTAAGGTTATTAATAGTTTGAACTTATAATCAATATCCCTATATAAACCTATAATATTTAAGTAAAATATTTATTGTTGTTGATCAAGTGGCATTGACTTAACTTGTTTCTTTGAATAATATTTAGAGAGGAAACCAAATCTTGCCAAAGAATACCACTAATGATGTAATAAGAATGAACCCTTTCAATCTCATACAACCAATTAAATATATCTATATTAAGTTATACAAATCACCTTAAACAAAGACTGTTTATTTTAGATGTTTATCTAGGACTATGTTTATTTTAAATGTTTATCTAACTAATAGTAATACGACTAACCTTTTTAAATTGAAACCTTTTAAATTTTCAAAGTCAAAGCCTTACAAAGCCTCACAGGCTTCCATGAAGAGCAAAAATATGTTTAAACTTTGGGTTTAAATGCATGATATGGTTGTGGGCCGACAGGCCTTTACAGGCGATTAGTATAAATAAATATCGTTAATCATTATCTTAACAAAACGAATCGGAAAAGACAATCCCCAAAGAATTACTAACAGTTCGGCTCCAGAAATCAGATCGAAATCTTCATATTGAGTTATCCCATTTTTTTATTCCTTACAGACCGTTTTTATTGAAAGAGACTTGAATCTTTAATTTCTTTCCCATTTCGCAGAAATCTTCTGTAAAATAGTTTGGTATCTCTGTACCCTTCGGTTAAGTTTCCTCTACATTAGTTGTTTGGAAGCTATGGATTTCGAGTCCCTATCATGGAACGGTGTGTTGGGAAGACTTAAAGACATTGTCTCCATCAGCATAGCTAGGTCAAGCATAACCGCGAGCATCTAGCGGCCGCAGTCATTAAAGCCACTAGTCACAGCGATAGTCCGCCCAAAGAAAAACATATCCGAAGAGCCATAGCCGCAACGCCCCCAAATCAACCTCGTGGCGAACAAATCTATCTGGCATGCGCCCTATCAAAGCGCTTAACCAGAACGCAAAGCTCCACTTTTGCTCTCAAGACGCTGATTCTCATCCAGAGACTAACCAGAGATGGCCACCCTTCTTTCACCGCAGAACTCCAACCACTCGAGAATATCTTGCATTTCATGGAGGATTCCTGTTACGAGGCCTCACAATGCTCATCTCTGCTCCGAAACTATTCCTTATACTTGGTGAAAAAAATTAAGACCCATAAAGCTCTGAACTGTTATGACGAAGGGTGTCATATGTCAGTCATAAAGCAATTGCAAAGGTTAAAAGTCTTCCAACAATTATTTGATGCTCTGTTAGATTGCATTCCTCGTACCAAAGCCCATCGAAGTGATGACCTTGTAGTCATGGATACGGGGACTTGTCTTGCAAACTCCCTTGTCAAGCACTCCTTTCGTCTCATTGTGAAGGACAGCTTACATATCTATGCCGCAATGGGGGACGCCATGGCGGAGTTGTCCAAATCGGTGTCTAAAGTGACCCAAGAGGACGCTCTCAGCATTGTTGAAATTTTGAAGAAATGCTCGCAACACACAGTGAGGCTTTCTGATATTTGTGTGTTAGAAAGATGGATATTTGACAGCAGCGACATTCAATTGCCAAGAACCATCAAGCCTGCCCACGCATGTATTGAAGATATTGCCCACGCTATTTCTGAGATGAGACTGGATTCGCCTCAAGGCAATTGCGTTGGTGAAGTAGAAATCAAGAAAACAGAAGAAGAAGCAGGTGCATTTAATGAATCTTCAGTAGTTCTCCCTGATGGCAACCTTAACCTTGGCCCTTCTCCGCAGGTATAACATCATAGCTAGCTTGAAATGTTTTTTTTTGTGAAATATAATGTTACATACTTATAGAGGAATTTAGGCTATGAAAGGCATTTGAGACCATGAACATACTGTGTACTGTTAAAGGATTAGAACATTGACTTCTTAATAGAGAACGTTTTTATTGAAAAAGCTATGGACCTTTCGACGTTGCTTCTTTATTTCATGTTCTAATTTTCATCATGGCTTTTTCAGGAGGAGGCTTGCCTAAACAACCCATCAAAGGAAGATGATAAAAGATTTATTACAATCGAAAGACAACCCTGGGTATGGCTATAAACATTGCTTGATTTTAGTTTTATGTGCTTTGGATGACCAAATGATGCTTACATATACCCTTTTATCAGGTAGCGGATAACGTTGTTAGCTACTGCGCTAAATGCAACAAAGAGTTCGGATTCTTTTTTCGTAAGGTGATGTGTGCAACCAGTTTTTCCTTTCTTAGAATTTAATTATGTTCGAATTGTTGACAATAATTGCTTTGAATTCAATTATGTTCAAGGTATTGACAAAAAAAAAATCTTTGATATTTTCAACCAGTATCATTGCAGAATATGTGGAAATATTTTTTGTGGAGAATGCTCCAGTGGAAAAATTCCATTAGATGGCAATCGACTTTCGCTGTATCAGAACGGAGATTTCAAACCAGAACGAGTCTGCAACAGATGTTTGGTAGGCATACCAGTTTTGCGCTCCAGTTATTATCTATTATGATTAATATATTCCGAGTTGTTAGATTCAACAAGCATCTCATTTGATAATTCTATGTTGTTTTGCATGAAAAATCGGAAAACTACAAAAATGGTCTATTGAAGGCAAGACAAACATCTTGAAACTCCATCAGGAGTGAACATCCTGATGTGGAAGGTTTTATTTTGATCACTTTATTAAGATCCCATACTCTTTCCACCGAATATCAACAGACTAACTGTTCAAATTTGTAGGGCTTGAATAAATGTAAACTTAGGGTGGTTGTCAACTTGCGTTTAATTTGTAGGGCTTGAATAAATGTAAAGCTAGGGTGGTTTTTCAACTTGGGTTTGGTTTCGTGTATAGAGTTTACCCTAATGTTGACCATCAACTTTATTCGCGTAATATTGTGGAACCTGGTTTTGGAATTAAATTAACCAAATGTTTTAGCGAAGGTTCTTATTTTTTTAAATTTTTTTAGGTTTGAACCTTTAAAAACTCTTATCATTATAATAAATTTACAACTACATATCACTTAAATGTTTATTCTAAAATAATTTCATAATATACCTAATGGTCCTTAAATGGTTGAATTATTTACATAAAAACAATTTTTATATTCAGCTGTTTTAATTGTATGTATGCATGATAGATAATCTAAATGAATATTTAGTTTAATATTATATGCACTAATGTAATAAATATATTTATTATATTAAATAATAAATATATTTGTAATTAATATATTTTATTTTTTAATAAGTTATGTGTGTTTTTTTTATATAGATAAAATAATTGGCAACTACCTTTCCTTTTTGAATAATTGATCACAGGGTCAAGTCACATTATTCTCAATAAAAACCACACATAAGTTATGCATGTTGTTAGGTCAATGAATATGTATTTATCATTTTATTAAAAAAAAAATATTTTTTTCTTTTTTATCAAATAATGTTTTCAATCTTCCTCAAAATATTATGTTTTAAAAATTAGTTCTTTGACATTATTTTTATTAAGATATAAAGTCTCATTAGATTTAGGTTTCACTAAGATGAATATTAACACCATGATTGGTTAAATTATTTGATACCTAATTTCCTTCTCTATAAAAAACTTATTAGAAGAGATTACCTCCAATAATAGATGATGAGCATCAACAATAATATTATTCTCTACCTAATCCCCATATCCATTTTTTGATAGAATTAATGGTAATTTATAAATCCCCTTCAATTAAAATATATTTCCATTCTTTTTCAATTATAATTTTAATAACTATAATGAGTGTTGTAGCCTCTAGATAAATCTAACTGAGGAGAATTTTTCCTTCATTATATTAAAAACACCGCCTCCATGGACTTTTCTCAGATTTCTTTTGGAAGTACCATTAAAATTAATTTAGATAAATACATTTTTTTAAGGTTTCTATTTTACCATAGATCAAAGCATATCCTTCACATTAATATCATTGTTATATTTGACTCCTTTTCATGTGTATTCAAATCCTATAATTAAGTGGATAACACCTCTTTTTCCATACTTGAGACTTCTCATGACAAGCACCATATTTATAAATATTTTGCAAGAGTGGCAATAATATGATTACAAACTTGTGTATGACTACTTTATTTTAAAAATTTAATATTCCTTTCAAGTCATAAATACCCAATAAATAATTCTAGGACCAATCCTCCATTTGAAATAATTAATCTAAATTTTCATCAACTCTTTCAATGTTAAATAATCTAAAATTTGTAGTATATTCAAATTTGAATGACGCCATATGAGAAATTTAATAAAATTTTAGTGATTCTCCAAAAATGAATCCTATTGGAAAGGTTTATGTATTGGAGTATACAAAATATTGCTTGATCCCTTGATATATGACACAATTTAATCATGTATTTGAATACAAAGGAACATTACATTTAGAAATATGGTTGGAGTAAAATGCTCACTTCGATATAGGTGGGAATTTTGATATGACAAAGATTATGATTGGTAATAAAAAAACATTCATAAAGGCTCAAACAATAAATTAATACAACTGACAAAGTGTGTTACCTTATCTGGTGAGAATTTCAAAGGATTGATGGCTAGACCATACTTTGTCCAATCCATATGTATGAGGTACAATGCTTTCAAAATGAAACATTTCTTGTTTTCACATCAATTTGCATAACAAAGTATTTGGTGTTTGAAACCAAGTTTTAAGTTTTTAAAGAATAGGTTGTGGGTTAGATTCACATAGATAAAATTTGGAAAAAAAAGTAAATAAATAATTTAAGATATTTTTTAGGGGGTAGAAAAGAAAGTTATTTTTAAATTCCTATTGTTCGTAGAAAAATATTTTGAAAGATAGAATATAGTAATTGGTGTATTTTTAATGGAATTTTTTAAAGTCATGAAATAAAAAGTAAGAAATTGACATTTAGAAAAAGGAATATTTTGACAAGGAGACTAACAATTTTTTGCAAAATGGCACTTTTTTGGTAGTGTCCAGCATATTATTTTTTCAAATAAATTTGCTTCAAAAATAATTTTGTACACAAAAATCAAAATATGTGCTTTGCATAATTATAACATTTGGTATAACTGACACCTTTGACTTGCATTTACAAGTAATACTATCAAATAAAGTGTCTATGACTAAAGCCTAGTAAAGCTTCCATAACAATGTATGACATCATCCCTAGTAAGGAGGCTTTGTTATGAAATTTTATTCTACTCTATTTTTACCACATTTGTTATTATCATTGGAAATAAATCCTAAAATTGAGAAAATCTAGGTAAATAAGGAAGGTGTGCCCACATATTGCACCATGGAAGATAAAAACTAGAACAATACTAGAGGTAAAAAACTCTAGAATATGGTTACATGTGATGAAACTTATCTTGAGGAGACTGTAGCTAGGCAAAAGTATGATGAAGAAGATGCAAGAACACTTACGTTCATAAATTTTGAAGTGGTTTATGAAATACAACGTCATATCAATAACATATAAATATCAAAAGATGCATAGGATAAACTTTGCACAATATTTGAAGGAAGAAATGAAGCCACAATCCTTCATCTATAATCTCAAATTCAAACATTAAGGGTTTAATATGGTGAGAGTATCAAGCAATTTATTTGAAGAATTATATACTTGAAGTTAAAGTTGAACACCATAGGAGAAAACATGGAAGATAAGCTCTTAGTCTCAATAGTACTTAAATATCTCCCTAAATATTTTAGAACATTGGTGACATCTCTCCAAGCATCAAATAGAAGGGTATCATTTAAATAATATGTAAATATTCTTCAACAATATGAAGTAGAAAATCAATTGATAGATGAGTTATTCAATAATGCTCTTATCTCCACAAAGAAACCTTAAAAGTGTTCAAATGGTCCTTTGAATTCATTTTTAGCACAAAAGTAACCTCAATGGAGGAGGAAATATTGTCATATTTATGAAAAAGGACATGAAACAAAATTTTGTAAATATAATACGATAAAGCATTTGACTCAATGTCATAGAACTCCTCAAAGGGAGCAATAGTTTCAATCACAACATCAACAAGGGTAATCTATACAAAGGCCACAATAACAAGGATAATATTAACAAAGACCACAATAACAAGGATAATATTAACAAAGACCACAATAAAAAGGGTATATTTCTTAATGTGAATGAAAGCTAGATTGTGAAGAAGAGTATAAAATAGCACATAAGCTCCTTATGGCCAAGGAAGTGACAAAAGCAATAAATAAAGGGGATAGTAAAAAAACCAAGAAAATAGGTAAAATTCAAACGTATGTATCAACAAAATATAGTGAATATGAAGAGTTTTTAAAACTTAGGTTCTATTAATATTCAATTCTCAAAAACGTTGATGAAGGATACTTTGAAAATGGTGTGATAATATCTATTGGTGTAGTGAGAAGAATGTGAATGGATCTATTCACCCTTGACGTCCTTGAGGTGCAATGTAGAAAGAAAATAGAAATTATTGAAAATTTGAAGGACAAACCTATGATGATAGATGTTTGTTCTCACGCAAGTGAACTTCTTCAAAGGATAAATTTTAGTTGTGATATTAGTGATTTGTGGCTCATGATGGTAGATGGTTGTGATTTAATATGGTTGAGCATGTTGAAGATAAAGTTTTATATCTCCCAATGTGTTGGTGCAATGGTGAGCGTGAGGCCTCATTTTTTCTTAAGTGTAGATGAGGTTTTTTTATCCTTTTTTTGCTAACGTAAATGTACACCTTCACCTTGGTTCACACAGTTCAATTTCCATGTTGATAATGATAGTGTCTGTAAGCACCTTGATCAAGTTATGGTGTTAGAGTAATAATTTTTTCCTTCTCCACCACCAATAATAATATTATGATGATCTAGGATCAATTCTTGCTGTTAGATCATTTCTCGATTTCCTTCTAGATTGAGTGGAGTGGTTTGCAATTCAATTTTCTATGTAATCAATTATATTTAAATACTTATTTATTACAACACCTTGCCACAATTTTTATGATTGAGAGAATCTAAAATTTATTACCTCGACCTCCTCAATCTATCAATTGGATTTTGAAAGCACGAGATTCCGGAAAACAAAAAGGGAAAACTCCAAACACGATGCAAGAACGAAACTAAACTTGATGCTACAAATTAGAAATGCGTAAAATGGAGAAAGCATAGACAAATTGGAACCCAAATGGAACGAAACAACCCTCTTCTTTTATTGATGTATTTCAAATTTGGTTACAATTAGCTTCCTCCCTTTTTAGGGGAAAGGAGCATCAAACTTGTCTCTTGGTCACATCAATGGAAAGTCATCTCTCTTCCGCGTGCCCACATGCAAAATGGGCGGGCCAAAGTGTTGCCGCCGCTTGTGTGAATGAATCCTTGATCCTTGCTGCTCCTCCTGCATTCAAAGAAACAACAAAATCGTTAGTAGCACCTGTTGCAAAAGATGAAATGTTTGTTCTCTAAAAAACAATGGAGGATGCATGCAAAAGATTGATTACAATGATGAATAAACCGATTCTAAACAACTTGCAAATTTGACAGGAACTAGGGAACATTACCAGAGGGCCACTGCCATCAAAACAGTCAGAAAAATTCGTCGATCTGAATTCGACTGTAATTCATCCCTGGGTAGGACGAATTCGACTGTAATTCGTCCCCGGGTAGGACGAATTCGCCTGCGACAAAGCGCCGAAGTGATGCTGCCCAAATGTCGCATCTCGGGATCTCCAAAAGACCTGCAAACTTAGGGGTTAGCTAATTGGGGGCATTTTGGGAAGACCCAGATGGTCGGATTTCCCCAATTTGACCTCCATCAATGGGAATTTGACGTCGCTACCTGCAAGTTAGTGAGGACAACAAAAGCGACAAAACATGATAAGATTTGATCAAAGCATTATGAAATTGGAATTACAAACTATTTAAACAGCATAAAATGGAATGCAAGATAAACAAGTGACAAAAGAACAATCTGCCATGAATTCCCAATCGTTCTAAAAAGAAGATTAGGCTCGCATCAATGCGGGGCGCCGGGTGGGCCGCCCACCGTTGGAACCTGATTTCGGCACCAATCCACTTGGGATGGGCCCAAAATCTCTTGTAATGGGTTGTCGGCGAATTGGTAGATCAATGTGGTCAAATGTCGGGTTTTGGATCTAGATTCACACTTCCAATAACCACCCAATGACCTCTCTTGCGAAAGAGATCAAGGATGTGGAAGAGGTGAATCAAAAGGGTAAAATGTGGTATTCAATTTGGCAACACTTCGTTGCTTGAAAATGCTTCCAACCTTGTCCTCTTTTGGGTGAGAAAGTTCACCATTTTATAGACCCAGGGGGTCTCTTTGGAGGGGCATGCATAAGCGCCATGTGGCGGTCATGCCTTCCCATGAGGGAGGAAAGTCCTCCATGACTTGGGCTTCCATGACTGCCCTTGTGACAGTCCTCTAACGTCCAATCTGCCCACCTACACGCGCATGCAAGGCAGGAGGCATTAATTGACTATCCTCGGCTGCCATTTGGCGCAATTTCTCTTTTTGCCCGTTAAACCTGGAATTCGTCCTACCCTAGAGCGAATTCAGAATTCATCCCTGGGTGGGGCGGATCCCAATTTGAATTCGTCCCAGGGTGGGACGGATTTGGAGCAGGGTGCCTGAATGTGCCAAATTGCCTTTTGACCTTCCAAAATTGCTGCAAAAGTGGTTAGGACCACTGTTTAACCTCTGAGGGCTGCCCTAGGGGCTATGTGTGTCAAAGCGATCAGTGTTTGCAGTCACATAATCGGATTGGTGTTATTTTGGTGTCTATAGATGCCCCTTTTTGGGATGCATTATGCATGGCACAGCGTCGAGCAAAAATAGATAACCAAAGCACTAATGATTAGGGTTTCTTGGTAACCTAACCAACTTTTGATGCCCCAAGTATGGAAAGGGCATGCATTCTTGAATCCTTGCTTCTGACGAGCTAAGGAATTTGATTTCAAGTATTAACCTATTTTGGTGAGGTGTGACTTGAACTTGGACATTGATCAGTCATGAATAGGCAAAGGGTGCAACCTTTTGTCCATGGGGGAACCTTGAGTTCATGATTCAGGAATGCCAAGTGTTTGATCGATTTGTGATTATTGCTTGTTTGCTGCCCCAAGCAGGAGCGTGATTGTCTTTGTCAATGATTCTTTGAATGCATGCCATTTTCCTTAATTGGGTGTGTGTTTGTTGATTGGTGACTAAGTGTGACTACCCCCTCAAGCGACGAATCGATGAGGGAATGACCTTCATGAGAAAAGCGACGAGTCGCTTGACCCAAGATGACTTATGCCAAGGTGCCTTCGGAGATTTATCTTTGAATGTGTGTGCAGTTTTCTAACATTTAGACCTATTTTTGGTGGGTGTTAACCCTTTTGGCGACGCCATATTGGGGTGAAATTCTCAAGATCCTCTTCCCATGGAGGGTCGCTATGGTAGCCTTCTTAGGGAGTAGGAATTTTTTGGTGGGTTTTGACCCTGCAGCATTTGGGGATGAAATTCTCAAAATCCATCTTCCCTGGAGCGGTCCGGCTATGGTAGCCTTCTTAGGGAATAGGATAGTGACAATTTGAGCCCCGACATCGATTTTCTATGCCAAGAGGTTAAGTGCAAGAGCACTTGTGTCCGGCAATGCTTATTGTTGTGTGTTTGTGTTGCATTTTTTTTTTTGTTGTTTTTGTTGTTTTGATTTTTTTTTTGTGACACCATTTGGGGATTAAATTGTCAAAAATCCATCCTCCCGTGGAGCGGTCCGGCTATGGTAGCCTTCTTCGGGAGTAGGGTAGTGACAATGTAAACCCCGACATCAGTTTTCTATGCCATTGAATGTCAGGCGCAAAGGTGCCTTTGTTCGACACTTTTATTGCTATTGTTTGTGGATATTTGCTATTTTTGTTGTTTTGATTTTCTTGCTTTGTGTATATGTCATAATTTCATGTTATGCACAATGATTGATGTTGATGGATGCATGCTACTTTATATTGATGTATGCATATGGTATGATAAATGCGAATGTTGTTGATTTATATGATAGGTAATGGAATGGATGAAATGATTTGTTGATAACCTTGCATTGGCACCATAGACTATACAGGACTTATGGCTTTGTGTACTGGGTGATTGCTGTGGTAAATGCTTTTGTGTATATATGTTGCTCTTTTTTTTTTATGGTGATATAGGGATGGATTATATGCAACGGTTTGCGTAGAATGTAGCTAAGTGTTTCTGAGACTCAGATGGTTTAACTAACTAGCCAATACTGTACTGTTGTCTTACAAGATGTTTGAACAAGGTATGAATCGTGCTTGTTTTTGACCAAGTTATTTCACATCCTTGTGTGTGCGATTGAGTTCATTTATGTGGTGTTGGTCAGGATACCGCCAGTGCCAGATAGGCTATCAACCAAACCTGTACTGAGGATCACCTAATTAGCTCCACTACCTCCTTTGTTGTATTTAGTCAGATTAATCTGCGGTGCAATCTAGGATACCATAAGCTAGCTCATCCACATGCAAACATTGATCTGCACACAAGTTAATGTGGTAGATATATCGTCATGCGGGAGGTTTGCCACGAGTGACCGATAGGCTATCAACCAAACCGGTACTGAGGTTTATCTCATGACCTTCTGAATGCTGAGAGTTCCAAGGATTCAAGTTCAACTCCCTTCTTTTCTTCAATTGTATTGGGATACTTGCTCTTTATAATGATGAAAATCACTGTTTATTTTTGCTTTTTCGTTCTTTTGAGCAAGGGATTTTGAATTTTGGAGTGATGAGAATCACTGTTGCTTGTGCTTTGTGATGTATGCACTTTGGGAGATTTGATGTCAATCTTTGGAGTATTGACGTTTGCAAATTTTTGATGTTTTGCAACCTTTTGAGAACTTTGGATTCTTGGGGAATTGGGTAGGGAAGATTCTTGTCCTTTTGCCAACTCTCAGCATTCTTGGGGTCATTCGCATAGGGGGATGAGCGAGGTAACCTTTTTCACTGTATGGTATCCTATACTACTTTACAGGTTTCATCTTTCATTGACACAACTTGGGAATTGTTTTTATGTGCTTTTGAACTTGTGATGGGATGCTACGTACCAAGGTGTATTTCAAGTAAAACTCTACCGTTGTAACATCCATTTGACTTTGTACAATTCTTGGCTAGAGATCTAAAGACAGCTGAATGACGAACCGCTAGATACTTTTAGTCAACAACTGAAATGGTGAATGGCGTTTATTGTGGTGTACTTTTGTTTAAAATGGAAAACGTGAAAGGTGGTGGATTTGCCAAGTAATGACAGTCTATGGTGCCTTTGCCTTGTGTGATCAACAATATGCAATGGATGGATGCGGTGTCTATGCAACTATTTTGTATTTTGATTTTTGAAGTATGCATGAAATTGAAATGCAGATTTTTTTTTTTTTTGATGATTTTGATTGTTTTTGGATTTTCTTGACCAAGTGATTGCGATAATCCTTGGAGCTTTTGGGGTGACCAAGGGATTGCGATAATCCTTGGAGATTTTTGGTGTGACCAAAGGGTTTGTAGGCACCTTTGGGGCATTTTGGGGTGACCAAGCAATTACGATAATCCTTGGAGCTTTTGGGTTGACCAAGAATTGCGATAATCCTGGAGCTTTTTGGGATGACCAAGCGATTGCGATAATCCTTGGAGCTTTTTGGGATGACCAAGCGATTGCGATAATCCTTGGAGCTTTTGGGTTGACCAAGAGATTGCGATAATCCTTGGAGCTTTTTGGGATGACCAAGCGATTGCGATAATCCTTGGAGCTTTTGGGTTGACCAAGAGATTGCGATAATCCTTGGAGCTTTTGGGATGACCAAGCGATTGATTGATAATCCTTGGAGCTTTATTGGGATATCCATCCTTGGAGCTTTTTGGGGTTGACCAAGCGATTTGCGATAATCCTTGGAGCTTTGGTGTGACCAAAAGTTTTTATATAATCCTTGGAGCTTTTGGGGTGACCAAGTGATTGCGATAATCCTTGGAGCTTTTGGCTTGCTCTTCAGGGGATAGATGTACCCCCAGCTTGATGATATTTGTGCTTCGGATCTGGCTCTGGAGGGATTGGCATGAATGGATCGGCCCTATGCATGGATAGGAGGACAGGGTCTACCCTCGGTACTGATATTGCTATGGGGTCTCTGGGTGGAAGTTGATCTTTGTGTGCCCAAAGTGGTGGATTCAATAGTTGGTTCCACTGCATTGGGTTAACGTGCCACTCATGCCCTGGTCTTATGTTTAGCTGTTGAAGTGCGTCATCAATATCCATGGGGTGTTGATGTTGTCGCATGTGATTGCTATGGGCCATCTCTATTTTATCCTCACCTTCGGCCAGTGAGTCCAGCTCATCAGAATCTGGTGATTCTGAGACATGGAAGACTGCATCATCAGGTAGCCCTACGGTTAGAGGTTGATCCTCTTCGAAAGGAGCCTCATGTAAGTTGGGCCTTGGGAGCTCCAAAATCTTGGTCTCTATCGACTCGAAGTGCTCTAGCGCTTTGCATGTATCAGGGGATTTGAGCTCCTCCTCTTTGGTTGGTTCTTGTTGAGGAACTTGGGGCCTATGGAGGGGTGGCCAGATAGCACCCCCCATGCCTTGGTAGGGCTTTTCATCCCGCTCTTCTTCTCGCTCCGATTCCTCAGAGGCTTCTTGATGAATTTCTAAGGGTGGCCCATAAACCTGAGTGGGTTCTTGAGGAAGGCGCCCGTCATTGGTTATAGGAGTAGCCTCCCGCTCATGTCTAGGAGGCATCGGGGGTGGTGCTTGATAAGGTCGTGAAGACTTGTCTCGCACCCAGGGGTTGTGCCTCTCATAATGTTTTGTCTTATGCATGTGAGGGGTTGGAGTCCTCTCCTGCATAGTGTGTTGGAACAACTCATCCTTCTGGCGCTGAAGGCGCTCTTTGTTAATATGGTACAGTTCCTCTAACTGTAGTCGCTCTAGCTCAAGTTGCGTGAGTTGCGCCCGACGGGCGACATGTTTGGCAAATTCTAAGATAGTTGGTCCCATCGTCTCATGTCTAGAAGGGCTAGATGCCTCTCCTACATATCTATCTCGGTCATGGTGATCCGAGATCTCTATAGGCCACCTCCCTCTGTTGGGGGTAGCGGCATTCCCTCGGGGCTTTGGCCTCAGTGAGTGGTCCTGATAGATAGCAGGTGCGGAGGCGTATTGCTCCCGCACTGTATATTGCTCTCGAGGAAGGTAGGGGTCTTCCTCGTGCTCTCTTTCATAAGTGAAAAAGGGACGGACGGAGTTGGCTCGCCCTGCCTGAAGAGCCGTGCACTCTGGATTTGACCGGTTGTTGCTAACAATGATGCGAGGTGTAGGAGGGATGGCATAGTCATGTGGCCCCCCCTTATGGACCCCCTGCCATTCTAGCACTTCATCGCGTAGTGGCCACTTATAGCGGGTGTCTAAGGGAGTTCTCCCATGGGTATACCTCTCCTGAATGGGTGTGTGCTGGGTGTTGTGCTGGCAGGGAGTGCCCCTAGAAGGGGTGCCCTTATAGTCCCATTTCGTCAGGGCACGGAGGGGTCTGCCTTGTGTGTCAGGCCACCAAGGTGGTATGACCAAATCCTTGGGGCTATACCGGAGGTGACTTGTGCCTCCTTGGATATTCCCCACAGCGTCCGCCCGTGATTGGGCTTGGCTACGGGTGAGCACCATGACGATGTCTCTCTAAAAACCCTAAAATTGAAATGAGTCAGATGGGGCCCAAAATTGGGGTGCGCATCCCTCTTACAATAGATAAGCCATAAATAAAGTTTCAAGTCCTAACTCTAAATACATTAGGAGAGATTAACCTTCGAACAACTCAAAAAGCATAAAAAATTAGGTGAGCAATTTTAAAACCTAATTTCGGGGCACTAGATGATGGAATTTGGCCCCGAAAACTGGTTTTCTGGACAAATACAACTCTAAGGAGTTGTATTTGTTTAAAAATCTCCCAACTAGCTCCCTGTCAAATTTCACGTCAATCGGAGCTACGGTTGAGAAGTTATGGCCCTGACAAAATGCACTAAAATTTAGGGAAAAAAATAAGATTTCCCATATTTTGTTGGATGCTCTTGCATCACTTATGGGCACCTTTGGGGCACTTTTGGGTTGACCAAAGGGTTCATGGACACCTTTGGGGCATTTTGGAGTGACCAAGCGATTGCGGGAATCCTTGGAGCTTTTGGAGCGAGTGACAAAATGCGTAGATTTTTATCTTTTGTTTATGATTTTTTTGATTTTTTTTTGTTACACTAAGCAGAAATGAACACACGCATACACAAACGGTGATTATCTCTTTTAAAGATTAATGGTGTGTCCTAGACTGGTTTAGTGTGTTTTTGATTTTTGTTTTTTTTTTTTGAAAGTTTTGAAGAACGTTTAAATGCATAATGAAGGCTCATATGACTCCCATAATTGGTCGCCCCTTCAATATACCATTGCCAGGCCGATATACCAACCTCTCTATATACCCGCCCTTACGAGAGGGAAACTATAGGTACGTGAGAGCAGATGGTACGTGGAACATAGGCGGTACGAAAGGGGGATTGTCCTGTTTATGACACCTACCATAGAAGACTTATCCTCGCGTGCATTGGGAATCACCCCAACGACACTCGGTCAGCTTTCGTCAGGATTTACGTCGAGCAACAATGACAATCGGGGTAAATGGATGCAAAAATCAAGCCAAGGTGGTGATGAACCCACCGTTGGTCTTGATCAAGGGCTGGGGTCTTACGACCAGCTCCTTGGTTTAAAAATGCCACGTGATGTGTGTGTGGTTCTTTTTATTTAAAAAATGAAACAGGCAGAAGCAACTACTTTCCCTAAGAAGGCAAAATTGACAGAAAACAGAAACAGAAAAGCAAAAAATGACAAGAACAGTTTAGGACCCTTACCTTTTCTCTGCTCAGACTTGTTGTTTCTGATCCTCGGCCCTGAAAATGCACAGACAAAAATTCGTCCCTGGGTGAGACGAATTACAGAACATAATTCGTCCCAGTCTGAGACGAATTAGAATTCGTCTCAGGGTCAGACGAATTACAGTAAGGTATTCGCCACAGGCAGGAACGAATAACAGTCAGAGTTCAAAAAATGGTACCTGTAAGCACAAAAACACAAATTTTTGATCAGTTTCTTGATCTCAAAAACTAGGGGACAGAGTCCCACCGTGATCGCCACTGAAAGCACGAGATTCCAGAAAACAAAAAGGGAAAACTCCAAACACGATGCAAGAACGAAACTAAACTTGATGCTACAAATTAGAAATGCATAAAATGGAGAAAGCATAGACAAATTGGAACCAAAATGGAATGAAACAACCCTCTTCTTTTATTGATGTATTTCAAATTCGGTTACAATTAGCTTCCTCCCTTTTTAGGGGAAAGGAGCATCAAACTTGTCTCTTGGTCACATCAATGGAAAGTCATCTCTCTTTCGCGTGCCCACATGCAAAATGGGCGGGCCAAAGTGTTGCCGCCGCTTGTGTGAATGAATCCTTGATCCTTGCTGCTCCTCCTGCATTCAAAGAAACAACAAAATTGTTAGTAGCACCTGTGGCAAAAGATGAAACGTTTGTTCTCTGAAACAATGGAAGATGCATGCATAAGATTGATTAAAACGATGAATAAACTGATTCTAAACAACTTGCAAATTTGATAGGAACCAGGGAACATTACCAGAGGGCCACTGCCATCAAAACAGTCGAACAAAATGTTGCTGATCTGAATTTCGAATTCGTCCCTGGGCAGGACGAATTCGACTGTAATTCGTCCCCGGGTAGGACGAATTCGCCTACGACAAAGCGCCGAAGTGATGCTGCCCAAATGTCGCATCTCGGGATCTCCAAAAGACCTACAAACTTAGGGGTTAGCTAATTGGGGGCATTTTGGGAAGACCCAGATGGTCGGATTTCCCCAATTTGACCTCCATCAATGGGAATTTGACGTCGCTACCTGCAAGTTAGTGAGGACAACAAAAGCGACAAAACATGATAAGATTTGATCAAAGCATTATGAAATTGGAATTACAAACTATTTAAACAGCATAAAATGGAATGCAAGATAAAAAAGTGACAAAAGAACAATCTGCCATGAATTCCCAATCGTTCTTAAAAAGAAGATTAGGCTCGCAGGAGTGCGGGGCACCCGGGCGGGCCGCCCACCGTTGGAACCTGATTTCGGCACCAATCCACTTGGGATGGGCCCAAAATCTCTTGTAATGGGTTGTCGGTGAATTGGTAGATCAATGTGGTCAAATGTCGGGTTTTGGATCCGGATTCACACTTCCAATAACCACCCAATGACCTCTCTTGCGAAAGAGATCAAGGATGTGGAAGAGGTGAATCAAAAGGTGAAAATGTGGTATCAATTTGGCAGCACTTCGTTGCTTGAAAATGCTTCCAACTTGTCCTTTTTTGGGTGAGAAAGTTCACCATTTTATAGACCCAGGGGGTCTCTTTGGAGGGGCATGCATAAGCGCCATGTGGCAGTCATGCCTTCCCATGAGGGAGGAAAGTCCTCCATGACTTGGGCTTCCATGACTGCCCTTGTGACAGTCCTCTAACGTCCAATCTGCCCACCTACACGCGCATGCAAGGCAGGAGGCATTAATTGACTGTCCTCGGCTGCCATTTGGCGCAATTTTTCTTTTTTCCCGTTAAACCTGGAATTCGTCCTACCCTAGAGCGAATTCAGAATTCATCCCCGGGTGGGGCGGATCCCATTTTGAATTCGTCCCAGGGTGGGACGGATTTGGAGCAGGGTGCTTGAATGTGCCAAATTGCCTTTTGACCTTCCAAAATTGCTGCAAAAGTGGTTAGGACCACTGTTTAACCTCTGAGGGCTGCCCTGGGGGCTATGTGTGTCAAAGCGATCAGTGTTTGCAGTCACATAATCGGATTGGTGCTGTTTTGGTGTCTACAGATTTCTTGGTGGAAGGAGGTGATTGTTCATACTACCTCTTTCATGTGGTATATTGGCAAACATGTGGCACATGTCAAAAAGCATGCTCAAGAAATGCTCGCAACACACAGTGAGGCTTTCTGATATTTGTGTGTTAGAAAGATGGATATTTGACAGCAGCGAAATTCAATTGCCAAGAACCATCAAGCCTGCCCATGCATGTATTGAAGATATTGCCCACGCTATTTCTGAGATGAGACTGGATTCGCCTCAAGGCAATTGCGTTGGTGAAGTAGAAATCAAGAAAACAGAAGAAGAAGCAGGTGCATTTAATGAATCTTCAGCAGTTCTCCCTGATGGCAACCTTAACCTTGGCCCTTCTCCGCAGGTATAACATCATAGCTAGCTTGAAATGTTTTTTTTTTGGTCAAATATAATGTTACATACTTATAGAGGAATTTAGGCTATGAAAGGCATTTGAGACCATGAACATACTGTGTACTATTAAAGGATTAGAACATTGACTTCTTAATAGTGAACGTTTTTATTGAAAAAGCTATGGACCTTTCGACGTTGCTTCTTTATTTCATTTTTTAATTTTCATCATGGCTTTTTCAGGAGGAGGCTTGCCTAAACAACCCATTAAAGGAAGATGATAAAAAATTTATTACAATCGAAAGACAACCCTGGGTATGGCTATAAACACTGCTTGATTTTAGTTTTATGTGTTTTGGATGACCAAATGACGCTTACATATACCCTTTTATCAGGTAGCGGATAAGGTTGTTAGCTACTGCGCTAAATGCAACAAAGAGTTCGGCTTCTTTTTTCGTAAGGTGATGTGTGCAACCAGTTTTTTCTTTCTTAGAATTTAATTATGTTGGAATTGTTGACAATAATTGCTTTGAATTCAATTATGTTCAAGGTATTGACAAAAAAAAAAATCTTTGATTTTTTCAACCAGCATCATTGCAGAATATGTGGAAATATTTTCTGTGGAGAATGCTCCAGTGGAAAAATTCCACTAGATGGCAATCGACTTTCGCTGTATCAGAACGGAGATTTCAAACCAGAACGAGTCTGCAACAGATGTTTGGTAGGCATACCAGTTTTGCGCTCCAGTTATTATCTATTATGATTAATATATTCCGAGTTGTTAGATTCAACAAGCATCTCATTTGATAATTCTATGTTGTTTTGCAGGAAAAATCGGAAAACTACAAAAATGGTCAATTGAAGGCAAGACAAACATCTTGAAACTCCATCAGGAGTGAACATCCTGATGTGGAAGGTTTTATTTTGATCACTTTATTCCAATCTCCAGGTTATTAATATCCCATACTCTTTCCACCAAATATCAACAGAATAACTGTTCAAATTTGTAGGGCTTGAATAAATGTAAACTTAACTTAGGGTGGTTGTCAACTTGCGTTTAATTTGTAGGGCTTGAATAAATGTAAAGCTAGGGTGGTTTTTCAACTTGGGTTTGGTTTCGTGTATAGAGTTTACCCTAATGTTGACCATCATTCGCGTAATATTGTGGAACCTGGTTTTGGAATTAAATTAATTGGAATTAAATTAACCAAATGTTTTATTGAAGGTTCTTATTTTTTTTATATTTTTTATAATTTTTTTAAGGTTTGAACCTTATAAAACTTTTATCATTATAATAAATTTACAACTACATATCACTTAAATATTTATTCTAAAATAATTTCATAATATACCTAATGGTTCTTGAATGGTTGAATTATTTACATAAAAACAATCTTTATATTCATCTGTTTTAATTGTATGTATAGATGATAGATAATCTAAATGAGTATTTAGTTTAATATTATATGCACTAAAGTAATAAATATATTTATTATATTAAATAATAAATATATTTGTAATTAATATATTTTATTTTTTAATAAGTTATGTGTGTTTTTTTTATATAGATAAAATAATTGGCAACTACCTTTCCTTTTTGAATAATTGATCACAGGGTCGAGTCACATTATTCTCAATAAAAACCACACACAAGTTATGCATGTTGTTAGGTCAATGAATATGTATCTATTATTTTATTAAAAAAAATTATTTTTTTCTTTTTAATCAAATAATGTTTTGAATCTTCCTCAAAATATTATGTTTTAAAAATTAGTTCTTTGACATCATTTTTATTAAGATATAAAGTCTCATTAGATTTAGGTTTCACTAATATGAATATTAACACCATAATTGGTTAAATTATTTGATACCTAATTTTCTTCTCTATAAAAAAACTTATTAGAAGAGATTTGGAGATGATGAGCATCAACAATAATATTATTCTCTACCTAATCCCCATATCCATTTTTTGATAGAATTAATGGTAATTTATAAATCCCCTTCAATTAAAATATATTTCCATTCTTTTTCAATTATAATTTTAATAACTATAATGAGTGTTGTAGCCTCTAGATAAATCTAATTGAGGAGAATTTTTCCTTCATTATATTAAAAACACCACCTCAATGGACTTTTCTCAGATTTCTTTTGGAAGTACCATTAAAATTAATTTAGATAAATACATTTTTTTAAGGTTTCTATTTTACCATAGATCAAAGCAGATCCTTCACATTAATATCATTGTTATATATGACTCATTTTCATGTATATTCAAATCCTATAACTAAGCGGATAGCACCTCTTTTTCCATACTTGAGACTTCTCATGACAAGCACCATATTTATAAATATTTTGCAAGAGTTATGATTACAAACTTGGGTATGATTAAGATTTATTTTAAAAATTTAATATTCCTTTCAAGTCATAAATATCCAATAAATAATTCTAGGACCAATCCTCCATTTGAAATAATTAATCTAACTTTTAATCAACTCTTTCAATGTTAATTAATATAACATTTGTAGTATATTCAAATTTGAATGATGCCATATGAGAAATTTAATAAAATTTTAGTGATTCTCCAAAAATGAATCCTATTGGAAAGGTTTATGTATTGGAGTATACAAAATATTGCATGATCCCTTGATATATGACGCAATTTAATCATGTATTTGCATACAAAGAAACATTACATTTAGAAATATTTTTGGAGTAAAATGCTCACTTCGATATAGGTGGGAATTTTGATATGACAAATATTATGATTGGTAATTAAAAAACATTCATAAAGGCTCAAACAATAAATTAATACAACTGACAAAGTGTGTTACCTTATCTTGTGAGAATTTCAAAGGATTGATGGATAGACCATACTTTGTCCAATCCATATGTATGAGGTACAATGCTTTCAAAATGAAACATTTCTCGTTTTCACATCAATTTGCATAACAAAGTATTTGGTGTTTGAAACCAAGTTTTAAGTTTTTAAAGAATAGGTTGTGGGTTCGATTCACATAGACAAAATTTGGAAAAAAAGTAAATAAATAATTTAAGATATTTTTTAGGGGTAGAAAAGAAAGTTATTTTTAAATTCCTATTGTTCGTAGAAAAATATTTTGAAAGATAGAATATAGTAATTGGTGTATTTTTAATGGAATTTTTTAAAGTCATGAAATAAAAAGTAAGAAATTGACATTTAGAAAAAGGAATATTTTGACAAGGAGACTAACAATTTTTTGCAAAATGGTGCTTTTTTTTGGTAGTGTCCAGCATATTATTTTTTCAAATATATTTGCTTCAAAAATAATTTTGTACACAAAAATCAAAATATGTGCTTTGCATAATTATAACATTTGGTATAACTGACACCTTTGACTTGCATTTACAGGTAATACTATCACATTAAGTATCTATGTCTAAAGCCTAGTAAAGCTTCCATAACAATGTATGACATCATCCCTAGTAAGGAGGCTTTGTTATGAAATTTTATTCTACTCTATTTTTACCACATTTGTTATTATCATTGGAAATAAATCCTAAAATTGAGAAAATCTAGGTAAATTTGGAAGGTGTGCCCACATATTGCACCATGGAAGATAAAAACTAGAACAATTCTAGAGGTAAAAAACTTTAGAATATGGTTACATGTGATGAAACTTATCTTGAGGAGACTATAGCTAGGCAAAAGTATGATGAAGAAGATGCAAGAACACTTACATTCATCACTTTTGAAGTGGTTTATGAAATACAACCTCATATCAATAACATATAAATATCAAAAGATGCATAGGATAAACTTTGCACAATATTTGAAGGAAGGAATGAAGCCACAATACTTCATCTATAATCTCAACTTCAAACATTAAGGGTTTAATATGGTGAGATTATCGAGCAATTTCTTTGAAGAATTATAGACTTGAAGTTAAAGTTGAACACCATAGGAGAAAACATGGAAGATAAGCTCTCAATCTCAATAGTACTTAAATATCTCCCTAAATATTTTAGAACATTGGTGACATCTCTCCAAGCATCAAATAGAAGGGTATCATTTAAATAATATGTAAATATTCTTCAACAATATGAAGTAGAAAATCAATTGATAGATGAGTTATTCAATAATGCTCTTATCTCCACAAAGAAACCTTAAAAGTGTTCAAATGGTCCTTTGAATTCATTTTTAGCACAAAAGTAACCTCAATGGAGGAGAAAATATTGTCATATTTATGAAAAAGGACATGAAACTAAATTTTGTAAATATAATACGATAAAGCATTTGACTCAATGTCATAGAACTCCTCAAAGGGAGCAATAGTTTCAACCACAACATCAACAAGGGTAATCTATACAAAGACCACAATAACAAGGATAATATTAACAAAGACCACAATAACAAGGATAATATTAACAAAGACCACAATAACAAGGGTATATTTCTTAATGTGAATCAAAGCTAAATTGTGAAGAAGAGTATAAAATAGCACATAAGCTCCTTATGGCCAAGGAAGTGACAAAAGCAATAAATAAAGGGGATAGTAAAAAAACTAAGAAAATAGGTAAAATTCAAAAGTATGTATCATCAAAATATAGTGAATATGAAGAGTTTTTAAAACATAGGTTCTATTAATATTCAATTCTCAAAAACATTGATGAAGGATAATTTGAAAATGGTGTGATAATATCTATTGGTGTAGTGAGAAGAATGTGAATGGATCTATTCACCCTTGACATCCTTGAGGTGCAATGTAGAAAGAAAATAGAAATAATTGAAAAGTTGAAGGACAAACCTATGATGATAGATGTTTGTTGTCACGCAAGTGAACTTCTTCAAAGGATAAATTTTAGTTGTGATATTAGTGATTTCTATCACTAATATAAATGATTGGATTTCTCATTCTATCAGTTGGATTTCTTGGTGGAAGGAGGTGATTGTTCATACTACCTCTTTCATGTGGTATTTTGGAAAACATGTGGCACATGTCAAAAAGCGTGCTCATCTGGCTATTACAAGAGTATCAACAAAATTTATCTTTGCTATAAAATGATTCGTACGACCAACAATTATAAGCTAGGGTTACTAGTTTTCACCACCAGCTTATGCTCCATGAACAACATGAAGCTATGGGATCTTAGATTTGGGCTCATCTACATTGGTTGAGGGTGGGTGATCACCCATCCAAAGCCTTTTTTAAATATCTTCATCTAGGTAGACTAGAATCTAGATCAAGGCTATTCAAGTGTCTCATGATAGGCTAACTTCTCTTCTTGATATCACATCGGACTTTGTGGATCATTATAAGCTTGTATTCCAAGCGCAACAAGATTCTCTGGAATGTTAAATACTCCAACACTATCTTGATGTTTTTTTTTGTCTAACATTGTGGAATCGGTAGCCGCCACAAATCTGGGCAGGTTGTATAGCTTTTATGGCTGCCATAGTATTCTACACTGTCCACCCCGAAATCCACCACACATATCTTCGCGCTGTCCGCCCCTATAACCACCATTCCACAATAATTTTAAAACTTTTACACCGCTGAAAGCACCAAGAAAGGGACAAGCATTCAGTTCGATGAGGCCCAAGATCTGAACCTTGGACCTTCACCCCCCTTATGGGATAAAATATCTTGATGTTGTTCCTACTAAGTTATCTACTTATAATAGGCACCTATGTGAGGCTCCTCTTTCACTTGCTAATATTCATAATTATCTTATGACTATGTCGAATAATAAGTTCCCTAGTCTTGATGGCTTTCCCTATGAGTTTGTAAATCCACTTTGAAGTTTATTAGGCCTGATCTACTTGATGTCTGTAATGAAGTGTTAGCCAACAACTTTTTGGTAGTATTATCAATTGTAGAAACATTAAGTTCATTTCCAAAGTGGGTAATCTTGAGCTTTCCACCAGTTGGAGATCTATTACTCTACTTAGTGTTTCTTATAAGATCTTGTCCAAGGTTTTAGCTCTTTATATTTGGAATATTATGATTATTAGACCAGAGCAGACAAGTTTCATTAAAGGGTATTATATCTTGGAAAATCTTATTGTTATCTAGGAAGGTTTAGAATGGGCACGTGTCTTTGGCCAAAAGTTACTTTTTTTTAAGCTCAACTTTGATAAAGCTTATGATTGTATTAAGTGGTCTTTTATTCTTACCATGCTCAAAGTTGTAGGGTTTGGAACCTTTTTTATTAAGGTCATCAATATGTTGTTTGTGGATGCTTCGACCTGTCTTACTATTAATGGGCATAATTTAGAAGATTTTGGTTTTTTTGTTCTATTCAATAGGGCTATCCTTTAGCCCCATCGCTTTACATACTCGTGACTAAATATTTTGGTTATCTTATTGTCATTCAAGCATCTAAGAGTTTGATCAAAGATATATATTTTTTGATATGTCCATTAAGATTATTAATGGGTATTTTGTGAATGATTCTTTTCTCACTATTAGTGAGGATGAGGTTTTTGTTTTAACTACTTTGGCTTGTCTAGACACTTTTTATAAGACCTCTGGTTCCAACATCCAATGGTCTAAGTCTCTTTGTTTTTGCCTTGCTTCTTCTGCTTTGCCTGCTTGGCTTAGACATTTCTTGTGGCATTGGATTTAGAGGGATGAGCATTTTAAGTTATTAGGAATTCCTTTTGCTTTTGAATGTTCGCTTGAAACTCTGGTAATATGTTATTGATATAATTAAAAAGAAGATTTCCTATTGGCATCACATACCCTTTATCTTGCTATAAATTTTATGTTTACACTAAGATTGTTTACACTAAGATTCTTGTTGCCACCCATGTTTACTATTCCTCCTATTGGGCCCTTTCTATGAATTTTTATAATAAGTTGTCTAGAGCCCTTAGGGATTTTATTTAGGCTAAGGGGAAGAATTTGAATGGTTTTCAATGGGTTGCTTGGGATATTTGTTGCATGCCTACTGATAAGGGTAGGGTGGATATCATTGACATCTATAGGCAAAGCGTTTCTTTGTGTCCTAAGTGGGTGGTTAAATCTATTGAAGGCCCTAAAACTTGGAAGATTTTAATTCACCATTGTATCTCTTTAGGATTGTCTTATGGGCATAAATCTTGGAGTAATATTGGCCTTCACACTCTTATCATCACTTCTACTTTGGTTAAGATTCATGGTTCCTTTGTTGTTAAAAGTATCTGGTAGGCTTTTGAGGTGGTGAAACTTCATCTTCACTATATTGGTGATGGTTTTCATTCAATTCTTAGAATATCTGGTGGTCTCCTATTTTGTATAACTCTTCAATTCTTCTTACTTATATTCTAGGGGCTAAATATTTGAGGCTTTTTCACAAAGACATTTGCTTTATTAAAGATTTAGTGCATTATTAGGATTGGATTCCTTAGCCCGACCTCAAGCATAAATTTAATCTTAAAAACTGAGATCTTCCTCCTATTCTTAAGATGTTGGAGCTTATGCCTGATGTCATGCTGCATAATCTCGACCTTCAATCCTCGAGTTCCTTGTGGAGGGATTGACATTGGAAACTATATACTCCTTTCAAGAACTACTTTTCTTCCTTGCTTTATCAACTTCTTAGTCCTTTTTCCTTTGGTATTGATAAGCTTAATGAGATATGGTAGACACACTCTACCTCCTACTTAGATTTCTCGTTTGAACCGTATCTAGCATTCTAATCTTGAATCTAAGATCACGTTTTTTCTCTAGTCTCTTATTTATCGAGCTCTTCCTATGGGAGAGAGGCTTAGTAGAGTTGGTATTCCTAATACTAAGTGTCCTATTTGAGGTCATTTTGAAACATTTAAGCATTTGTTTTGGTTTTTCTCTTGTGCTCAGTCTTCCTAGGCTTAGATTCACTTATTTGTTGCATGCCTACCAATAAGGGTAGGGTGGATATCATTGACATATATAGGCAAAGCATTTATTTGTGTCCTAAGTGGGTGGTTAAATCTATTGAAGGTCCTACAACTTGGAAGATTTTAATTCACCATTGTATCTCTTTAGGATTATATTATGGGCATAAAGCTTGGAGTAATATTGGCCTTCACACTCTTATCATAACTTCTGCTTTGGTTAAGATTCATGTTTCCTTTGTTGTTAAAAGTATCTGGTAGGCTTTTGAGGTGGTGAAACCTCATCTTCACTAGATTGGTGATGGTTTTCATTCAATTCTTAGAATATCTAGTGGTCTCCTATTTTGTATAACTCTTCAATACTTCTCACTTATATTCTAGGGATTAAATATTTGAGGCTATTTCACAAAGACATTTGCTTTATTAAAGATTTAGTGCATTCTTAGGATTGGATTCCTTAGCCCGACCTCAAGCATAAATTTAATCTTAAAAATTGAGATCTTCCTCCTATTCTTAAGATCTTGGAGCTTATGCCTGATGTCATGCTACATAATATCGACCTTCAATCCTCGAGTTCCTCGTGGAGGGATTGACATTGGAAACTATATAATCCTTTCAAGAACTACTTTTCTTCTTTGCTTTATCAACTTATTAGTCGTTTTTCCTTTGGTATTGATAAGCTTAATGAGATATGGTAGACACACTCTACCTCCTACTTAGATTGCTTGTTTGAATTATATCTAGCATTCTAATATTGAATCTAAGATCACCTTTTTTCTCTAGTATCTTATTTATCGAGGTCTTCCTATGGGAGAGAGGCTTAGGAGAGTTGGTATTCCTAATACTAAGTGTCCTATTTGAGGTCATTTTGAAACATTTAAGCATTTGTTTCGGTTTTGCTCTTGTGTTCAGTCTGCCTAGGCTTGGATTCACTTATTATTTAAACCTTTTCATCCTGAGTTCTTTAGATGGTAAATGATTATTTTTGGTGATAACAGTTGTTGGACTGCTTATATTGTTACTCTATAGAATTTATTTCATGCAATTATTTTGTTTCAACTATGGAAATCAAGGAATGCTACTATTTATTATGGAAATTTAATTTCTTTACAATTTTTTATAAATGAAAATATTATAGCACTTTTGTTGTTAACGTTCATATTCATTTGTAGGCTTGTAGGGTAGCACATGAGCTAGTGCATTTTAATTGATCTTATCAAGTATTGCTGTGAGGGTCCATGCACTATCAGAAGGGTTACACTTGACCTCCCTCCGCCTCAAGGTCCCTTAGTTTCTTCAAGGCATACATGTAGTAGGTTGAGAGGGTGATGTTATTCAGCCTCAAGCCATTCTACCAGTGCTCATAGTAGAGCTTGATCTCCTCACAAATATAATAGAATGCATCATTTATGTTTACGCCCTCCATAACATGGCTGAAGTCCTGTGTATCACTTGGCTAATAATGGTACTGGTTAGAACCCTAGCCCATCTCCTGGATAGATAACTTCTCTTCCTAGTACAAGTTATTTTTTTTAGAGTAGTGCTTTATGTTTGTTTGGTGTGGTTTTGTTAAAATTAATAAGATTTTTTTAATGAATATTTAATTTTTTTATTAGAATAAATATATATATATATTTTTTAAAAGGACTTGTATGTTTCTGATTGAGCATATAACTAAGGTTATTAATAGTTTGAACTTGAATTTATTAATAAAAATTTGGAAACATATCAATTCAATATCCCTATATAAACTTATAATATATAAGTAAAATATTTATTGTTGTTGATCAAGTGGCATTGACTTAACTGGTTTCTTTGAATAATATTTAGAGAGGAAACCAAGGATAAAATCTTGCCAAACAATGCCAGTAATCATGTAATAAGAATGAACCCTTTCAATCTCATATAACCAATTAAATATATCTATATTAAGTTATACAAATCACCTTAAACAAAGACTATTTATTTTAGATGTTTACCTAGAACTATGTTTATTTTAAATGTTTATCTAACTAATAATACTACGACTAACCTTTTTGGAAGCACGAGATTTCGAAAGTTGAAAAGAAACACTAAAGCTATGCAATGCAAAACGAAATGTAACGCTTTAATCCTAGAAACTTGAAATGCATGAAATAGGGAAAAGAGATGAATTGAGACGAAATGAAAGAAGTATAGAAAGCACAACCCTTTTTATTTATACTCTCTCAATATCGGTTACAAAGACGTCTCCCACATTTTTAGGGGCTAGGAGCGTTAACATGTTTTGGTTACAATAGTGACTAGTGATCCTCCTTCCGCGTGCCCACATGTAAAATGGGCGGGCCAAAGTGTTGCCGCCACTGGTGTGAATGAATCTTTGATCCTTGCTGCTCCTCCTGCATTCAAAGAAACAACAAAATCATTAGTAGCACCTGTTGCAAATATGAAACGTTTGTTCTCTAAAAACAATGAAGGATGCATGCATGAAACTGAATAAAAGGATAAGTGAACTGAATCAAAATAGTCTGCAAATTTCACAAAAACCAGGGAACATCACCAGAAGGTCACTACAAATGAAACAGTCGAGAAATTCCTCATTGATTTGAATTCATTTCAGGGTGGGACTGATCTGACTGTAATTCGCTCCGGGTAGAACGAGTTCACCTGCACCAAAGCGCCGAAGTGATACTGCCCAAAATGTCGCGTCTAGGGAGCTCCAAAAGACCTGCAAACTTGGGGTTAGCTAATTGGAGGCATTTTGGGAAGACCCAGATGGTCAGATTTCCCCAATTTGGCCTCCATCAATGGGAATTTGATGCCACTACCTGCAAGTTAGTGAGGACTACAAAAGCGATAAAACATGATAAGATTTGATCAAAGCATTGTGAAATCAGAATTACAAGCTATTTAAGCAGCATAAGATGGAATGCCAAATAAACAAATGAAAAAAATAACAATCTACCATGAATCCCCAATCGTTCTTAAAAAAGAAGATTAGGCTCGTAGTAGTGCGGGGCGCCCGGCGGGCCGCCCACCGTTGGGACCTGATTTCGGCACCAATCCACTTGGGATGGGCCCAAAATCTCTTGTAATGCATTGTCGACGAATTGGTAGATCGATGTGGTCAAGTGTCGGGTTTTGGATCCGGATTCACACTTCCAATAACCACCCAATGACCTCCCTTGCGAAAGAGATCAAGGATGTGGAAGAGGTGAATCAAAGGTAAAGCGTGGTATCAATTTGGCAGCACTTCATTGCTTAAAAATGCTTCCAACCCCTCCCCTTTGGGGTGAGAACCCCCACAATTTTAAACCCCCGGGGGCCTTTGGGGGGGGCGCGGGGGGCGCCCCCCCGCCGGCCCCCCCCCGCCCGAGGGGGAGGCTCCCCCCCCCCCGCGCGCCCCCGCCCCCCCGCCCCCGCCCCCCCCTCTCCCACTCTTCCCCCCCCCCCCCGCGCAGCGAAGGCGGAGCGACGAACATTCGTCCCCCCTTCGCCGCATTCTGTTCTTTTTTTTCCCCTCCCCCCCGCCCCCCCCCCGCCCCCCCCCCCGCGGCGCCCCCCCCGCCCGGGGGGGGGGGGGCCCCCCCCCCCCCGGCGGGGGGGGGAGGGAGGCGAAGAAAAAAACTAGAAGGTGTCAAATTGATCTTCGACCTTCCAAAACTGCTGTGAGAGTGGTTAGGACCATTGTTTAACCTCTGGGGGCTGCCCTTGGGGCTGTGTGTGTCAATGCGATCAGTGTTTGCAGTCACATAATCGGATTGGTGTTGTTTTGGTGTCTATAGATGCCCCTTTTTGGGATGCGCTGTGCATGGCATAGCGTCGAGCAAAAATAGATAACCAAAGCACTAATGATTAGGGTTTCTTAGTAACCTAACCAACTCTTGATGCCCCAAGCATGGAAAGGGCATGCATTCTTGAATCCTTGCTTATGACGAGCGAAGGAACTTAACTCAAGTGTTAACCTTTTTCGGTGAGGTGTTACTTGAACTTGGACATTGATCAATCATGAATAGGCAAAGGGCGCAACCTTTTGTCTTTGGTAACCTAGAGTTCATGATTCATGAATGCCAAGTGTTTGATCAGCTTGTGATTGTTGCTTGTTTACTCGCCCCAAGCAGGAGCGTAATTGTCTTTGTCAATGATCCTTTGAATGCATGCCATTTTCCATGATTGGGTGTGTAATTGTTGATTGGTGACTAAGTGTGACTACCCCCTCAAGCGACGAATCGATGAGGGAATGACCTTCATGAGAAAAGCGACGAGTCGCTTGACCCAAGATGACTTAGGTAAGGTAGCCGCCAGATGTTTAGCATTGAATGTGTGTGCAGTTTTTCGACATTTAGACCTATTTTTGGTGGGTGTTAACCCTTTTGGCGACGCCATTTGGAGCTGAAATTCTCGAAGATCCGTCTTCCCGTGGAGCGGTCCGGCTATGGTAGCCTTCTTAGGGAGTAGGATAATGAGGATTTGTAACCCCGACGTTAGTTTTGGATGCCAAGAATGTCAGGCACGAAGGCGCCTTCGTTCGGCAATGTTATTACTTATTTTTGGGTGGGTTTTTGACCCTTTTGGCGATGTCGTTTGGGGATGAAATTCTCGAAAATCCGTCTTCCCGTGGAGTGGTCCGGCTATGGTAGCCTTCTTAGGGAGTAGGATAGTGAGGATTTGTGACCCCGACATCTATTTTGCATGCCCGGAATGTCAAGTGCAAAAGCACTCTCATTGGACAGGTTTATTGCTGCTTTTGGTGCATTTTTGTTCAATTTTTGTTGTTTTTTGAAATTTTTGCCCTAAATTCATTTCGGGGTGGGACGAATTCTAGCATAGTATTCATCCCAGGGTAGGACGAGCACTAACTAGAGTGCTCATCCTAGGTAGGAATGAATATAGGCTCAAAAGGCTTATTTAAAGGCCAAAACTAGGGTTTGGGCTCATTTGCATCTGAATTTTCTTGCGATTTGGAGCTCTGGGGAGGAGGAGGTTAATTCTGCGAAGCGAAGCACTGCCGAATTTCTCCCGACATCATGAGTGCACAAACCGGATCGAGCGGCAGAGCCGAAGCGAGACCAGTAAGTGCTCTTTAGCATTATTACTTTTTGTTATGTGTTTTCGAAATTGCAAGTTATTGGTTTGTTTTTCTTTTGTGATGTTGTTTTCTTGAAATAAAAATGAAAACCCTAAAAACTTAACTGGACACAAACCAAGACCTTAGCTGAATATTGAACGGAAGACGTAGCTAAAACCTAGGTGAAAAATCTTTATTTTTGCTTTTAACTAAAACCTTAGGATAAATGGAATTTAAAACCCTAGTTTTTTAGGCTGAGCTTGTCAGTTTTAAAACGTAGGTGAAAACCCTAAGTTAAAACTGTTATTTTTACGCTTGTTTTGTTTGTACAGACTTTTTAAACTTAGAATACCGAAATCCTATGACTGACAATAGGACTGACAAAATATTTGTGTTTTTGTTAATTAATCAGTTTAGAGTTTAAAAACCCTAGGGCTGACAAATTAATTTTTGAATTTTGTTTTGTTTTTAAATTTATCAGTTAGGATTAGAAACCCTAGGACTGACAAATTAATTTTTGAATTTTGTTTTGTTTTTAAATTTATCAGTTAGGATTAGAAACCCTAGAACTGACAAATAGTTTTGTAAATTTTTGTTTTATTTTTAAATTTATCAGTCAGGATTAGAAACCCTAGAACTGACAAATTAAGTTTTGTAAATTTTTGTTTTGTTTTTGGCTGTACACTTTTATGTAGTGTTGTATATTCATGTTTTTGTTGTACAGTTTTTCATAATTTTTAATGTTTTGCGTTGTTCTTGTGTAGATTGTGAAAAGCCGGTATCGGGTGCCTACTGCTTTTGCCGAAGCGCGTGGGGCGCTAACTGTGGCTGACTGGGAGTGGCTTGATGCTCTTGGGCTCAAGCAGGTGACTCGACTGGAGCCTGTGGTCGGGGATCGGGCCTATCTGATGGCCTTGATCAATCTGTGGGATCCTCGGACCAACACCTTCCATCTCCCAATAGGGGAGATGACAGTGACACTGGACGACGTCTATCGGATTCTATGGATTCTGATAGATGGACTGTCGATCAGGACGTCATCGCGTGACCAGCGGACAACTGTACTGATACGGTGCTTTGGGCATGGGGAGGAGCTGGGCGTGGAGAGCCCAATGGAGATGGCCGAGATGGACTGTCAGATGGGCAGGATTCTGGTTTGATGGTGGTTGGAGAGGGGGGTGTTGGGAGTGAGGCACTCAGTACTCATGGGCCTCATTTCCAACATGCTACTGCCTGACTCGTCAGGTGCGAGGTTCCCATGGAACCTGTTGGATGTGGTCTGGCGGTTGGTTGAGTGCCCGACGGAGGCACCATTGATCATGAGGTGGGGACAGACGCTGCTAGCATAGCTCTATGGGGAGCTGTACGAGGTCCGCTATCGAAAGCGGAAGGGGATCAGCTATAGTTATCTGTTGTAGAGCTGGGCCTGGCAGCACATAGCAGTTGAGAGGCCGACGGGGCTACCATGGATGACTCAGGGGGAGATGGAGGATAAGGATATAGGCTACATGGCATTGTGGTGGTGATCTGAGGAGCAGGGACAGAGTCGACGATGGGCAGGTGATGTAGGGCACTATGCCGATGCCTTCGCTCGGCTTGCTCTGGGGGAGGTGTTCTGGCGCCCTTATCGAGACTATCCAGCCTGGCCTGAGGCTGGAGAGTGGCTTCGATGGGTACGTAGGGGGCGGTGGCTGATTGGGCGGCATGGGACCGAGCATGAGTTCTTCCCATACAGCCGGGTGACATGATAGTTTGGGGTGCGCCAGGGGTTGCCTGGTGAACCCATGGTCTATCGAGTGCGAGGGGATGAGAGGACTCTGGATCGGCCAGTCATCGCGCCACTTGGCGAGGATTCAGACGCGATGATTGACGTCCCGGACGTGGATGACATCGGGACTACTGTAGAGTATGACCAGTGGTGGATCCTACGGTGATGGCGAGGCGAGGGGCCATTGGGAGGCACGGGGGCAGCAGCCATGGGTGGGGAGGGTGCCGAGGCACCAGGTGATGACTGGGGAGCTCCGTTGGAGGATGCGGAGATGGTGGAGGTGGATGGTATGGATGCGGATCTTGGGGCTCCGGATCAGCCGGAGATGCAGGACATCACGGAGCAGTGGGAGCCAGAGTAGGCTACTATTCCAGAGATGCCCATGCCTCGGGTAGATGCGGTGGACGTGGATGTAGGGTTACGCGCTGAGAATGCATGGTTGGTAGAGTTGCTACGGAGGCAGGATGAGGAGTTGGGGGAAGCTCTGCAGGAGAGGGATCTCCTACGGATGCAGCTAGCAGAGCGAGAGAATGCATTAGCTGCTTCTCGCCGATAGGATGGGGGTACTGATGCGGCACGAGAGAGGGATCTCCTACGGACGCAGCTGGCAGAGAGGGATAGGGCTTTGGCATGGTGTGAGGAGAACTTGGTGACGTATCACCAATGGGAGATGGACTCGATGTGGCAGCGGTTAGAGCTGGAGGCAGAGATTAGCCACCTTGGTGGGTGGGTCCCTACATTTAGCACAGGTGGATCATCGCGCCGCTCGAGAGGGAGTGAGACTGAGCAGTCAGCATCCTCTCGACGTAGGCGACTAGAGGAGGGGGCGAGTAGGCATGATGCGGGGGCTAGCAGCAGCCACCCTGAGGGGTCCCATAGGACCCACACCATGGGGGGTAGTTCCCGTCGCACCGATCCTGCGTGATCATGGTGGCCGATGCCTTAGGCTTGGGATTTTGGATTTTGGATTTTGTATTTTGTTGCGGGGTCAGAGGACCAACTTTTTGTAGCCTACGGGCATTTTTGATGATATATATATATACCAGATTTATTTTGTTTATGCACATGTGATGATTTGATTTTATGCATGATGGTTTGATGAATATGGATGTATGCATGTTAATTTATTTTGATGGATGCATATGTTATGATGAATGCAAATGTTTTTTATTTATATGTGATATGCGAAAATGGAATGGATGAATTGAATTTGTGATGTTTTGGAGGTCGCACCATAGACTGTTCAGAACTGTATGGCTTTTTGTCCTAGGCGATTGCTGCGGTGAATAGCTTTGTAGGCATACATGTTTTTTTTTTGTATGTTATTTTTGTATTTTCTGATGGTGAAGTAAAGCTGAAAAGATATTACAGTTGGTTTAGAATGTAGTTAGGTTTTCTGAGATTCAGATGTTTTAACTAACTAGCCAAGGCTGTACTTTTATCTGACAAGACTTTGAACAAGGTATGAATCGGACTTGTCTTTGACCAAGTTATTTCACATCCCTGTGTGTGCAATTGAGTTCATTTGATGTGGCATTTATCAGGATACCGCTAGTGCCAGATAGGCTATCAACCAAACTCGTATCGAGGATCACCTAATTAGCTCCACTAACTCCTTTGTTGTATTTAGTCAGATTAATCTACGGTGCAATCTAGGATACCATAAGCTAGCTCATCCACATGCAAACATTGATCTGCACCCAAGTTAATGTGGCAGATATATCGTCATGCGGGAGGTTTGCCACGAGTGACCGATAGGCTATCAACCAAACCGGTACTGAGGTTTATCTCATGACCTTCTGAATGTTGAGAGTTCCAGGGATTCAAGTTCAACTCCCTTCTTTTCTTCAATTGTATTGGGATACTTGCTCTTTTGTAGTGATAAAAATCACTGTTTATTTTTGTTTTATTTGTTTTTCTTTTGAGCAAGGGATTTGGATATGGAGTGACGAAAATCACTGTTGTTTGTGCCTTTTGATGTGTGCACTTTGGGATGTCAAATTTTGGAGTTTTGACTTTTGCAAATTTTTGATGTTTTGCAACTTTTGAGAACTTTGGGATTCATGGGGAATTGGGTAGGGAGGATGCTTGTCCTTTTGCCAACTCTCAACATTCTTTGGGGTCATTCGCACAGGGGGATGAGCAAGATAACCATTTCGCTTATGGTGACCTGGATTGCTTTGCAGGGTTCATCTTTCGTTCACACAACTTGGGAATGTTTATGTGTTTTAATTTGTGTTGGGATGCTACGTAACAAGGTATTTTTCAAGTAAAATTCTACCTTCGTAAAATCTGTCTGACTTGGTACAGTATGTGGCTAGACAGCTAATGACGACTGAATGACGAAAACTCCTGATACATTAGAAGACAACTGATTATAGTATGGCGGAAATATGGATAGCATTTTATTTTGATGGATTGTTTATACAACGGAGAGATATGGAATGAAGATGGACTTTGCCAAGTGATTACAGTCTATGGTGCCTTGACCTGTATGACCACAAATATGCAAATGTATGGATGCGATGCTTAATGCAGCTATTATTTTTGTGTTTTTGATGGATTGATCTTGGTGAGTATGAAAATGGGATGTAAAAAGAGATTTTTAATTTTGTGATGATTTTGAGCATGCATGGAGATGAGATGCAAGTTTTTGTTGTTTTTGATGATTTTATTGTTTTTGATATTTCTTATTTTTCTTTTGACCAAGCGATTGTGGGAACCCTTGGAGCTTTTTGGGATTGACCAAGCGATTGCGGGAATCCTTGGAGCATTTTGGGATTGACCAAGCGATTGCGGGAATCCTTGGAGCATTTTGGGATTGACCAAGCGATTGGGAATCCTTGGAGCATTTTGGGATTGACCAAGCGATTGGGAATCCTTGGAGCATTTTGGGATTGACCAAGCGATTGAGAATCCTTGGAGCATTTTGGGGATTGACCAAGCGATTGCGGGAATCCTTGGAGCATTTTGGGGATTGACCAAGCGATTACGGGAATCCTTGGAGCATTTTGGGATTGACCAAGTGATTGCGGGAATCCTTGGAGCATTTTGGGATTGACCAAGCGATTGCGGGAATCCTTGGAGCATTTTTGGATTGACCAAGTGATTGCGGGAATCCTTGGAGCATTTTGGGATTGGCTGCTTTAGATATGGAATGGTCACAGATGACTGATGTTCAAGGGTTCGAGCTCTTTGACTCCATCAAGGGAAGCTAGCCGGTACGTCCCGGGTCCTATCTTGCTATCAATTACATATGGACCTAACCAATTTGCCGTGAACTTGTCCCTGAGATGGGACGGCAAACTAGAGTTCTGCTGGTTTTCCTTCAAGACCAAGTCACCAACCTGAAAATCCCTCAAGTGAACTCTCATGTTGTATGCTTTCTTCAGCCACTCTTGATAGATACGTAAATGCTCAAGAGCATTAACGCGTCGTTCATCGAGCAACGTAAGCTGGTCTAACCGGGCCTACCGTGTAGTGTCATCATCGATGAACTCTTGCATGGATATGCGTAGGGAGGGAATTTCCAACTCAAGAGGCATGACGACCTCGGAGCCATACACAAGCGAAAATGGAGTTGCCCCAGTGGGTGTCCGAATGCTAGTGCGATAAGCCCACAGGGCAAGTGGGATCTGAATGTGCCAATCCTTATGACTGTCTGTGACTATCTTTTTAAGGATAGCAACTAGCATTTTGTTTGACGCCTCTGCTTGCCCATTTGCCTACGGATAATAGGGTGTTGAAAAACTGTGCTAAATTTTGTACTTTGTGGTCAAAGCACGCACGTCTTTGTTCTTGAATGACGTCCCATTATCCGAGATTATCTTGGATGGAATACCAAAATGACATATGATGTTATGCAAAATGAACTCCACAATGCGGGGTCCAGTCGTAGAGGTTAGCGAAACCGCTTCCACCCACTTGGTGAAGTACTCTATGGCCATTATGATAAACGTATGATGGCTAGACGACGTAGGGGAGATCTTTTCGATGAGATCTAAGCCCCACTATGAAAATGGCCAAGCCGACTGGATCGGCTGTAAGGCCTGGGAAGGTACGTGTGTCAAATTAGCATGATGTTGACACTTCATGCACTTCCTCACATATGCGCAACAATCTCGCTCTAAAGATGGCCAATAGTAGCCCATGCGAAGAATGCGCTTGGCGATGGCCATACCACTGAAGTGGCCACCACACGTACCATCATGCGCTTGGGCGATTGCCCAAGTGGACTCTTGTTGGTCCAAGCACCGAAGGAGGATCCCTTCATAGCTATGACGGTACAAAATGTCTCCTAACAAGACATGCTTTGCCACTTTCTGCTTGAATGCTCATTTGGCGGCTGGCATCAATCCAAGTGGGAGGTTACCTAGCTTGAGGTAGTCCCTGAGGGGTGAATACCAATCCTGTTGATCAGAAGCCTCGACGGTATGAACAGCCAATCCCTCTTGAAGTTCATCCCTAGCAAAAGCTGAGCGGGAAAGAACTTGTAAGAATAGCGTGGTGTTGCTATTAAGGGGAGTAGGGGAGAACAAGGCCCCCAATTGGCATGCTTCAAATAGTCATGGATTCGAGAGAACTTATCCGAGGATGGTTCAATCTAGATCATGTGGATTCCTGGCGTTAAATCAGAGCTTGCACGCTCCATCATGGATTGCGATAATGTTTTGACTTGAATGGTTGTCATATCACCAGAAAGGTCTTGCGGGATTAGTGACCCCAAAGAGGCCATAGTGTCCGCAAAATGATTCGATGACCGAGGGAGTGCCTCGATGTCGTACCATTCAAGCTTTGCCAAGAATTTGTCCACAAGGGCTTTGTAGGCCTGCAGAACTGGGCATTTACATTGGAATACCCCTTTGACTTGATTGACGATTAACAACGAATCACCAAAGATGTTCAATCATTTAATGTTCATGGTGATTGTTGTCTGAAGACCTATGAGCAAGGCTTCATACTCTGCATTATTGTTGGTGCACGGGAAGTCTAATTTAAATGACAAGGGTATTGGAGCCCCTTGCGATGTGAAGAATACAATTCCTATGCCACCCCCTTGCTCACATTTAGAACCATCAAAAAATAGGGTTATGTCGGCTCGTGACTCAGGGCTCATCAGAATCAGGCGATTCTGAGACATGGAAGACCCCATCATCGGGTAGTTCTATGACTAGAGGCTGATCGTCTTCGAGAGGAGCCTCTGCTAGTTGATCGGCTATGACCTATCCTTTGATGGATTTCTATCCAATAAACTCTATGTCAAATTTTGTCAACAACATGATCCATTTCGCCGTGCGACTACTATGATAAGTATGACTCATCATGTATCGCAATGGATTCTCCTTAGACACAACATACGTCGTGTTGCTCAGCATGTAATGGCATAGCTTTTTGGTAGCAAACACCACTGCCAAGCAGAGTTTCTCGACGTATGCATAGTTAAGTTCATAGCTGACTAGGGTGCGGCTAAGATAGTATGTAGCCTGCTCTTTGTGAAGTTCATTCTTCTGGGCGAGCATGGCACCCAGTGCCACCTCAGTAGCTGAGATGTATAAGTAGAATGACACTCCTGGTCTCGGTGGTGCCAATACTGGTGACGAAGCCAAGTATTGCTTGATGTCATCAAAGGCTGATTGGCACTCGTCATCCCAGTGAAATGCTACCCCTTTATGCAATAATTTGTTCATGGGTCGGCACTTGTCCGATAACTGCGCTATGAAGCGCTTGATCGATGCGACCTTACCCTGCAGACTTTTGAGCTGCTTGATGGTAGTTGGGGGAAGCATTTCAAGGATTGCCTTGACTTTGTTTGGGTCTACCTCGATGCCTCATTTTGAGACTATGAAACCCAAGAGTTTTCTAGATGTGACGCCAAATACGCACTTCTTGGGATTCAGTCTGACTTTATGCTCCATGAGGCGATCGAGGATCTTGCTTAAGTCACCGAGATGATTTGGGCGTAAGAGAGACTTGGCCAACAAATCATCCATGTAATCTTCCAAAGTTTTATGCATGTAATCATGGAAGATGTACGTCATGGCACGTTGGTAGGTGGCGCCAACATTTTTAAGGCCAAAAGGCATGACCTTGTAACAAAATGTCCCCCAGGGCATTGTGAACGCCATTTTTAGTTGGTCCTCGAGATTGATACGAATCTGATTGTATCCCGAGAAACCATCCATGAGGGATAGCATTTCATGGCCTGCTGTAGCATCTACCAATGCGTCGATGCTAGGCAAGGGAAAATCATCCTTAGGACTCACTTTGTTTAGATCACAAAAATTAGTGCATATGCGAATCCTCCCATCGGGCTTTTTGATGGGCACCATGTTGGACAGCCATGGTGGATAATCCATGCAGATGACAAACTGTGCATCCAACAGTTTTTGCAATTCATCTTTGACCATCAAGGCCACTATTGGGTGCATCTTGCATAGTTTTTGCTTAATAGGCTTGACTGTCGGATCAAGCGTTAAATTATGCATGACTAGCTGCGGATCTAGCCTCGACATATCTCTGTATGACCATGCAAAAACCTCCTTCTTCTCTTTGAGAAGGGCAATGTAGTCGGCTTGCTCTTCGGGGGATAAGCTTACCCCCAGCTTGATAATCTATGGATTCATTGGATCTGAGCCGATGTCTACGTCAGTCGTCTCCTCGATCGACATGTGGGATCCGTCCTCCAACTGGTGTGGAGTCGGGATCAAATGGATATCATTTGCTGAGTTAAGATCATCGTTAGGAACCTCGGGTTCCTCTTCAGCATGGAAGATATCCTGAGTTGGCCTCGGGGTAAAATGAAGCATTTCACCGAACGGCCAGTACTCAGATGGGGATGGAGGGGAATCGACGCGATCCCAGTCTATGGCATCTATGTCTAGATACAATGACTATGCCGGATCGGCCGGATTGTGGATGGGGGCGGTTAAATCAATGGAGATCATGTTGATGGAATGATTTTGGTCTCCATTACCGTAGGTGTGGTTCCTCGGACATCTTGGATGCTCTCTATGCTCTGGATCTGGCTCTAGAGGGATGGGCATGAATGGATCATCCCTATGTGTGGATAGGAAGACAGGGTCTACCCTCGGCACTGATGTCATTATAGGGTCTCGGGGTGGACGGTGCTCGTCATAAACTTGGAGCCATGGATCCAACACTTGGTCCCACCCTGCTGGGTCTACGTACCACTCATGCCCTGGCAGTATGCCCATCTATTCAAATATGTCATTAATCTCCAAGGGGCATCGTTGTTGCATTTGTCGCATGTGGTTGAGATAGGCCATCTCAGTTTCATCTTCTGAATCACTGTCGGAGATCCAAAAGCGTTCATTAGCTCCAACAACTGCTTGAGGCATATGATGTTCATCTTGTTCAAGCAAATTAATCTGGTCCCATTGCGGTTGTTCCATGCTCCATGGGGGGACATGGTTCTCTTGACGTGGCATTGGCTCGACTGGAGCCTCTAGAGGGAACAGAGTCAAAAAGATCTCTTGATAGTTATTCATAGGAATCTCTCGTGAGTGATCACTATCGGATTCGATGGGATCATATGACACTGGTTCATATTCTGATTCATCCTTCGAAGATCCTTCTGGACACTGCTTATACCTTCCTTGAAAGTGAGTTCCCAAACTTTCGCCTCTCTCTAGCAAAGGAGGAGGGTTATTGATGTTAACAAGGGTGGTTGTTGACCATGGGAGGTAATCTCCCAATGTATATGTTGTGTTTGGGTTGGCATAAGGATCTGATGCCAATCCACCCTTGTTGCCTATTCCTAGGCCTTGCATGTTTTCCACCAAGATGTCCAAGGGTAGGGGGTGATTGAACCCTACACCTGACTTGTCATAAGGCATTTGGTATCTTGGTTGACAAAGGACACGCACTCCTTGCTCATACCGGCCTAACCCGTATCCATGCCAATTGCATTGGCCAAGATATCTCAGAGCGAAGTCCGGGTTGGACAGATAGTTTACATCCTCTGCGAAAGGCTCTTCATCCTCGTCCTCTTGCATGCATGGCTCAGTGCCATGATCAAGGCCCCCATACACAAAGTTAGTCTGGTTTGGTGGGTAGCCTAGAGGAACAATTGTACCAATGGGGAGGCGAGGTCTCCCCATGTCTTGCATGGACTCTAGTGCGGGCGTTGCTACAACATTCCGCACCAGATACTCCCCTAGGCCCGTATTGGCCATTTCAATAGTGATTGTTGGTGACTGAGGGGGAGGGAACGGAAGCTCTTCCGGACTCCACTCCATGTCGGGTGGGCTAGGAGCCTCCACTTCCATTTTACTAGGCATCTCTTCGATAGAGATGTTTGAGACTGATTGTGGCGCCTCTTCCAGAGGCCGTGCCTCCTCCAGGGGTTTCTTCCCTTTGTCCTTCTATTTGGCCATGATAGGTGGCATCGTTGATGAAGGACCAACTGATGAATATGGACCTAGCTGGGGTTTTGGTGGATCTGCCTTTGGGGATGCTTGCAAAATCGGACCCTATCAAGATGGATTCAACTGGAAATCCAAATGCATTGATGGAAGGGTCGATTGCGGCATCAGCTGCACCGCATTGCAGTACTTGAAGGGTTCTAGGTCTACTGGGACCACATGTACCTCCCCTTCAAATGTATACTTTAGACATTGATGAGCTATTGATGGGACACACTTCATGTCCCTGATCCATGGCCGGCCTAACAAGATGTTGTAAGCCATCTCACCTTCCAAAATATGGCACAATGTTGGTATCATCTTTTGTCCTACTTGAATGGGTAGGACGATTGTGCCGACTATCGAGCAGATTGCATCGTTAAATGCTCGTAGTGTATATGTGGAGGCCGTGATGTGAGATGTCGACAACTTCAGATGTTTCAATGCCACTGTAGTAATGATGTTACTAGACGAGCCAGTGTCTACCAACACCCTCTTATAGGGGATCCCGTTGACCCACACGATAACGTGCAGGGGTGGATCCGCTATGTCATCAGCCACTAACTTCACTTCATCTTCCCAAAAAGTGATGACGGCTTGGTGCATCTTTTGACATGCCCCACAAAATTGTTGAAGGAATTCGATTCCTGGGGCTGCAACTCGATGGCCTTCAGTATTTCCATAAGAGCCTCCCGATGGGGCATTGATTGTTGAATTAGCTCATATATGGAGAGCCTAGCCGACGTGGTCCGTAGACTTTGGGTAAGTCTAGTCCGAATCATGGCCATGGGTCTAGGCGGAGGCAGCTGCGTAGGGTTCTGTTGAGACTGTGACGTTGATGGAACTTCTCTTGTGGCTGCCACGGGAGCAGCTCCTGGGTATTTCTTGTTCCTAGTCACTATACTTATCATCCCTACATACCCCTGCATGGGGCAATTCTATTGCACCTCATTGATTTGAAGGGGTTTTTCCTGTGCCTCATGGGTAGGCAAGGGGTCTCTGAAAACTCCCATTTGCTAGTTGTTCGATGCTACGGGGTTGTCTACAACCAATGTCTTGTTGTCAATCAGGTCTTGTATCAAGCCTTTGAATTTCCAACATGCATTAAGGTCATGTCCCTGTCGTCGATGGAATTTATAGTACAAGTCCTCCCGGTACCATTTAGGCTTCGGTGCATTGGGATATATGGTTTGAATTTTTGGGAGGTTGATCAAATTCACCATTGACAAGCGGTCAAATAGGGAGTCCCTAGACTCCGTGTAGGGTGTAAACTATCACCTAGGGTGACGCTGCTGATTTTGCCCCTGTTTCTGGTTTTCTCTTTCATAATTGTTAGGGGGCACTGCTGATAGTTAGCCTTTTGAGGTTGTATTTCTTGTGCAGGCTTAGGAACATTTATAGCAACTTGGTTAACCGCAATGGGTTTTTGTTGCATAGTCCCTATTTTGGTGTTTTTGTTCCATTCTTTTTTCTTAGGTTTGGCAATCTCGCCATCCTGTATCTTGATCTCTTCGATGATTTTGGCTTGCGCTAGAGCCTCTTCTAAGGTGGCATATTGTTGCAGCTGCAATAGCACAGAGATCGATCTCAAACAACTTCTTGAAAACATCTATGTAAGGTCGAACATAGGGGGAAGGTAGGGTAGCTTGGAAAGCAGAGTCCTCCATCGATTCTCGTAGGTTGCCATAGTCTCTTCCTCATACTGCCTGAGGCTGGCCAAATCACTTAGTGATGCCTTCTTCTTGGTGTTGAAGGTGAAGCATTCGGGGAATGCATCCACTAACTGATCCAAGTTGCTGATGCTGTGCTTCAGTAGTTGGGTGAACCAATCCAAGGTAGGGCTTGCTTGAAAGCACGAGATTTCGGAAATAAAAAGAAACACTAATTGCTGCAATGTAAACTAACTAGCTTGATGCACGAAATAAAGCGGATATAATCGAATCAAAACCAAACGTAAAAGGAGAAAGCAGGAGCACAACCCTTTTTATTAATGTGATTCCAACTCGGTTACAATACATCTCCTCCCTTTTTAGGGGCTAGGAGAGTTAGCATGTTTTGGTTACAATCATGAATAGTGATCTTCTTTCCGCGTGCCCACATGCAAAATGGGCGGGCCAAAGTGTTGCCGCCGCTGGTGTTGATGGGTCTTCGATCTTTGCTGCTCCTCCTGCGTTCAAAGAAACAACAAAAGGGGTTAGTAGCACCTGCTGCAAATAGGAAAAGTTTGTTCCTTGAAATTAATAAAAGATGTATGCCTAAGACTGACTAAAATGATGCATGAAATGATCCTAAATGACTTGCAAATCTTATAGAGGTCAGAAGACATTACCAGAGGGCCACTGCCATTGAAACAGTCGACCAATCTGCTTTCAACTAGAATTCGTCCCTGGGCAGGACGAATTTTGCTGTTATTCGTCCCCGGGTGGGACGAATTCGACTGTGTTAGGAAAGCCGAAGTTGATGCCGCTCAAATGTCACACCTCGGGATCTCCAAAACACCTGCAAACAAAGGGGTTAAGTAATTGGGGCCATTTTGGGATGACCCAGATGGTCGGATTCTCCCAATTTGGCCTCTATCCTCGAGAATTCGATGTCGCTACCTGCAAGTTAGTGAGGGCCACAAAATCGACAAAGCATGATAATATTTGATAAATGTCTTCTGAAATCAAGATTGTGAGCTATCTAAACAGCATAGAGTGTAATGTGAAATGAATAAATGACAGAAAGCAAATTAGAATGAAACTAACAAAAAGTGTGGGGTGCCCGAGTGGGCCACCCACAGTTGGAACTTGATTTTGACGCCAATCCACTAGGGATGGGCCCAAAATCTCTTAGGATTGGGTTGTCGACAAATTGGTGGATTAAGGTGGTCAAATGTTGGGTTTGGGTTCGGATCCACGCTTCCAAAAGCCACCCAATAACCTCTCTTGCGAAAGAGATTAATGGATGTGAAAAGGTGAATCGAAAAAGGGTGCAATAGGGTGTTCAATTTGGCAGCACTTCGTTGCTTGAAAATGCCTCCAACCTTGTCCTCTTTTGGGTGGGAAAGTCCACCATTTTATAGACCCAGGGGGTCTCTTTGGAGGGGCATGCAGGGATGCCATGTGGCGGCCATGCCTTCCCAAGAGGGAGGAGACTCCTCCCCGACTTGGGCTTCCATGACTGCCTTTGTGACAGTCCTCTAACTGCCAACCTACCCACCTACACGCGCATGCACGGCAGGAGGCAATAATTGACTGTCCTCGGCTGCCACTTGGCGGCATTCTTCTTTTTGCCCGTTAAACCTGGAATTCATCCTGACCAAAGACGAATTTAGAATTCGTCCCTGGGTGAGACGAATCCCAGTTAGAATTCGTCCCTGGGTGAGACGAATACTGAGCAAAGTGCCTGAATGTGCCAAATTGCCTTTTGACCTTACAAAATTGCTATAAAAGTGGTTAGGACCACTGTTTAACCTCTGAGGGCTGCCCTAGGGGCTGTGTGTGTCAAAGCGATCAGTGTTTGCAGTCACATAATCGGATTGGTGTTGTTTTGGTGTCTACAGATGCCCCTTTTTGGGATGCGTTGTGCATGGCGCAGCGTCGAGCAAAAATAGATAACCAAAGCACTAATGATTAGGGTTTCTTGGTAACCTAACCAACTTTTGATGCCCCAAGCATGGAAAGGGCATGCATTCTTGAATCCTTGCTTCTGACGAGCTAAGGAATTTGATTTCAAGTATTAACCTATTTTGGTGAGGTGTGACTTGAGCTTGGACATTGATCAGTCATGATTAGGCAAAGGGCGCAACCTTTTGTCCATGGGGGAACCTTGTGTTCATGATTCCGGGAATGCCAAGTGTTTGATCAATTTGTGATTATTGCTTGTTTGCTGCCCCAAGCAGGAGCATGATTGTCTTTGTCAATGATTCTTTGAATGCATGTCATTGCCTTGATTGGGTGTGTGTTTGTTGATTGGTGACTAAGTGTGACTACCCCCTCAAGCGACGAATCGATGAGGGAATGACCTTCGTGAGAAAAGCGACGAGTCGCTTGACCCAAGATGACTTGTGCAAGGGTGCCTTTAGATGGTTTATCGTTAAGCATGTGCAATTTTTCCAACATTTAGACCTATTTTTGGTGGGTGTTAACCCTTTTGGTGATGCCATAATGGGGTGAAAGTGTCGAAAGTCCGTCTTCCCATGGAGCGGTCCGGCTATGGTAGCCTTCTTGGGGAAGTAGGAGAGTGACAATTTGAGCCCCGACATCGATTTTCTATGCCAAGAGGTTAAGTGCAAGAGCACTTGTGTCCGGCAATGCTTATTGTTGTGTGTTTGTGTTGCATTTTTTTGTTGTTTTTGTTGTTTTGTTTTGACTTTTTTGTGACGCCATTTGGGGGTTAAATTGTCAAAAATCCGTCCTCCCGTGGAGCGGTCCGGCTATGGTAGCCTTCTTCGGGAGTAGGATAGTGACAATGTAGACCCCGACATCGGTTTTGCTATGCCATGAAGGTTAGGTGCAAAGGTGCACTTTGTTCGGCAATGTTTATTGCTTTTTGTTTGTGTGATATTTGTTGTTTTTGTTGTTTTGATTTTCTTGCTTTGTGTATATGTCATTATTTTATGTTATGCACAATGATTGATGTTGATGGATGCATGCTTATGGTAATGGATGTATATGGTATGATAAATGCAAATGTTTTTGATATATATGTGATATGCAAAATGTAATGGATGAAATGAATTTGTGTTGTTTGGTTAGGGCACCATAGACTGTTTAGGACTTTGTGATTTTGTTTTTATGCGATTGCTGTGGTGGATGACTTTGTATGTATACATGTGGTTTTTTTTGTATTTTTTGATGGTATTGTAAGGATGAAAAGTAGCGCAGTTGGTTTAGAAATGTAGCTAAGGTTTTCTGAGACTCAGACGGTTTTAACTCACTAGCCACGACTGTACTTTGTCTTACAAGACTTTTGACCAAGGTATGAATCGAACTCATTTTTGACCAAGCTATTTCACATCCCTGTGTGTGCAATTGAGTTCATTTATGTGGTATTTGTCAGGATACCGCCAGTGCCAGATGGGCTTTCAACCGAACCTGTATTGAGGATCACCTAATTAGCTCCACTAACTCCTTTGTTGTATTTAGTTAGATTAATCTGCGGTGTTATCCAGGATACCATAAGCTAGCTCATCCTTATGCAAACATTGGTCTGCATATACGCAAAGCGAATGTGACAGACATATCGTCATGCGGGTAGGATACCACCATTGCCAGATAGGTTGTCAACCAAACCTGTAATGAGGATCACCTAGATGGTTTTCGAATGCTGAGAATTCCAAAGATTCAAGTTCAGGTTATTTGTTGGCTGAATGATTTGGGAGACTTGCTCGTCTATATAGTGATGCAAATCACTGTTTATTTTTCTATTTATTTTTCTTTTTGAGCAAGGATTTTGAATAGTGGTGATAACCACTGTTACTTGATTTTGTATTTTGAGCGGTGTGAGTTTGAGCTTGTGAATGACCTTGATCCTGTTGGCCTTGGGGATGACTACCCATCCTGGTTAGGGGCGGATAGTATGAATCCTTACGACGTTGGGGACCAAGGGGATGATGGAGATTATGAAGTAGGGGCATTGATCTTTTAGGCCTTGGGGATGACTACCCATCCTGGTTAGGGGCGGATAGTACGAATCCTTACGACTTGGAGACCAAAGGTGAATGGAAAGTGTTAGGATGATGATTTGTTGGAATTTTGTTTGTGAATGGCGTTGATCCTTTTAGGTCTTGGGGATGACTACCCATCCTTGGCGGGGACGTGTAGTACGAATCCTTACAACTTTGGGAACCAACTATGATTGGGATTTGGTAGTGATAAAAACCACTGTATATTAAGGTGAATGGATAGGGAAGAGCTTGTCCTTTTATCAATTCTCAGCATTCTAGAACCATTCGCACGGGGGGATGAGCAAGATAACCGTTTCGCTTATGGTGACCTGGATTACTATGCAGGTTTCATCTTTCGTTCACACAACTTGGGAATTTTTATGTGTTTTAATTTGTGTTGGGATGCTACGTAACAAGGCGTATTTCAAGTGTAACTCTACCTTCGTAAAATCTGTCTGACTCGGTACATTACGTGGCTAAAGAGCAAAATGATGACTGAATTACGAAAACTCTTGATACATTATAAGACCACTGACTCTATTGTGGTAAACAACAGTAAATGGCATTTGTTTGTTTGTTTTGTAAAATGGAAAAGTGTGGAACAAGATGGACTAGCAGAATAATTACAGTCTATGGTGCCTTTGACCTTTACGACCACAAATATGCAATGTATGGGTGCGATGCTTAATGCAGCTACATATTTTTTGTATTTTTGATGGATTGATTTTTGTGAATATGAAGATGAGATGCGAGAAGAGCTCTCTATTGATGAATTTGAGCATGCCTAGAAATGAGATGCAATATTTTTGTTGTTTTTGATGATTTTTGGATTTTGACTTTTCTTATTTTTGACCAAGCGATTGTGGAAATCCTTGGAGCATTTTGGGGTTGACCAAGCGATTTAAGATGATCCTTGGAGCATTTTGGGATTGACCAAGTGATTTTAAGAATCCTTGGAGCATTTTGGGATTGACCAAGCGATTATGATAATCCTTGGAGCATTTTTGGGATTGACCAAGCGATTGCGATAATCCTTGGAGCATTTTGGGTTTGACCAAGTGATTGCGATAATCCTTGGAGCTTTTGGGATGACCAAGCGATTACGATAATCCTTGGAGCTTTTGGGGTGACCAAGCGATTGCGATAATCCTTGGAGCTTTTGGGTGTGACCAAGCGATTGCGATAATCCTTGGAGCTTTTGGGGTGACCAAGCGATTGCGATAATCCTTGGAGCTTTTTGGTTTGGACTATGGCTCTTCAGGGGATAGAGGTACCCCCAGCTTGATGGTCTTTGCACTCCGGATCTGGCTCTGGAGGTATTGGCACGAATGGATCGGCCCTATGTGCAGAGATGAGGGCAGGATCTACCCTCGGCACTGATATTGCTATGGGATCTCTGGGCGGAAGTTGATCTTTGTATGCCCAAAGTGGCGGATGTAACGCTTGGCCTCGTTGCGGTGGGTTAACGCGCCACTCATGCCCTAGTATTATGTTTAGCTGTTGAATTGCTTCATTGATATTTATGGGATGTCGATGCTGTCGCATGTGATTGCTGTGGGCTATCTCTGTTTTATCCTCACCTTCGGCCAGTGAGTACAGCTCATCAAAATCTAGAGATTCTGAGACATGGAGGACTGCATCATCAGGTAGCCCTACGGTTAAAGGTTGATCCTCTTTGAAAGGAGCCTCATGTAAGTTGGGCCTTGGGAGCTCCAAAATCTTGGTCTCTACCGACTCTAAGTGCTCTAGCGCTTTGCATGTATCGGGAGATTTGAGCTCCTCCTCTTTGGTTGGTTCTTGTTGAGGAACTTGGGGCCTATGGAGGGGTGGCCAGATAGCACCCCCCATGCCTTGGTAGGGCATTTCATCCCGCTCTTCTTCTCGCTCTGATTCCTTAGAGGCTTCTTGATGAATTTCTAAGGGTGGCCCATAAACTTGAGTGGGTTCCTGAGGAAGGCGCCCATCATTGGTTATAGGAGTAGCCTCCCGCTCATGTCTAGGAGGCATCGGGGGTGGTGCTCGATGAGGTCACGGAGACTTGTCTCGCACCCGAGGGTTGTGCCTCTCATAATGTTTTGTCTTATGCGTGTGAGGGGTTGGAGTCCTCTCCTGCATAGTGTGTTGGAACAACTCATCCTTATGGTGTTGAAGGTGCTCTTTATTTAGAAGATACCATTGCTCTAACTGTTGTCATTCTAGCTCAAGTTGCGTGAGTTGCATCCGATGTGCGAAATGCTCGACAGATTCTAAGATAGTTGGTCTTGTCGCCTCATGTCTAGAAGGGCTAGATGCCTCTCCTACATATCTATCTCGGTCATAGTGATCCAAGATCTCTATAGGCCGCCTCCCTCTGTTGGGGGTAGCGGCATTCCCTCGAGGCTTTGGCCTCAGTGAGTGGTCCTGATAGATAGCAGGTGTGGAGGCGTATTGCTCCCGCACTGTATATTGCTCTCGAGGAAGGTAGGGGTCTTCCTCGTGCTCTCTTTCATAAGTGAAAAAGGGACGGACGGAGTTGGCTCGCCCTGCCTGAGGAGCCTTGTGCTCTGGATTTGTCCTTGTAGTCCTGACAACTAGAGGGGGTGAAGGAGGGATAGTGTAATCATGTGGTTCCTCCCGTCGAACCCTATGTTGACCTAGCGCTTCATCGCACGGTGACCACTCATAGCGAGCATCTAAGGGAGCTCTCCTATGGATGTACCCCTCATGGAAGGGTGTGTGCTTGGGTGCTATGCTGAACAGGAGTGCCCCTAGAAGAGGTGCCCCTATAGTCCCTATCCGTTAAGGTGTGGAGGGGTCTGCCTTGTGTGTCAGGCCACCAAGGTGGTATGACCAAATCCTTGGGGCTATACCGGAGGTGACTTGTGCCTCCTTGGATATTCCCCATAGCATCCGCCCGTGATTGGGCTTGGCTACGGGTGAGCACCATGATGATGTCTCTCTAAAAACCCTAAAAATTGAAATGAGTCAGATGGGGCCCAAAATTGGGGTGCGCATCCCTCTTACAATAGATAAGACAAAAATGAAGTTTCAAGTCCTAACTCTAAATACATTAGGAGATATTGACCTCCGAACAACTCAAAAAGCATAAAAAATTAGGTTATCAATTTTAAAACCTAATTTCGGGGCACTAGATGATGGAATTTGGCCCCGAAAACTGACTTTTCTGGACAAATAGGACTCTAGGGAGTTATTTGTTTAAAATTATCCCAACTAACTCCCTGTAAAATTTCAAGTCAATCGGAGCTACGGTTGAGAAGTTATGGCCCCGACAAGATGCACTAAAATTTAGGGAAAAATATAAGATTTCCCATATTTTGTTGGATGCTCCTGCATCACTTATGGGCACCTTTGGGGTGCTTTTGGGTTGACCAAAGGGTTCATGGACACCTTTGGGGCATTTTGGAGTGACCAAGCGATTGCGGGAATCCTTGGAGCTTTTGGAGCGAGTGACAAAATGCATAGATTTTTATCTTTTGTTTATGATTTTTCTGATTTTTTTTGTTACACTAAGCAGAAATGAACACACACATACACAAACGGTGATTATCTCTTTTAAAGATTAATGGTGTGTCCTAAACTGGTTTAGTGCATTTTGATGTTTTTGTTTTGTTTTTGAAAGTTTTGAAGAACGTTTAAATGTAGAATGTTGGCTCATATGACTCCCATAAATGGTCGCCCCTTCAATATACCATTGCCAGACCGATATACCAACCTCTCTATATACCCGCCCTTACGAGAGGGAAACTATAGGTACGTGAGAGCAGATGGTACGTGGAACATAGGCGGTACGGAAGGGGGATTGTCCTGTTAATGACACCTACCATAGAAGACTTATCCTCGCATGCATGGGAATCACCCCAACGACACTCGGTCAGCTTTCATCGGGATTTACGCCTAACAACAGTGACAATCCGGGGAAATGGATGCAAAATCAAGCCAAGGTGGTGATGAACCCACCGTTGGTCTTGATCAAGGGCTGGGGTCTTACGACCAGCTCCTTGGTTTAAAGATGCCACGTGATGTGTGTGTGGTTTATTTTAATTAAAATTGAAACATGCAAGCAACCACTACTTTCCCTAAGCAAGCAAGAATTGATAGAAAGTGAAAGCAAAAAATCAAAAAATGACAAAGACAAGTTTGGAACCCTTACCTTTCTCTGCCTAGACTTGTTGTTTCTGATCCTCGGCTCTGAAAATTTATAGACAAAAATTCGTCCCTACGTGAGACGAATTACAGAACAGAATTCGTCCCTATCTGAGACGAATTTGAATTCGTCTCAAGGTCAGACGAATTACAGTAAAGTATTCATCGCAGTCAAAGACGAATAACAGTCTACTTTAAAAAAATGGTACCTGTCAAGCACAAAACACAGAAATGGATCAGTTACTTGATCTTAAAAACCAGGGGACAAGGTCCCACCGTGATCGCCACTGAAAGCACGAGATTCCAGAAATAAAAAGAAACACTAAAGCTATGCAATGTAAAACTATAATCCTATGCCTTGAAATGCATGAAATAAAGCAGATATAATCAAATCAAAACCAAATATAAAAAAAGGAGAAAGCAGGAGCACAGCCCTTTTTATTAATGTGATTCCTAACCTCGGTTACAAAGACATCTCCTCCCTTTTTAGGGGCTAGGAGAGTTAGCATGTTTCCATTACAAAAGTGAATAGTGATCTTCTTTCCGCATGCCCACATGCAAAATGGGCGGGCCAAAGTGTTGTCGTCGCTGGTGTTGATGGGTCCTTCGTTCTTGCTACTCCTCCTGCGTTCAAAGAAACAACAAAAGAGTTAGTAGCACCTACTGCAAATAGGAAAAGTTTGTTCCTTGAAATTAATAAAAGATGTATGCCTAAGACTGACTAAAATGATGCATGAAATGATCCTAAATGACCTGCAAATCTGACAGAGGTCAGAAGACATTACCAGAGGGCCACTGCCATTGAAACAGTCGGCCAATCTGCTTTCAACTGTAATTCATCCCTGGGCAGGACGAATTCTGCTGTTATTCGTCCCCGGGTGGGACGAATTCGATTGTGTTAGGAAGTCGAGTTGATGCCGCTCAAATGTCACACCTCGGGATCTCCAAAACACCTACAAACAGAGGGGTTAAGTAATTGGGGCCATTTTGGGATGACCCAGATGGTCGGATTCTCCCAATTTGGCCTCTATCCATGGGAATTTGACGTCGTTACCTGCAAGTTAGTGAGGGCCACAAAATCGACAAAGCATGATAATATTTGATAAATGTATTATGAAATCAAGATTGTGAACTATCTAAACAGCATAGAGTGTAATGTGAAATGAATAAATGATAGAAAGCAAATTATAATGAAACTTAAAAGGTGCGGGGTGCCCGAGTGGGCCACCCACCGTTGGAACTTGATTTTGGCGCCAATCCACTAGGGATGGGCCCAAAATCTCTTAGGATTGGGTTGTCGACAAATTGGTGGATTAAGGTGGTCAAATGTTGGGTTTGGGTTCGGATCCACGCTTCCAAAAGCCACCCAATAACCTCTCTTGCGAAAGAGATTAATGGATGTGAAAAGGTGAATCGAAAAAGGGTGCAATAGGGTGTTCAATTTGGCAGCACTTCGTTGCTTGAAAATGCCTCCAACCTTGTCCTCATTTTGGGTGGGAAAGTCCACCATTTTATAGACCCAGGGGGTCTCTTTGGAGGGGCATGCAGGGATGCCATGTGGCGGCCATGCCTTCCCAAGAGGGAGGAGACTCCTCCCTGACTTGGGCTTCCATGACTGCCTTTGTGACAGTCCTCTAACTGCCAATCTACCCACCTACACGCGCATGCACGACAGGAGGCAATAATTGACTGTCCTCGGCTGCCACTTGGCGGCATTCTTCTTTTTGCCCGTTAAACCTGGAATTCATCCTGACCAAAGACGAATTTAGAATTCGTCCCTGGGTGAGACGAATCCCAGTTAGAATTCGTCCCTGGGTGAGACGAATACTGAGCAAAGTGCCTGAATGTGCCAAATTGCCTTTTGACCTTACAAAATTGCTATAAAAGTGGTTAGGACCACTGTTTAACCTTTGAGGGCTGCCCTGGGGGCTGTGTGTGTCAAAGCGATCAGTGTTTGCAGTCACATAATCGGATTGGTGTTGTTTTGGTGTCTACACCTACGAATGTGGTTATAAAGGTCCTTAGTAACAAAGCATCATTGTACTGAATGCCAAAGCATTGGCTCAAGAACCTCGTCACATGCTCTTGGGAATCCTCCTCACCTTTAAAGATTGCTAGCAGAGGTAACTTAAAGTGCTCAGGATAAGAGGGTACAGGCATGGACGAATGCATTGGATGACTACGGAGTTGACGTAACGTGGGCTTTTGGGGCCCAGTAGCTTTGGTTTCCACAGACTCCAAACACTCTAGCAGCGCCTTATATGCATTAAAAGACTTAATCTTGTCTTCTCTAATTTTCTCCCATTGTGGGTTGTGGGAGACTTGAGGCCTATGGAGAGGTGGTCGAATAGCAACCCCTCCACCTTGATAGGGCATTTCGGCCCACTCTTCTTCTTGTTCATACTCCTCATAGGCTTCTTGAGGAGTCTCTAGGTGAGACCTATGACCATGAGTGGGTCTTCGCGGAGGGAGCCCGTCATTATTTCGGGGAGTGGCCTCCCATTCAGGTCTAAGAGGTCTTGGAGGCAGCACTTGGTTAGGTCACGGGGACTTGTCTTTTACCAAGGGGTTACACCTCTCATATGGTTCTACCCTTTGGGTGTGAGGGGTTGAAACCCTCTCTGGCATGGTGTTATGCAATATCTCATCTATTTTGCACCTAATGTGCTCTTTACTAAGACGATATAAATGTTCTAGTTTCTGTTGATCTTGCTCAAGCTGTGTAATCTATGCTTGGCGGGCGACATGTTTGGCGACTACCAGGTCAATCTATTCTACCATCTTGAGTCTCGGAGGCCTAGATGCCTCTCCCATGCACTTATCTCGATCGCGATGATCCGAGATATCTATAGGTCACTTCCCCCTATCGAGGTTGGTGGCATTTATTCGAGGTCACTTCCATAGCTTCTGCCCTTGATTGGGCTTGGCTACGTGTGTACACCATGGTGGTGCTTTCCTACAAGCTATATAGATTTGATCTCTTTTATGATTTTTTTGATTTTTTTTGTTACACTAAGCAGAAAAGAACATACACACACAAAGCAATGATTATCTCTTTTAAATATTAATGGTGTGTCCTAGACTGGTTTTAGTGCATTTTGATGATTTTTGTTTTTTTTGAAAGTTTTGAAGAACGTTTAAATGCATAATGAAGGCTCATATGACTCCCATAATTGGTCGCCCCTTCGATATACCATTTCCAGGTCGATATACCAACCTATCTATATACCCGCCCTTACGAGAGGGAAAATATAGGTACGTGAGAGCAGATGGTACATGGAACGTAGGCGGTACGAAAGGGGGATTGTCCTGTTTATGAAACCAACCATAGAAGACTTATCATCGTGTGCTGGGAATCACCCCAGCTACACTCGGTCAGCTTTTGTTAGGATTTACATCGAGCAACAGTGACAATCAGGGTAAATGGATGCAAAAATCAAGCCAAGGTGGTGATGAAATCCATCGTTGGTCTTGATCAAGGGCTGGGGTTTTACGACCAACTCCTTGGTTTAAAAATGTTGCGTGAAGTGTGTGTGGTTATTTTTATTTAGAAAAATGAAACATGCAGAAGCAACCACTTTCCCTAAGAAGGCAAAATTGACATAAAATAGAAATAGAAAAGCAAAAAATGACAAGATCAGTTTAGGACCCTTACCTTTTCTCTACCTAGACCTGCTGTTTCTGATCCTCGACCTTGAAACTGCAAAGACAAAAATTTGTCTCTGGGTGAGATGAATACCAGAATAGGATTCATCCTGGTCTGAGATGAATTCCAATTCATTTCAGGGTCAGACGAATTCCAGTACTGTATTCACCATAGGCTGGAATGAACCATAGTTAGTGTTCAAAAAATGGTACTTGTGAGCACAAAAACACAAATTTTGATCAGTTTCTTGATCTCAAAAAGTAGGGGACAAAGTCCCACCGTGATGGCCACTGGAAGCATGAGATTCCGGAAGTTGAAAAGAAACACTAAAGCTATGCAATGCAAAACGAAATGTAACGCTTTAATCCTAGAAACTTGAAATGCATGAAACAGGGAAAAGAGATGAATTGAGACAAAATGAAAGAAGTATAGAAAGCACAACCCTTTTTATTTATACTCTCTCAATATCGGTTACAAAGACATCTCCCACATTTTCAGGGGCTAGGAGCGTTAACATGTTTTGATTACAATAGTGACTAGTGATCCTCCTTCCGCGTGCCCACATGTAAAATGGGCGGGCCAAAGTGTTGCCGCCACTGGTGTGAATGAATCTTTGGTCCTTGCTGCTCCTCCTGCATTCAAAGAAACAACAAAATTGTTAATAACACCTGTTGCAAAGATGAAACGTTTGTTCTCTAAAAATAATGAAGGATGCATGCATGAAACTAAATAAAAGGACAAGTGAATTGAATCAAAATAGTCTGCAAATTTCACAGAAACCAGGGAACATCACCAGAAGGTCACTACAAATGAAACAATCAAGAAATTCCTCACCTATTTGAATTCGTTCCGGGGCGGGACGGATCCGACTATAATTCACTCCGGGGTAGAACGAATTCACCTGCACCAAAGTGCCGAAGTGATACTACCCAAAATGTCGCACCTAGGGAGCTCCAAAAGACCTACAAACTTGGGGTTAGCTAATTAGAGGCATTTTGGGAAGACCCAGATGGTCAAATTTTACCAATTTAGCCTCCATCAATGGGAATTTGATACTACTACTTGCAAGTTAGTGAAGACTACAAAAGCGATAAAACATGATAAGATTTGATCAAAGCATTGTGAAATCAAAATTTCAAGCTATTTAAGCAGCATATGAAGGAATTCCAAATAAACAAATGACAAAAAATAACAATCTGCCACGAATCCCCAATCATTCTTAAAAAAGGAAGATTAGGCTCGTAGCAGTGCGGGGTGCCCGGGCGGGCCACCCACCGTTGGGACCTGATTTCGGCACCAATCCACTTGGGATGGGCCCAAAATCTCTTGTAATGCGTTTTCAATGAATTGGTAGATCGATGTGGTCAAGTGTTGGGTTTTGGATCCGGATTCACACTTCCAATAACCACCCAATGACCTCCCTTGTGAAAGAGATCAAGGATGTGGAAGAGGTGAATCAAAGGTAAAGTGTGGTATCAATTTGGTAGCACTTCGTTGCTTAAAAATGCTTCCAACCTGTCCTCCTTTGAGTGAGGAAGCTCACCAATTTATAGACCCAAGGGGTCTCTTTGGATGGGCATGCAGGGGCACCACTTGGCGGCCATGCCTTCCCAAGAGGGAGGAGATTCCTCCCTGACTTGGGCTTCCATGATTGCCCTTGTGACAGTCCTCTAACGTTCAATTTGCTCACCTACGCGCGCATGCAAGGCAGGGAGCATTAATTGACTGTCCTTGGCTACCATTTGGCGCAATTTCTCTTTTTGCCTGTTGAACTTGGAATTCGTCCCATCCTGGAGCGGATTTTGTATTCGTCCTAGGGGAGGACGGATCCCATTTTGAATTCATCCTAGGGAGGGACGGATTCTGAGCAAAGTGCCTAGAAGGTGTCAAATTGATCTTTGACTTCCCAAAACTGCTGTGAAAGTGGTTAGGACCATTGTTTAACCACTAGGGGCTGCCCTTGGGGCTGTGTATGTCAATGTGATCAGTGTTTGCAGTCACATAATCAGATTGGTGCTGTTTTGGTGTCTACACTTTTTAAATTGAAACCTTTTAAATTTTCAAAGTCAAAGCCTTACGAAGCCTCACATGCTGCCATGAAGAGCAAAAATATGTTTGAACTTTGGGTTTAAATGCCATGATATGGCAGTGGGCTGACAGGCCTTTACAAGCGATTAGTATAAATAAATGTCGTTAATCATTATCTTAACAAAACGAATCGGAAAAGACAATCCCCAAAGAATCACTAACAGTTGGGCTCCAGAAATCAGATCGAAATCTTCATATTGAGTTATCCCATTTTTTTATTCCTTACAGACGACCGTTTCTATTGAAAGAGACTTGAATCTTTAATTTCTTTCCCATTTCGCAGAAATCTTCTCTGTATCCTTCGGTTAAGTTTCCTCTACATTAGTTGTTTGGAAGCTATGGATTTCGAGTCCCTATCATGGAACGGTGTGTTGGGAAGACTTAAAGACATTGTCTCCATCAGCATAGCTAAGGTCAAGGATAACCGCGAGCATCTAGCGGCCGCAGTCATTAAAGCCACTAGTCACAGCGTTAGTCCGCCCAAAGAAAAACATATCCGAAGAGCCATAGCCGCAACGCCCCCAAATCAACCTCGTGGTGAACAAATCTATCTGGCATGCGCCCTATCAAAGCGCTTAACCAGAACACAAAACTCCACTGTTGCTCTCAAGACGCTGATTCTCATCCATAGACTAACCAGAGATGGCCACCCTTCTTTCACCGCAGAACTCCAACCACTCGAGAATATCTTGCATTTCATGGAGGATTCCTGTTACGAGGCCTCACAATGCTCATCTCTGCTCCGAAACTATTCCTTATACTTGGTGAAAAAAATTAAGACCCATAAAGCTCTGAACTGTTATGACGAAGGGTGTCATATGTCAGTCATAGAGCAAATTGCAAATGTTAAAAGTCTTCCAACAATTATTTGATGCTCTGTTAGATTGCATTCCTCGCACCAAAGCCCATCGAAGTGATGACCTTGTAGTCATGGATACGGGGACTTGTCTTGCAAACTCCCTTGTCAAGCACTCCTTTCGTCTTATTGTGAAGGACAGCTTACATATCTATGCCGCAATGGGGGACGCCATGGCGGAGTTGTCCAAATCGGTGTCTAAAGTGACCCAAGAGGACGCTCTCAGCATTGTTGAAATTTTGAAGAAATGCTCGCAACACACAGTGAGGCTTTCTGATATTTGTGTGTTAGAAAGATGGATATTTGACAGCAGCGACATTCAATTGCCAAGAACCATCAAGCCTGCCCACGCATGTATTGAAGATATTGCCCACGTTATTTCTGAGATGAGACTGGATTCGCCTCAAGGCAATTGCGTTGGTGAAGTAGAAATCAAGAAAACAGAAGAAGAAGCAGGTGCATTTAATGAATCTTCAGCAGTTCTCCCTGATGGCAACCTTAACCTTGGCCCTTCTCCGCAGGTATAACATCATAGCTAGCTTGAAATGTTTTTTTTTTTTTGTCAAATATAATGTTACATACTTATAGAGGAATTTAGGCTATGAAAGGCATTTGAGACCATGAACATACTGTGTACTGTTAAAGGATTAGAACATTGACTTCTTAATAGAGAACGTTTTTATTGAAAAAGCTATGGACCTTTCGACGTTGCTTCTTTATTTCATGTTCTAATTTTCATCATGGCTTTTTCAGGATGAGGCTTGCCTAAACAACCCATCAAAGGAAGATGATAAAAGATTTATTACAATCGAAAGACAACCCTGGGTATGGCTATAAACACTGCTTGATTTTAGTTTTATGTGCTTTGGATGACCAAATGATGCTTACATATACCCTTTTATCAGGTAGCGGATAAGGTTGTTAGCTACTGCGCTAAATGCAACAAAGAGTTCGGCTTCTTTTTTCGTAAGGTGATGTGTGCAACCAGTTTTTCTTTCTTAGAATTTAATTATGTTGGAATTGTTGACAATAATTGCTTTGAATTCAATTATGTTCAAGGTATTGACAAAAAAAAAAATCTTTGATATTTTCAACCAGCATCATTGCAGAATATGTGGAAATATTTTCTGTGGAGAATGCTCCAGTGGAAAAATTCCACTAGATGGCAATCGACTTTCGCTGTATCAGAACGGAGATTTCAAACCAGAACGAGTCTGCAACAGATGTTTGGTAGGCATACCAGTTTTGCGCTCCAGTTATTATCTATTATGATTAATATATTCCGAGTTGTTAGATTCAACAAGCATCTCATTTGATAATTCTATGTTGTTTTGCAGGAAAAATCGGAAAACTACAAAAATGGTCAATTGAAGGCAAGACAAACATCTTGAAACTCCATCAGGAGTTTTCACTCCTGATTGGAAGGTTTTATTTTGATCACTTTATTCCAATCTCCAGGTTATTAAGATCCCATCCACCAAATATCAACAGAATAACTGTTCAAATTTGTAGGGCTTGAATAAATGCAAACTTAGGCTGGTTGTCAACTTGCGTTTAATTTGTAGGGCTTGAATAAACGTAAAGCTAGGGTGTTTTTCAACTTGGGTTTGGTTTAGTGTATAGAGTTTACCCTAATGTTGACCATCAACTTTATTCGCGTAATATTGTGGAACCTGGTTTTGGAATTAAATTAACCAAATGTTTTAGTGAAGGTTCTTATTTTTTAAATTTTTTTAGGTTTGAACCTTAAAAAAACTCTTATCATTATAATAAATTTACAACTACATATCACTTAAATGTTTATTCTAAAATAATTTCATAATATATCTAATGGTTCGTTGAATTATTTACATAAAAATAATCTTTATATTCATCTATTTTAATTGTATGTATAGATGATAGATAATCTAGATGAGTATTTAGTTTAATATTATATGCACTAAAGTAATAAATATATTTATTAGATTAAATAATAAATATATTTGTAATTAATATATTTTATTTTTTAATAAGTTGTGTGTTTTTTTTATATACATAAAATAATTGGCAACTACCTTTCCTTTTTGAATAATTGATCACAGGGTCAAGTCACATTATTCTCAATAAAAACCACACACAAGTTATGCATGTTGTTAGGTCAATGAATATGTATCTATCATTTTATTAAAAAAAAAAATTGTTTTCTTTTTTATCAAATAATGTTTTCAATCTTCCTCAAAATATGATGTTTTAAAAATTAGTTCTTTGACATCATTTTTATTAAGATATAAAGTCTCATTAGATCAATTGTCTTCTGATGTTTATATTTTACTAAGATGAATATTAACACCATGATTGGCTAAATTATTTGATGCCTAATTTCCTTCTCTATAAAAAACTTATTAGAAGAGATTACCTCCAATAATAGATGATGAGCATCAACAATAATATTATTCTCTACCTAATCCCCATATCCATTTTTTGATAGAATTAATGGTAATTTATAAATCCCCTTCAATTAAAATATATTTCCAATCTTTTTCAATTATAATTTTAATAACTATAATGAGTGTTGTAGCCTCTATATAAATGTAATTGAGGAAAATTTTTCCTTGATTATATTAAAAACACCGCATCCATGGACTTTTATCATATTTCTTCTCGAAGTACCATTAAAATTAATTTAGATAAATACATTTTTTTGAGGTTTCTATTTTACCATAGATCAAAGCAGATCCTTCACATTAATATTATTATCATAGATGACTCATTTTCATGTGTATTCAAATCCTATAACTAAGTGGATAGCACCTCTTTTTCCATACTTGAGACTTCTCATGACAAGCACCATATTAATAAATATTTTGCAAGAGTGGCAATAATATGATTACAAACTTGGGTATGACTAAGATTTATTTTAAAAATTTAATATTCCTTTCAAGTCATAAATATCCAATAAATAATGTTAGGACCAATCCTCCATTTGAAATAATTAATCTAACATTGCATCAACTCTTTCAATGTTAATTAATCTAACATTTGTAGTATATTCAAATTTGGATGACATCATATGAGAAATTTAATAAAATTTTAGTGATTCTCCAAAAATGAATCCTATTGGAAAGGTTTTTGTATTGGAGAATACAAAATATTGCATGATCCCTTGATATATGACGCAATTTAATCATGTATTTGAATACAAAGAAACATTACATTTAGAAATATATTTGGAGTAAAATGCTCACTTGGACATAGGTGGGAATTTTGATATGACAAAGATTATGATTGGTAATAAAAAAATATTCATAAAGGCTCAAACAATAAATTAATACAACTGACAAAGTGTGTTACCTTATCTGGTGAGAATTTCAAAGGATTTATGGCTAGACCATACTTTGTCCAATCCATAAGTATGAGGTACAATGCTTTCAAAATGAAACATTTCTCGTTTTCACATGAATTTGCACAACAAAGTATTTGGTATTTGAAACCAAGTTTTAAGTTTTTAAAGAATAGGTTGTGGGTTCGATTCACATAGGTAAAATTTAGAAAAAAACGTAAATAAATAATTTAAGATATTTTTTAGGGGGTAGAAAAGAAAGTTATTTTAAAATTCCTATTGTTTGTAGAAAAATATTTTGAAAGATAGAATATAGTAATTGGTGCATTTTTGATGGAATTTTTTAGAAATAAAAAGTAAGAAATTGATATTTAGAAGAAGGAATATTTTGACAAGGAGACTAACAATTTTTTGCAAAATGGTGCTTTTTTTGGTAGTGTCCAACATATTATTTTTTCAAATATATTTGCTTCAAAAATAATTTTGTACACAAAAATCAAAATATGTGCTTTGCATAATTATAACATTTGGTATAACTGACACCTTTGACTTGCATTTACAGGTAATATTATCACATTAAGTATCTATGTCTAAAGCCTAGTAAAGCTTCCATAACAATGTATGACATCATCCCTAGTAAGGAGACATTCTTATGAAATTTTATTCCACTCCATTTTTACCACATTTGTTATTATCATTGGAAATAAATCCTAAAATTGAGAAAATCTAGGTAAATAAGGAAGGTGTGCCCACATATGAGAATTTCTTTTTAAGTAGGTCATTGATAGGATGAATATTTTCAATACTACCTTTGTACCATGCATCAATCTCTCTCATGTACCTTAAGGTCTATTTCATGTACGATCACATATTTAAAGAGGACTAGCTTTTTTCATGTACCAATGGGTATATCAAAAGGTTCAAAATATAGGATTGGTGGTATATATATAAAGGTACCATTTTGGAATATATAAGAAAATTTTGATGTGGCTATATAAAATATAGTTTTTATTGAATCACATTTACTAAACAATCTAAATATTGCACTATGGAAGATAAAAACTAGAACAATACTAGTGGTAAAAAACTCTAAAATATGGTTACATGTGATGAAACTTATCTTGAGGAGACTATAGCTAGGCAAAAGTATGATGAAGAAGATGCAAGAACACCTATGTTCATCACTTTTGGAGTGGTTTATGAAATACAACCACATATCAATAACATAGAAATATCAAAAGATGCATAGGATAAACTTTGCACAATATTTGAAGGAAGAAAAGAAGCCACAATCCTTCATCTATAATCTCAACTTCAAACGTTAAGGGTTTAATATGGTGAGAGTATCGAGCAATTTATTTGAAGAATTATAGACTTGAAGTTAAAGTTGAACACCATAGGAGAAAACATGGAAGATAAACTCTTAGTCTCAATAGTACTTAAATATCTCCCTAAATCTTTTAGAACATTGGTGACATCTCTCCAAGCATCAAATAGAAGGGTATCATTTAAATAATCTGTAAACATTCTTCAACAATATGAAGTAGAAAATCAATTGATAGATGAGTTGTTCAATAATGCTCTTATCTCCACAAAGAAACCTTAAAAGGGTTCACATGGTCTTTTGACTTCATTTTTAGCACAAAAGTAACCTCAATGGAGGAGGAAATATTGTCATATTTATGAAAAAGGACATGAAACTAAATTTTGTAAATATAATACGATAAAGCATTTGACTCAGTGTCATAGACCTCCTCAAAGGGAGCAATAGTTTCAATCACAACATCAACAAGGGTAATCTATACAAAGGCCACAATAACAAGGATAATATTAACAAAAACCACAATAACAAGGGTATATTTCTTAATGTGAATCCAAGCTAGATTGTGAAGAAGAGTATAAAATAGCACATACACTCCTTATGGCCAAGGAAGTGACAAAAGCAATAAATAAAGGGGATAGTAAACAAACCAAGACAAAAGGTAAAATTGAAAAGTACGTATCATCAAAATATAGTGAATATGAAGAGTTTTTAAAACTTAGGTTCTATTAATATTCAATTCTCAAAAACGTTGATGAAGGATACTTTGAAAATGGTGTGATAATATCTATTGGTGTAGTGAGAAGAATGTGAATGGATCTATTCACCCTTGACATCCTTGAGATGCAATGTAGAAAGAAAATAGAAATAATTGAAAATTTGAAGGACAAGCCTATGATGATAGCTGTTTGTTCTCACGCAAGTGAAATTCTTCAAAGGATAAATTTTAGTTGTGATATTAGTGATTTGTGGCTCATGATGGTAGATGGTTGTGATGTAATATGGTTGAGCATGTTGAAGATAAAGTTATATATCTCCCAATGTGTTGGTGCAATGGTGAGAGTGAGGCCTCATTTTTTCTTAAGTGTAGATGAGGTTTTTTTATCCTTTTTTTGCTAACGTAAATGTCGCCTTCACCTTGGTTCACACTTCAATTTCCATGTTGATAATGATAGAGTCCCAAGCACCTTGATCAAGTTATGATGTTAGACAAATAATTTTTTTCCTTCTCCATCACCAATAATAAGATTGTGATGATTTGGGATCAATTCTTGCTGTTAGATCATTTCTCGATTTCCTTCTAGATTGAGTGGAGTGGTTTGCAATTCAATTTTATATGTAATCAATTCTATTTAAATACTTATTTATTACAACACCTTGCCACAATTTTTTTGATTGAGAGAATCTAAAATTTATTTCCTCGACCTCCTCATTCTATCAATTGGATTTCTTGGTGGAAGGAGGTGATTGTTCATACTACCTCTTTCATGTGGTATTTTGTCAAACATGTGGCACATGTCAAAAAGCATGCTCATCTCCGTTCACAAAGAGTATCAACAAAATTTATCTTTGCTATAAAATGATTCATATGACCAACAATTATAATCTAGGGTTAAAGGTTTTCACCACCAGCTTATGCTCCATGAACAACATGAAGCTATGGGATCTTAGATTTGGGCTCATCTACATTGGTTGAGGGTGGGTGATCACCCATCCAAAGCATTTTTTAAATATCTTCATCTAAGTAGACTAGAATCTAGATCAAGGCTATTCAAGCATCTCATGATAGGCTAACTTCTCTTCCTGATATCACATTAGCCTTTGTGGATCATTATAAGCTTGTATTCCAAGCGCAACAAGATTCTCTAGAATGTCAAATAATCCAACACTGTCTTGATGTTTTTTTTCTAACATGGTGGAATCGATAGCCGCCAAAATCCGGGTAGGCTATCTAGCTTTTATGGCCGCCATAGTATTCTACGTTGTCCACCCCAGAATCTGCCACATAGATCTTCATGCAGTCCGCCCCTATAACCGCCATTCCATAATCATTTTAAATCTTTTACACCGTTGAAAGCACGAAGAAAGGGACAAGCGTTCAGTCCGATGAGGCCCGAGATTTGAACCTTGGACCTCCGCCCCCCTTTTGGGATAAAATGTCTTGATGTTTTTGAAAGCATGAGATTCCAGAAATAAAAAGAAACACTAATTGCTGCAATGTAAACTAACTAGCTTGATGCACGAAATAAAACAGATATAATCGAATCAAAACCAACGTAAAAAGAGAAAGCAGGAGCACAACCCTTTTTATTAATGTGATTCCAACTCGGTTACAATACATCTCCTCCCTTTTTAGGGGCTAGGAGAGTTAGCATGTTTCCATTACAAAAAGTGAATAGTGATCTTCTTTCCGCATGCCCACATTTGAAACGGGCGGGCCAAAGTGTTGCCGCCGCTTATGCTGATGAATCCTTGCTTCTCGCTATTTATCCTACGTTCAGAGACACAATGACATTGTTAGTAGCACCTATTGCAAGGAAGAAGAACTTGTTTTCTAAAAAAAAACGATAAAAGATACACGTAAAATATTAGCCAAATCGGTGAGTAAAATGATTTTAAACGACCTGCACATTTGACAGAAAACAAAAAACTTTACCAGAGGGTCATTGTCATTGAAACAGTCAGCCGATTTGCTCTTGACTGTAATTCGTCCATCGGTAGGACGAATTCAACTGTTATTCGTCTGACTGTTTAACGCGAATTTGACTATGTTAAGACGCCGAATCAATGTTGTTACCTGTAGGTTAGTGAGACAACAAAAATGACAAAAGCATGATATTATTTGATAAACGTCTTCTGAAATCCAGATTGTGAACTATGTAAATAGCATAAAGCGTAATGTGAAATAAACACGTGATAACAAAATAAATTAAATTGAAACTAAGAGCGAGTGTGGGGTGCCCAAGCGGGCCGCCCCCGTTAAAACTTGACTTTGACGCCAATCCACTAGGGATGGGCCCAAAATCTCAGAGAATGTGGTGTCGTCGAATTGATGGATCAAATGTGGTAAAATGTCGGGTTTAGGTCCGGATCCACACTTCTAAAAGCCACCCACTAACCTCTCTTGCGAAAGAGATTAAAGGTGTAGAAGAAATGAATCGAAAAGGGGTAAAGGCGTGTTCAATTTGGCAGCACTTCGTTGCTTGGAAATGTCTACCAACTTGTCTTTTGGGTGGGAAAAGTCCACCATTTTATAGACCCATGGGGTCTCTTTGGAGGGGCACGCAGGGATGCCACATGGCGGCCATGCCTTCCCAAGAGGGAGGAGACTCCTCCCTGACTTGGGCTTACATGACTGCCCTTGTGACAGTCCTCTAACTACCAATCTGCCCACCTACGCACGCATGCACAGTAGGCGAAAATAATTGACTGTCTTTGGCTGCCACTCGTTTAATGTCCGCTTTAATGGTTTAATGTCTGCTTTTGATTGGTTAAAGTCTGCCCTTGATTGGTTAAAGTCTGCCTTTGATTGGTTAAAGTCCACCCTTGATTGGTTAAAGTCCGCCTAGGTGCAAAGACGGGAGTTTGTCGCGATATCGCGACACTTCGGCCAAGGCTTTCTTTTGGGCTTTTGGTGTCGCGATATCGCGACGTCGCGATATCACGACACTTCGGCCAAGGCTTTCCTTTGGGCTTTTGGTGTCGCGATATCGCGACGTCGCGATATCGCGACACTTCGGCCAAGGCTTTCCTTTGGGATTTTGGTGTCACGATATCGCGACGTCGCGATATCGCGACACTTCGGCCAAGGCTTTCCTTTGGGCTTTTGGTGTCACAATTTTGCGACGTCGCGATTTTGTGACACCCTCGGCCAAGGCTTGCTTTTGGGCTTTGCCTTGTTAAAATGACCAACTTTGCTTTGTTTACTTTTCGACCATCTAAAACTGTTGTGCAAGTGGCTAGGACCACTGTTTGACCTCTGAGGGCTGCCCTGAAAGCTGTGTGTGTCAATGCGATTAGTGTTTGTAGTCACATAATCGGATTGGTGCTGTTTTGGTGTCTATAGATGCCCCTTTTTGGGAAGCGCTACGGGTGACGCAGTGCTGAGCAAAAATAGATAACCAAAGCACTAATGATTAGGGTTTCTTGGTAACCTAACCAACTCTTGATGCCCCAAGTATGGAAAGGGCATGCATTCTTGAATCCTTGCTTTTGACGAGCTAAGGAATTTGATTTCAAGTATTAACCTATTTTGGTGAGGTGTGACTTGAGCTTGGACATTGATCAGTCATGATTAGGCAAAGGGCGCAACCTTTTGTCCATAGGGGAACCTTGTGTTCATGCTTCGAGAATGCCAAGTGTTTGATCAATTTGATTGCTGCTTGTTTACTGCCCCAAGCAGGAGCATGATTGTCTTTGTCAATGATTCTTTGAATGCATGTCATTGCTTTGATTGGGTGTGTGCTTGTTGATTGGTGACTAAGTGTGACTACCCCCTCAAGTGACGAATCAATGAGGGAATGACCTTCATGAGAAAAGCGACGAGTCGCTTGACCCAAGATGACTTGTGCAAGGGTGCCTTTAGATGTTTTACCATTAAGCATGTGCAATTTCCCAACATTTGGACCTATTTTTGGTGGGTGTTAACCCTTTTGGTGATGCCATAATGGGGTGAAATCGTTGAAAACCCGTCTTCCCGTGGAGCGGTCCGGCTATGGTAGCCTTCTTGGGGAAGTAGGAGAGTGACAATTTTGAGCCCCGACATCAATTTTCTATGCCAAGAGGTTAAGTGCAAGAGCACTTGTGTCCGGCAATGCTTATTGCTATGTTTTTGTGTTGCATTTTTGTGATGTTTTTGTTGTTTTGATTTTCTTGCTTTGTGTATATGTCATGATTTTATGTTATGCACAATGATTGATGTTGATGGATGCATGCTACTTTATATTGATGTATGCACATGGTATGATAAATACGAATGTTTTTGATATATATATGTGATATGCAAAATGTAATGGATGAAATGAATTTGTGTTGTTTGGTTAGGGCACCATAGACTGTTTAGGACTTTGTGATTTTGTTTTTATGCGATTGCTGTAGTGGATGACTTTGTATGTATACATGTGGTTTTTATTTTTTTGTATTTTTTGATGGTATTGTAAGGATGAAAAGTAGCGCAGTTGGTTTAGAAATGTAGCTAAGGTTTTCTGAGACTCAGACGGTTTTAACTTACTAGCCATGATTGTACTTTATCTTACAAGACTTTTGAACAAGGTATGAATCGGACTTGTTTTTGACCAAGCTATTTCACATCCTTGTGTGTGCAATTGAGTTCATTTATGTGGTATTTGTCAGGATACCGCCAGTGCCAGATGGGCTTTCAACCGAACCTGTATTGAGGATCACCTAATTAGCTCCACTAACTCCTTTGTTGTATTTAGTTAGATTAATCTGCGATGTTATCTAGGATACCATAAGCTAGCTCATCCTTATGCAAACATTGGTCTGCACATACGCAAAGTGAATGTGACAGACATATCGTCATGCGGGTAGGATACCACCATTGCCAGATAGGCTATCAACCAAACCTGTAATGAGGATCACCTAGATGGTTTTCGAATGCTGAGAATTCCAGGGATTCAAGTTCAGGATATTTGTTGGCTGAATGATTTAGAAAGTTGCTCGTCTATATAGTGATGAAAATCACTGTTTATTTTCTATTAATTTTTTTTTTTTTTTGAGCAAGGATTTTGAATAGTGGTGATAACCACTGTTATTTGATTTTGTATTTTGAGTATTGTGAGTTTGGGTTGGTGAGTGGCCTTGATCCTTGTGGACTTGGGGACGACTACGCATCCTTTGCAGGGATGTGTAGTACGAATCCTTACGACGTTGGGGACCAAGGTGGTGATGGAGATTATGGAGTAAGGGCATTGATCTGTTAGGCCTTGGGGATGACTACCCATCCTGGTTAGGGGCGGATAGTACGAATCCTTACAACTTGGAGACCAAAGGTGAATGGAAAGTGTTAGGATGATGATTTGTTGGAATTTTGTTTGTGAATGGCGTTGATCCCTTTTGGGTCTTGGGGATGACTACCCATCCTTGGCAGGGATATGTAGTACGAATCCTTACAACTTTGGGAACCAACTATGATTGGGATTTGGTAGTGGTGAAAACCACTATGTTATGGAGGTGAATGGATGGGAAAGAGCTTGTCCTTTTGTCAATTCTCAGCATTTTGGAACCATTCGCATAGGGGGATGAGCAAGATAACCGTTTCACTTATGGTGACCTGGATTACTATGCAGGTTTCATCTTTCGTTCACACAACTTGGGAATTTTTATGTGTTTTAATTTGTGTTGGGATGTTACGTAACAAGGCGTATTTCAAGTGTAACTCTACCTTCGTAAAATCTGTCTGACTCGATACATTACGTAGCTAAAGAGCAAAATGATGACTGAATCACGAAAAACTCTTGATACATTAAAAGACCACTGACTCTAGTGTGGTAAAAAGCAATGCATGGTGTTTTTGTTGTTTTTGTAAAATGGAACAGTGTGGAACAAGATGGACTAGCAGAGCAATTACAGCCTATGGTGCCTTTGACCTATACGACCACAAATATGCAATGTATGGATGCAATGCTTTAATGCAACTATGTATTTTTGTATTTTTGATGGATTGATTTTTGTGAATATGAAGATGAGGTGTGAGAAGAGCTCTCTATTGATGAATTTGAGTATGCCTAGAAATGAGATGCAAATTTTTTTTTTTGTTGTTTTTGATGATTTTTGAATTTTAACTTTTCTTATTTTTGACCAAGCGATTGTGGAAATCCTTGGAGCATTTTGGGATTGACCAAGTGATTATAGAATCCTTGGAGCATTTTTGGGATTGACCAAGCGATTACGATAATCCTTGGAGCATTTTTGGGATTGACCAAGCAATTTTATGGATCCTTGGAGCATTTTTGGGATTGACCAAGCGATTACGAGAATCCTTGGAGCATTTTTGGGATTTGACCAAGCGATTGTGATAATCCTTGGAGCATTTTTGGGATTTGACCAAGTGATTGCAATAATCCTTGGAGCATTTTTGGGATATGGCTCTCTTAGATATGAAATGGTCGCAAATGACTGATATTCAAGGGTTCTGTTTCCTTGATACCGTCAAGAGAAGCTAGCCGGTACGTCTCGGGTCCTATTTTGCTATCAATGACATATGGACCTAACCAATTTGCTGCAAATTTGTCCCTTAGGTGGGATGGCAAACTAGAATTTTTTTGGTTTTCCTTCAAAACCAAATCACCAACCCGAAAGTCCCTTAGGTGAACTTTCATGTTGTAAGCTTTCTTAAGTCGCTCTTGATAAATACGTAAATGCTCGAGAGCATTAACACGTCGTTCATCAAGCAACGTAAGCTAGTCTAGCCGGGCCTACCACGTAGTGTCATCATCGATGAACTCCTGCATTGATATGCGCAGGGAAGGAATCTCCAACTCTAGAGGCATGACTGCCTCGGAGCCATACACGAGCGAAAATAGAGTGGCCCTAGTGGGTGTCCGAATGCTAGTGCGATAGGCCCATAGGGCAAGTGGGATTTGAATGTGCCAATCCTTATGACTATCTACGATGGTCTTTTTAAGGATGGCAACTAGCATTTTGTTTGACGCTTTTGCTTGCCCATTCGCCTACGGATAATAGGGTGTCGAAAAAGTGTGCTGAATTTTGTACTTTGTGGTCAAAGCACACACGTCTTTGTTCTTGAAAGGCGTCCCATTATCCGAGACTATTTTGGATGGAATACCAAAACGACATATGATGTTATGCAAAATGAACTCCACGATGCGGGGTCCTATCGTAGAGGTAAGCGGAATTCCTTCCACCCACTTGGTAAAATACTTTGTGGCCATTATGATAAACGTGTGATGGTCTGACAATGCAGGGGAGATCTTTCCAATTAGATCGAAGCCCCACTACGAAAACTGCAAAGCAGACTGGACTATCTGCAAGGCCTGGGAAGGTACGTGCATCAAATTGGCATGATGTTGACACTTCATGCACTTCTTGACATATGTGCAACAATCTCGCTCTAAATATGGCCAATAATAGCCCATGTGAAGAATGCACTTTACAATGGCCATACCACTAAAGTGGCCACCACATGTACCATCGTGCGCTTGGGCGACTGCCCAAGTGGACTCTTGCTGATCCAAGCAACGAAGGAAGATTCCTTCATAGCTGCGATGATACAAAATGTCTCCTATCAAGACATACTTAGCCGCTTTCTGCTTGAGTGCTCATTTTGCGGCATGAGTCAATCCAAGCGGGAGATTACCTAACTTGAGGTAGTCTCTAATGGGTAAATACCAGTCCTATTGATCAAAAACCTCGACGGTATGAATAGCCAATCCCTCTTGAAGTTCATCCCTAGCAAACACTGAATGGGATAGAACTTGTAAGAATAGCGTTGTGTTGCTATTAATGGGAGTAGGGGAGAACAAGGACCCCCAGTTGGCATGTTTTAGACGATCTTGGATTCGAGAGAACTTATCCGAGGATGGTTCAATTTGGATCATGTGGATTCCTGGCGTCAAGTCTGAGCTTGCACACTCCATCACGGATTGCGATAAGGTTTTGACTTGAATGGTTGTCATATCATCGGAAAGGTCTTGCAAAATTAGTGACCCCAAGGAGGCCATTGTGTCCGCAAAATGATTCGATGATCGAGGGAGTGCCTCGATGTCATACCACTCAAGTTTTGCTAGGAATTTGTCCATAAGGGCTTTATAAGCCTGCAGGACTGGGCATTTGCATTGATATACCCCTTTGACTTGATTGAAAATTAACAACGAATCACCAAAGATGTTCAGTCATTTGATGTTCATGGCGATTGCTTTTTGAAGACCTATGAGCAAGGCTTCATACTATGCATTATTGTTGGTGCACAGGAAGTTTAATTTAAATGACAGGGGCATTGGAGCACCCTACGGTGTGAAGAATACAATTCCCATGCCACCACCTTGCTCACATTTAGAACCATCGAAGAATAGGGTTATGTCGGCCTGTGACTCAGGCTCATCAGAATCTGGTGATTCTGAGACATGGAAGACCCCATCATCGGGTAGTTCTATGACTAGAGGCTGATCGTCTTCAAGAGGAGCCTCTGCTAGTTGATCGGCTATGACTTGTCCTTTGATAGATTTCTGTCCAATAAATTCTATGTCAAATTTCGTCAACAACATGATCCATTTCATCGTGCGACTACTATGATAAGTACGACTCATCATGTATCACAATGGATTCTCCTTAGACACAACATACGTAGTGTTGCTCAGCATGTAGTGGCGTAGCTTTTTGGTAGCAAACACCATTGCCAAGCAGAGTTTCTCAACGTATGCATAGTTAAGTTCATAACTAACCAAGGTGTGGCTAAGATAGTAAGTAGCCTATTCCTTGTGAAGTTCATTCTTCTGGGCTAACATGGTGCCCAGTGCCACCTCAGTAGATGAGATGTATAAGTAGAATGGCACTCCTGGTCTAGGTGGTGCCAATACTCGCGACGAAGCCAGGTATTGTTTGATGTTGTCAAAGGCTGACTGGCACTCATCATCCCAATGAAATGTGACCCCCTTGTGCAATAATTTGTTCATGGGTTGGCACTTGTCAGATAATTGCGCTATGAAGCGTTTAATCGATGCGACCTTTCCTTGTAGACTTTTGAGCTGCTTGATAGTAGTTGGGGGAACCATTTCAAGGATTGCCTTGACTTTCTTTGGGTCCACCTCGATTCCTCGCTTTGAGACTATGAAACCCAAGAGTTTTCCAGATGTGATGCCAAATACGCACTTCTTGGGATTTAGTCTAACTTTATGCTCCATGAGGCGATCGAGGATCTTGCTTAAGTCATCGATATGATTTGAGTGCAAAAGAGACTTGGCTAACAAATCATCCATGTAATCTTCCAAAGTTTTATGCATGTAATCATGGAAGATGTACGTCATGGCACGTTGGTAGGTGGCACCAGCATTTTTAAGGCCAAAAGGCATGACCTTATAACAAAATGTCCCCCAAGGCATTGTGAATGCCATTTTTAGTTGGTCTTCAGGATTGATACGAATCTGATTGTATCCTGAGAAACCATCCATGAGGGAGAGCATTTCATGACCTGCTGTAGCATCTACCAACGTGTCGATGCTCGGCAAGGGGAAATCATCCTTAGGACTCGCTTTGTTTAGATCTCAAAAATTGGTGCATATGCGAATCCTCCCATCGGGCTTCTTGACGGGAACCATGTTGGACAACCATGGCGGATAATCCACGCAGATGACAAACTGTGCATCCAACAACTTTTGCAATTCGTCTTTGACCATCAAGGCCACTGTTGGGTGCATCTTACGTAGTTTTTGCTTTATAGGCTTGATTGTCGGATCAAGCGTTAAATTATGCGTGACTAGCTATGGGTCTAGTCCTGGCATATCCCTGTATGACCATGCAAAAACCTCCTTCTTCTCTTTGAGAAGGGCAATGTAGTCGGCTTGCTCTTTGGGGGAAAGACTTACCCCCAGCTTGAGAATCTATGGATTCATTGGATCTGTGCCGATATCTACGTCAGTCATCTCCTCGACTGACATGTGGGATCCGTCCTCCAACTGATGTGGAGTCGGGATCAAATGGATATCATTAGCTGAGTTTAGATCTACGTTTGGAACCTCGGGTTCCTCTTCAGCTTGAAAAATATCCTGAGTTGTCCTTGGGGTAAAATGAGGCATTTCACCGAAAGGCCAATACTTGATGGTGATAAAGGTGAATTGACGCGATCCCAATCGATGGCATCTATGTCTAGATGCAATGACCATGCTGGATCGACCGGATTGCGGATGGGTGCGGTCAAATCAATGGAGATCATGTGGATGGAATGAATTTGGTCTCCATTACCGTAGGTATGATACCTTGAACATTTTGGATGCTCCCTATACTCTGGATCTGGCTCTAGGGGAACGGGCACGAACAGATCGGCCCTATGTGCTAATAGGAAGACAGGGTCTTCTCTTGGCATTGATGTCATTATAGGGTCACGAGGTGGACGGTGCTCATCGTAGATTTGGAGCCATGGATCCAACACTTGGTCCCACCCTACTGGGTCTACATACCACTCATGCCCTAACCTTATGCCTAATTGTCCCATTAGATCTTCATGAGTTAAAGGGTGATTGTGCCATCGCGCATGATTGAGATAGTCCATCTCAGTCTCATATTTTGAATCACCATCGGAGATCAAAAAATGTTCATTTTCTTCAACCATTGCTTGCGACGTTGAGGGTTCTCCTTGTTCCAACAAATTAATCTAGTCCCATTGCGGTTGTTCCACTCTTGGTGGAGGGACCTGATTCTCTTGACACTGTATTGACTCAACTGGAACCTCTAAGGGGAACAACTTCAAAAAGATGTTCGAACACCGTTTATGTTCTCTTTGGGGATTAGTGTCCGAACTTTCACCTCTCTCTAGCAAAGGAGAGGGATTACTGATGTTGCCAAGGGTGTTTGTTGACCATGGGAGGTAATCTCCCAATGTATATTCTGTATTTGGGTTGGCATAAGGATCTGATGCCAATCCACCCTTGTTGCCTATTTCTAGGCCTTGCATGTTTTCTACTAAGATGTCTAAGGGCAGGGGGTGGTTGAACCCTACTCCCGACTTATCATATGGCATCTGATATCTTGGTTGGCAAAGGACATGCATCCCTTGCTCATATCTGCCTAGCCTGTATCCATGCCAATTGCATTGGCCGAGATATCTTAGAGCAAAGTCCGGGTTTGACAGATAATTGATATTTTCAATGAAAGGCTCTTTGTCTTCATCCTTTTGCTTGCATGGTTCAAGACCATGATCAAGGCCCCCATACACAAAATTTGTCTAGTTTGGTGGGTAGCCTAGAGGAACAACTATCCCTATGGGAAGGCGAGGTCTCCCCATGTCCTGTACTGACTCTAATGCGGGCGTTGCCACAACATTCTGCACTAGATACTCCCCCAGGCTCGTACTGGCCATTTCAACAGTAATTGTTGATGCTTGGGAGGGAGGGAACGAGAGTCCTTCCTAAGTCCATTCCATGTTTGGTGGGTTAGGAGTCTCAGATTCCATTGTGCTAGGTGTTTCTTCTGTTGATACTGTTGATATTGTTGGCAACCCCTCTTCTAGGGGCTGAGCCTCTTCTAGGATTTGTTTTCCCTTGTCCTTCTTTTTAGCCATGACAGGTGGCATTGGTAGTGAAGGAGCAGATGATGAAGACTCACTTGGCTAGGATTTTGATGTTTTGGTCACCAGTGGTGCCTGCGGTATTGGACCCTGTTTAGATGGATTTAACTAGAAATCCAAATGCGTTGAAGGGAGGGTCGATTGAGGCATTAATTGCACCGCATTGCAATACTTGAAGGGTTCTAAGTCCATCGAGACTACATGTATTTCTCCTTCAAATGCATACTTTAGACACTGGTGAGCGATCGAAGGGACACACTTCATGTCCCTAATCCATGGCCACCCTAGTAGTATGTTGTAAGCCATCTCGCCTTCCAAAACATGGCACAATGTTGGTATTGTCTCTTGTCCTACCTGGACAGGCAGAATAATTATGCCGACTGTCAAGCATATTGCATCGTTGAAAGCTCGCAGTGTGTATGTGGAGGCTATGATATGAGAGGCTGACAACTTTAGATGTTTTAAGGCTACAGTGGTAATGATGTTACTGGATGAGCCAGTATCTACCAACACTCTCTTGTACGGGATCCCGTTGACCCGCACGATAACGTGCAGGGGTGGATTTGCCATGTCATTTGATATTGTTTTAACTTCATCCTCTCTGAAGGTAATGACCGGCTCCGTACATCATTTCACATGTCCCACGAAGTTATTGAAAGAATTTGCTTCGTGAGGCTGTAACTCGATGGCTTTCAGAATTTCCATAAGAGCTTCTCTATGGGGTGTTGACTGTTGAATAAGCTCGTAAATGGAAAGCCTAGCCAATGTGGTCCGCAAACTCTGCGTGAGTTTGGTCCGTATCGTGACCTCGGGTCTAGGAGAAGGCAACTACACAGGGTGTTGTTGAGGCTGCGACGTTGTTGGAACTTCCTTTGTAGCTACCTTGGGGGCAACTCCTGGGTACTTTTTGTTCCTGGTCACTATGCTGATCATTCCCACAAATCCTTGCATGGGAAGATTTTGTCGCACCTCATTGACCTGAAGAGGTTTTTCCTGTGCCTCGTGGGCAGGCAAAGGGTCCTTGAATACCCCCATCTATTGATTATTTGGCACTATGGGGTTGTCCACGGCCAATGTTTTGTTATCGATCAAATCTTGGATTAATCCCTTGAATTTCCAACATCCATTCAGGTCATGTCCCCTTCGCCTATGGAATCTACAATATAATTCCTCTCTGTATCCCTTAGGCTTGGGAGCGTTAGGATCTACGATTTGGATTTCTGGAAGGGTGACTAAATTTGCCATTGACAAGCGATCAAATAGGGAGTCCCTGGACTCCGCATAAGGGGTGAATTGTCGCCTAGGGTGACGCTGCTGATTTTGCTCCTATTTTTTATTATCTCTTTCATAACTAGGAGGCACTGCTTGGTAATTAGCTTTTTGGGGCTGTATTTCTTGCACAGGCTTGGGGACATTTATTGCAACTTGATTAACCATAGTGGGTTGTGATTGCGTAGTCCCGGTCTTAGTGGTTTTATTCCACTCTTTATTTTTAGGCTTGGCGATTGCGCCCTCACCTATTTTGATCTCTTCTATAACTCTGGCTTGTGCCAAAGATTCTTCTAGGCTGGCATATTGCTGCAGCAGCAATAGCCTAGAGATTGATTTTAGACAACTCCGTGCAAACATCTATGTGAGGTCAGACATAGGGGGAAGGTAGGGTAGCTTAGAAAGCAAAGCCCTCCATCGATTCCCGTATGCTACCATTGTCTCTTCCTCATATTGCCTGAGGCTGGCCAGATCACTCAATGATGCCTTCTTATTTGTGTTGAAGGCAAAGCGTTCAAGAAACACATCTACTAATTGATCTAGGTTGTTTATACTATGTTTTGGTAATTGTGTGAACCAATCCGAGGTAGGGCCTACGAATGTGGTTATGAATGTCCTAAGCAACAATGCATCATTATCTTGAATGTCGAAGCATTGGCTCAAGAATCTTGTGACATGTTCTTGTGCATCCTCTTCACCTTTAAAGACTGCCAATTGAGGCAACTTGAAATGTTTAGGGTAAAGAGGTGTGGGCACTGAGGGATGCACTGGATGACTGCAGAGTTGACGTAACGTGGGCTTTTGATGCCCAGAAGCTTTTGTCTCCACAGACTCCAAATGCTCTAATAGCGCTTTGTATGCATCGAAAGATTTTATTTCTTCCTCTTTTGTTTGCTCCCGTTGTGAGTTATGGGAGACTGGAGGCCTATGGGGGGGTGGTCGAATGGCAGCCCTCCCGCCTTGATGGGGCATTTTGGCCCATTCTATTTCTTGTTCATACTCCTCATAAACTTCTTGAGGAGTCTCTGGGCGAGACCTATGACCCTGATTGAGTCCCCGCTGAGGGTACCCATCATTGTTTCGGGGAGTGGCCTCCCTCTCGGGTCTATAAGGTCTCGGAGGCAAAGCTTGACGAGGTCACGGAGACCTGTCCTACACCAAAGGGTTGTGCCTCTCATATTGTTCTGCTTTTTGGGTGCGAGGGGTTGGCACCCTCTCAGGGAGTTTATAGCACAACTCATCCACTTTGCGCTGCATGCGCTCTTTATTAAGGTGGTATAAGTACTCTAACTCCTGATGACCTTGCTCAAGCTACGTGATTCGGGCTTGGCGGGTGGCATGTTTGGCGACTGTTGGGTCAATTTGGTCCGCCCTATTTTGCTCAGGAGGTTTGAATGTTTCTCCTATGTGTTTGCCTTGATCTTGATGATCTAAAATTTTAATGGGTCGCTTCCCTCTGTCGAGGTAGGTGACATTTACTTGAGGCTCTGGCCTCGATGGGTGACCATGATATCTAGCAGGTGCAAAAACGCAAGGTTCTTGTGCTGTATGTTGTTCTCGAGGAATGCGATGGTCTTCCTCATACTCCCTTTCATGGGTGTGAAAGGGGCTGTGGAGAGCCCTGCGCTCTAGGTTTTGTCTTTCTATTCTAATGGGAGGCAAAGAAGAGGTACCGTATTCACGCTGTCTCTCCTCATGGACACTGTGCCTCTCTAGTGCTTCATCGCACTGTGGCCACTCAGATCTAGCCTCAAAAGGTGGTTTTCTATTTACATTGAGATCTACATGTAAAGCTTCTTCCCGAAAGGGGCTGTGTTGAATGGGCAAACTCCACAGAGGAGGGTCCCAATAATTCCTTCTTGATGTGGCCTGATGTGGACTCTCTTGTAGGCCAGACCGCCAAGGCGGTATGGCCAAGTCCTCAGGGCTAAAGCGAAGGCGACCATCACCCTCTCTTTGTGCACCTTCCGTAGTGTTTGCCCTTGATTGGGCTTGGCTATAGGTGTACACCATTGTGGTGCTTCTCTACTAGCTAAGAAGATTTTTATCTCGTTTATGATGATTTTTCTTTTTTTTTACACTAAGCAGAAATGAACACACACATACACAAACAATGATTATCTCTTTTAAAGATTAATGGTGTGTCCTAAACTGGTTTAGTGCATTTTGATGTTTTGTTTTGTTTTTGAAAGTTTTGAAGAATGTTTAAATGCATAATGTTGGCTCATATGACTCCCATAGATGGTCGCCCCTTCAATATACCATTGTCGGACCGATATACCAACCTCTCTATATACCCGCCCTTACGAGAGGGAAACTATAGGTACGTGAGAGCAGATGGTACGTGGAACATAGGTGGTACGAAAGGGGGATTGTCCTATTAATGACACCTACCATAGAAGACTTATCCTCGCACGCATGGGAATCACCCCAGCAACACTCGGTAAGCTTTCATTAGGATTTACGCCTAACAACAGTGACAATCGGGGTGATGGATGCAAAATCAAGCCAAGGTGGTGATGAAATCCACCGATGGTCTTGATCAAGGGCTAGGGTTTTACGACCAGCTCCTTGGTTTAATTTTACCATGTGATGTGTGTGGGGTTCATTTTATTTAATGAAAATGAAACAAGCATAAACAAATTTCCCTAAGCAAGTAAAAGTTGACAAAAAAATAGAAACAAAAAATAATAATAATAATAATAAAAAAAATGATAGGTACAGTTTTGGAACCTTACCTCTTTTCTGCTCAAATTGGCTGTCTTTTCCGCCCAAATCGGCTATTTCTGATTCGGCCCGGTACCTTTAAGCACAAAAACATAAATTTCAATCAGATTCTGAATCTAAAAAAAAAATAGGGGACATCGTCCCACCGTGATCACAACTGAAAGCATGAGATTTCGGAAATAAAAAGAAACACTAATTGCTGCAATGTAAACTAACTAGCTTGATGCATGAAATAAAATGGATATAATCGAATCAAAACCAACGTAAAAAGAGAAAGCAGGAGCACAACCCTTTTTATTAATGTGATTCCAACTCGATTACAATACATCTCCTCCCTTTTTAGGGGCTAGGAGAGTTAGCATGTTTCCATTACAAAAAGTGAGTAGTGATCTTCTTTCCGCATGCCCACATTTGAAACAGGCGGGCCAAAGTGTTGCCGCCGCTTATGCTGATGAATCCTTGCTTCTCACTGTTTATCCTGCATTCAGAGACACAATGACATTGTTAGTAGCACCTGTTGCAAGGAAGAAGAACTTGTTTTCTAAAAAAAATGATAAAAGATACATGTAAAATATTAGCCAAATCGATGAGTAAAATGATTTTAAACGACCTACACATTTGATAGAAAACATTAAACTTTACCAGAGGGTCATTGTCATTGAAACAGTTAGTCGATTTGTTCTTGATTGTAATTCGTCCATCGGCAAGACGAATTCAACTGTTATTTGTTCGACTGTTTAACGCGAATTTGACTGTGTTAAGACACCGAATCAATGTTGTTACCTGCAGGTTAGTGAGACAACAAAAATGACAAAAGCATGATATTATTTGATAAACGTCTTCTGAGATCCATATTGTGAACTATGTAAATAGCATAAAGCGTAATGTGAAATAAACACATGATAATGAAGAAGACTTATAATAGGCATCTATGTGAGGCTCTTATTTCACTTGCTAATATTCATAATTATCTTATGACTATGTCGAATAATAAGTTCCCTAGTCTTGATGGCTGTCCCTATGAGTTTGTAAATCCACTTTGAAGTTTACTAGGCCTGATCTACTCGATGTCTATAATGAAGTGTTACCCAACAAATTTTTGGTAGTATTATCAATTGTAGAAAAATTAAGTTCATTTCCAAAGTGGGTAATCTTGAGCTTTCCACCAGTTGGAGATCTATTACTCTTCTTAGTGTTTCTTATAAGATCTTGTCCAAGGATTTACCTCTTTATATTTGGAATATTGTGATTATTAGACCAGAGTAGGCAAGTTTCATTAAAGGGTATTATATCTTGGAAAATCTTATTGTTATCTAGGAAGGTTTAAAATGGGCACGTGTCTCTGGCCAAAAGTCACTTTTATTTAAGATCAACTTTGATAAAGCTTATGATCGTATTAAGTGGTCTTTTATTCTTACCATTCTCAAAGTTTTTGGGTTTGGAAGTTTTTTTATTAAGGTCATCAATATGTTGTTTGTGGATGCTTCGATTGGTCTTACTATTAATGGGCATAAGTTAGAAGATTTTGGTTCTTTTGTTCTATTCAATAGAGCTATCCTCTGGCCCCCTCGCTTTACATCCTCCTGACTAAAGCTTTTGGTTATCTTCTTGTCAATCAAGCATCCAAGAGGTTGATTAAAGAATTTTTTTTTTTTTTTTTCTGACATGTCCACTAAGATTATTAATGGGTATTTTATGAATGATTCTTTTCTCACTATTAGTGAGGATGATTTTTATGTTTTAACTACTTTGGCTTGTCTAGACACTTTTTATAACACCTCTGGTTCCAACATCCAATGGTCTAAATCTCTTTGTTTTTGCCTTTCTTCTACTGCTTTGCCTGCTTGGCTTAGACATTTCTCGTGGCATTGGCTTTAGAGGGATGAAAATTTTAAGTTATTAGGAATTCCTTTTGGTTTTGAATGTTCGCTTCAAACTCTGGTAATATGTTATTGATATAATTAAAAAGAAGATTTCCTATTGACCTCGCATACCCTTTCTCTTGCTATAAATTTTATGTTTACACTAAGATTCTTGTTGCCACCCATGTTTACTATTCCTCCTATTGGGCCCTTTCTATGAATTTTTATAATAAGTTGTCTAGAACCCTTAGGGATTTTATTTAGGCCAAGGGGAAGAATTTGAATGGTTTTCAATGGGTTTCTTAGGATATTTGTTGCATGCCTACCGATAAGGGTAGGGTGGATATCATTGACATCTATAGGCAAAGCATTTCTTTGTGTCCTAATTAGGTGGTTAAATCTATTGAAGGCCCTAAAACTTGGAAGATTTTAATTCACCATTGTATCTCTTTAGGATTATCTTATGGGCATAAAGCTTGGAGTAATATTGGCCTTCACACTCTTATCGTCACTTCTGCTTTGGTTAAGATTCATGGTTCCTTTGTTGTTAAAAGTATCTGGTAGGCTTTTGAGGTGGTGAAACCTCATCTTCACTAGATTGGTGATGGTTTTCATTCAATTCTTAGAATATCTGGTGGTCTCCTATTTTGTATAACTCTTCAATACTTCTTACTTATATTCTAGGGGTTAAATATTTGAGGCTATTTCACAAAGACATTTGCTTTATTAAATATTTAGTGCATTCTTAGGATTGGATTCCTTAGCCCGACCTCAAGCATAAATTTAATCTTAAAAACCGAGATCTTCCTCCTATTCTTAAGATCTTGGAGCTTATGCCTGATGTCATTTTGCATAATCTCGACCTTCAATCCTCGAGTTCCTCATGGAGGGATTGACATTGGAAACTATATACTCCTTTCAAGAACTACTTTTCTTCCTTGCTTTATCAACTTCTTAGTCCTTTTTCCTTTGGTATTGATAAGCTTAATGAGATATGGTAGACACACTCCTCCTACTTAGATTGCTCGTTTGAACCGTATCTAGCTAATCTTGAATCTAAGATCACCTTTTTTCTCTGGTCTCTTATTTATCAAGGTCTTCCTATGGGAGAGAGGCTTAGTAGAGTTGGTATTCCTAATACTAAGTGTCCTATTTGAGGTCATTTTGAAACATTTAAGCATTTGTTTTGGTTTTGATCTTGTGCTTAGTCTTCCTAGGCTTAGATTCATTTATTTGTTGCATGCCTACTGATAAGGGTAGGGTGGATATCATTGACATCTATAGGTAAAGCATTTCTTTGTGTCCTAAGTGGGTGGTTAAATCTATTGAAGGCCCTAAAACTTGGAAGATTTTAATTCACCATCGTATCTCTTTAGGATTATGTTAAGGGCATAAAGCTTGGAGTAATATTGGCCTTCACACTCTTATCATCACTTCTGCTTTGGTTAAGATTCATGGTTCCTTTGTTGTTAAAAGTATCTGGTAGGCTTTTGAGGTGGTGAAACCTCATCTTCACTAGATTGGTGATGGTTTTCATTCAATTCTTAGAATATCTGGTGGTCTCCTATTTTGTATAACTCTTCAATACTTCTTACTTATATTCTAGGGGTTAAATATTTGAGGCTATTTCACAAAGACATTTTATTTATTAAAGATTTAGTGCATTCTTAGGATTGGATTCCTTAGCCCGACCTCAAGCATAAATTTAATCTTAAAAATTGAGATCTTCCTCCTATTCTTAAGATCTTGGAGCTTATGCTTGATGTCATACTGCATAATCTCGACCTTCAATCCTCGAGTTCCTAGTGGAGGGATTGACATTGGAAACTATATACTCCTTTCAAGAACTACTTTTCTTCCTTGCTTTATCAACTTCTTAGTCCTTTTTCCTTTGGTATTGATAAGATTAATGAGATATGGTAGACACACTCTACCTCCTACTTAGATTGCTCATTTGAACCGTATCTAGCATTCTAATATTGAATCTAAGATCACATTTTTTCTCTAGTATCTTATTTATCGAGGTCTTCCTATGGGAGAGAGGCTTAGTAGAGTTGGTATTCCTAATACTAAGTGTCCTATTTGAGGTCATTTTGAAACATTTAAGCATTTGTTTTGGTTTTTCTCTTGTGCTTAGTCTGCCTAGGCTTGGATTCACTTATTATTTAAACCTTTTCATCCTGAGTTCTTTAGATGGTAAATTATTATTTTTGGTGATAACAGTTGTTGGCCTGCTTATATTGTTACTCTATAGAATTTATTTCATGCAATTATTTTGTTTCAACTATGGAAATCGAGGAATGCTACTATTTATTCTGGAAATTTAATTTCTTTTAGCGTTTTTTGTTGTTACTGTTCAGATCCATTTGTAGGCTTGTAGGGTAGCAAATGAACTGGTGCATTTTAATTAATATTATCAAGTATTGTTAGTTTTATGTTCTTTGGATGACCAAATGATGCTTACATATACCCTTTTATCAGGTAGCGGATAACGTTGTTAGCGTTGGTGAAGTAGAAATCAAGAAAACAGAAGAAGAAGCAGGTGCATTTAATGAATCTTCAGTAGTTCTCCCTGATGGCAACCTTAACCTTGGCCCTTCTCCGCAGGTATAACATCATAGCTAGCTTGAAATGTTTTTTTTTTTTCTCAAATATAATGTTACATACTTATAGAGGAATTTAGGCTATGAAAGGCATTTGAGACCATGAACATACTGTGTACTGTTAAAGGATTAGAACATTGACTTCTTAATAGAGAACGTTTTTATTGAAAAAGCTATGGACCTTTCGACGTTGCTTCTTTATTTCATGTTCTAATTTTCATCATGGCTTTTTCAGGAGGAGGCTTGCCTAAACAACCCATCAAAGGAAGATGATAAAAGATTTATTACAATCGAAAGACAACCCTGGGTATGGCTATAAACATTGCTTGATTTTAGTTTTATGTGCTTTGGATGACCAAATGATGCTTACATATACCCTTTTATCAGGTAGCGGATAACGTTGTTAGCTACTGCGCTAAATGCAACAAAGAGTTCGGCTTCTTTTTTCGTAAGGTGATGTGTGCAACCAGTTTTTTCTTTCTTAGAATTTAATTATGTTCGAATTGTTGACAATAATTGCTTTGAATTCAATTATGTTCAAGGTATTGACAAAAAAAAAATATCTTTGATATTTTCAACCAGCATCATTGCAGAATATGTGGAAATATTTTCTGTGGAGAATGCTCCAGTGGAAAAATTCCACTAGATGGCAATCGACTTTCGCTGTATTAGAACGGAGATTTCAAACCAGAACGAGTCTGCAACAGATGTTTGGTAGGCATACCAGTTTTGTGCTCCAGTTATTATCTATTATGATTAATATATTCCGAGTTGTTAGATTCAACAAGCATCTCATTTGATAATTCTATGTTGTTATTAAGATCCCATCCACCAAATATCAACAGAATAACTGTTCAAATTTGTAGGGCTTGAATAAATGCAAACTTAGGCTGGTTGTCAACTTGCGTTTAATTTGTAGGGCTTGAATAAACGTAAAGCTAGGGTGTTTTTAAACTTGGGTTTGGTTTAGTGTATAGAGTTTACCCTAATGTTGACCATCAAATTTATTCGCGTAATATTGTGGAACCTGGTTTTGGAATTAAATTAACCAAATGTTTTAGTGAAGGTTCTTATTTTTTAAAAAATTTTAGGTTTGAACCTTAAAAAAAAAACTCTTATCATTATAATAAATTTACAACTACATATCACTTAAATGTTTATTCTAAAATAATTTCATAAGATACCTAATGGTTCATTGAATTATTTACATAAAAATAATCTTTATATTCATCTATTTTAATTGTATGTATAGATGATAGATAATCTAAATGAGTATTTAGTTTAATATTATATGCACTAAAGTAATAAATATATTTATTATATTAAATAATAAATATATTTGTAATTAATATATTTTATTTTTTAATAAGTTATGTGTGTTTTTTTTGTATACATAAAATAATTGGCAACTACCTTTCCTTTTTGAATAATTGATCACAGGGTCAAGTCACATTATTCTCAATAAAAACCACACACAAGTTATGCATGTTGTTAGGTCAATGAATATGTATCTATCATTTTATTAAAAATATTTTTTGTTTTCTTTTTTATCAAATAATGTTTTCAATCTTCCTCAAAATATGATGTTTTAAAAATTAGTTCTTTGACATCATTTTTATTAAGATATAAAGTCTCATTAGATCAATTGTCTTCTGATGTTTATGTTTTACTAAGATGAAGATTAACACCATGATTGGCTAAATTATTTGATACCTAATTTCCTTCTCTATAAAAAACTTATTAGAAGAGATTACCTCCAATAATAGATGATGAGCATCAACAATAATATTATTCTCTACCTAATCCCCATATCCATTTTTTGATAGAATTAATGGTAATTTATAAATCCCCTTCAATTAAAATATATTTCCAATCTTTTTCAATTATAATTTTAATAACTATAATGAGTGTTGTAGCCTCTATATAAATCTAACTGAGGAGAATTTTTCCTTCATTATATTAAAAACACCGCCTCCATGGACTTTTCTCAAATTTCTTCTCGAAGTACCATTAAAATTAATTTAGATAAATACATTTTTTTAAGGTTTCTATTTTACCATAGATCAAAGCAAATCCTTCACATTAATATTATTGTCATAGATGACTCATTTTCATGTGTATTCAAATCCTATAACTAAGTGGATAACACCTCTTTTTCCATACTTGAGACTTCTCATGACAAGCACCATATTTATAAATATTTTGCAAGAGTGGCAATAATATGATTACAAACTTGGGTATGACTAAGATTTATTTTAAAAATTTAATATTCCTTTCAAGTCATAAATATCCAATAAATAATGTTAGGACCAATCCTCCATTTGAAATAATTAATCTAACATTGCATCAACTCTTTCATTGTTAATTAATATAACATTTGTAGTATATTCAAATTTGGATGACATCATATGATAAATTTAATAAAATTTTAGTGATTCTCCAAAAATGAATCCTATTGGAAAGGTTTTTGTATTGGAGAATACAAAATATTGCATGATCCCTTGATATATGACGCAATTTAATCATGTATTTGAATACAAAGAAACATTACATTTAGAAATATATTTGGAGTAAAATGCTCACTTGGACACAGGTGGGAATTTTGATATGACAAAGATTATGATTGGTAATAAAAAAATATTCATAAAGGCTCAAACAATAAATTAATACAACTGACAAAGTGTGTTACCTTATCTGGTGAGAATTTCAAAGGATTGATGGCTAGACCATACTTTGTCCAATCCATATGTATGAGGTACAATGCTTTCAAAATGAAACATTTCTCGTTTTCACATGAATTTGCACAACAAAGTATTTGGTATTTGAAACCAAGTTTTAAGTTTTTAATGAGTAGGTTGTGGGTTCGATTCACATAGGTAAAACTTAGAAAAAAAGGTAAATAAATAATTTAAGATATTTTTTAGGGGGTAGAAAAGAAAGTTATTTTTAAATTCCTATTGTTTGAAGAAAAATATTTTGAAAGATAGAATATAGTAATTGGTGCATTTTTAATGGAATTTTTTAGAAATAAAAAGTAAGAAATTGACATTTAGAAAAAGGAATATTTTGACAAGGAGACTAACAATTTTATTCCACTCCATTTTTACCACATTTGTTATTATCATTGGAAATAAATCCTAAAATTGAGAAAATCTAGGTAAATAAGGACGGTGTGCCCACATATGAGAATTTCTATTTAAGTAGGTCATTGATAGGATGAATATTTTCAATACTACCTTTGTACCATGCATCAATCTCTCTCATATACCTTAAGGTCTATTTCATGTATGATCACATATTTAAAGAGGACTAGCTTTTTTCATGTACCAATGGGTATATCAAAAGGTTCAAAATATAGGATTGGTGGTATATATATAAAGGTACCATTTTGGAATATATAAGAAAATTTTTATGTGGCTATATAAAATATAGTTTTTATTGAATCACATTTACTAAACAGTCTAAATATTGCACCATGGAAGATAAAAACTAGAACAATACTAGTGGTAAAAAACTCTAGTATATGGTTGCATGTGATGAAACTTATCTTGAGGAGACTGTAGCTAGGCAAAAGTATGATGAAGAATATGCAAGAACACCTATGTTCATCACTTTTGGAGTGGTTTATGAAATACAACCACATATCAATAACATAGAAATATCAAAAGATGCATAGGATAAACTTTGCACAATATTTGAAGGAAGAAAAGAAGCCACAATCCTTCATCTATAATCTCAACTTCAAACATTAAGGGTTTAATATGGTGAGAGTATCGAGCAATTTATTTGAAGAATTATAGACTTGAAGTTAAATTTGAACACCATAGGAGAAAACATGGAAGATAAGCTCTTAGTCTCAATAGTACTTAAATATCTCCCTAAATCTTTTAGAACATTGGTGACATCTCTCCAAGCATCAAATAGAAGGGTATCATTTAAATAATCTGTAAACATTCTTCAACAATATGAAGTAGAAAATTAATTGATAGATGAGTTGTTCAATAATGCTCTTATCTCCACAAAGAAACCTTAAAAGGGTTCAAATGGTATTTTGACTTCATTTTTAGCACAAAAGTAACCTCAATGGAGGAGGAAATATTGTCATATTTATGAAAAAGGACATGAAACTAAATTTTGTAAATATAATACGATAAAGCATTTGACTCAATGTCATAGACCTCCTCAAAGGGAGCAATAGTTTCAATCACAACATCAACAAGGGTAATCTATACAAAGGCCACAATAACAAGGATAATATTAACAAAGACCACAATAACAAGGGTATATTTCATAATGTGAATCCAAGCTAGATTGTGAAGAAGAGTATAAAATAGCACATACGCTCCTTATGGCCAAGGAAGTGACAAAAGCAATAAATAAAGGGGATAGTAAACAAACCAAGAAAAAATGTAAAATTCAAAAGTACGTATCATCAAAATATAGTGAATATGAAGAGTTTTTAAAACTTAGGTTCTATTAATATTCAATTCTCAAAAACGTTGATGAAGGATACTTTGAAAATGGTGTAATAATATCTATTGGTGTAGTGAGAAGAATGTGAATGGATCTATTCACCCTTGAAATCCTTGAGGTGCAATGTAGAAAGAAAATAGAAATAATTGAAAAGTTGAAGGACAAGCCTATGATGATAGTTGTTTGTTCTCACGCAAGTGAACTTCTTCAAAGGATAAATTTTAGTTGTGATATTAGTGATTTGTGGCTCATGATGGTAGATGGTTGTGATGTAATATGGTTGAGCATGTTGAAGATAAAGTTATATATCTCCCAATGTATTGGTGCAATGGTGAGCATGAGGCCTCATTTTTTCGTAAGTGTAGATGAGGTTTTTTTATCCTTTTTTTGCTAACGTAAATGTACGCCTTCACCTTGGTTCACAGAGTTCAATTTCCATGTTGATAATGATAGAGTCTGTAAGCACCTTGATCAAGTTATGATGTTAGAGTAATAATTTTTTCCTTCTCCACCACCAATAATAAGATTGTGATGATCTAGGATCAATTCTTGCTGTTAGATCATTTCTCGATTTCCTTCTAGATTGAGTAGAGTGGTTTGCAATTCAATTTTCTATGTAATCAATTCTATTTAATTACTTATTTATTACAACACCTTGCCACAATTTTTATGATTGAGAGAATCTACAATTTATTACCTCGACCTCCTCATTCTATCAGTTAGATTTCTTGGTGGAAGTGTAGACACCAAAACATCAGCAATCCGATTATGTGACTACAAACACTGATCGCTTTGACAAACACAGCCCCCAGGGCAGCCCTCAGAGGTCAAACAGTGGTCCTAACCACTTTCATAGCAATTTTGTAAGGTCAAGAAGCAATTTGGCACATTCGGGCACTTTTTCCGATATTCGTCTCACCCAGTGACGAATACTAACTGGGATTCGTCTCACCCAGGGACAAATTCTGAAATCGTCTCTGGTCAGGATGAATTCCAGGTTTAACGGGCAAAAAGAAAAATGCCACCAAGTGGCAGCCAAGGATAGTCAATTATTGCCTCCTGCCATGCATGCGCATGTAGGTGGGTAGGTTGGTAGTTAGTGGACTGTCACAAGGGCAGTCATGGAAGCCCAAGTCAGGGAGGAGTCTCCTCCCTCTTGGGAAGGCATGGCCGCCACATGGCATCCCTGCATGCCCCTCCAAAGAGATCCCATGGGTCTATAAAATGGTGGAATTTCCCACCCAAAATAGGACAGATTGGAGGCGATTTCAAGCAACGAAGTGTTGTCCAATTGAACACCTATTTGCATCCTTTTGATTCACCTTCTCACATCCATTAATCTCTTTCACGAGGGAGGTTATTGGGTGGCTTTTGGAAGCGTGGATCTAACCCAAATCCAACACTTGACCACCTTACACCACCAATTTGCCGATACTCCAATCCTAAGAGGTTTTGGGCCCATCCCTAGTGGATTGGCATCGAAATCAAGTGCCAACAATGGGAGGCCCACTTGGGCACCCCCCGCATTTTCTAAGTTTTATTCTAAAGCATTCTAGATTATTTGTTCATATTGCATCTTACGTTATTCTGTTTAGTTAACTCATAGCTTCAATTCCATAGCATTTTGATCAGGTCTTATCATGCCTTTTGTTGCTTTGTTGTCTCACTAACTTGCAGGTGGCGATATCGAATTCCTGAGGATAGAGGCCAAATTGGGAGAATCCGACCATCTAGGTCATCCCAAAATGGCCCCAATTACATAACCCCTCTGTTTGTAGGTGTTTTGGAGGTCTCAAGAATCGACATTGGAGCGAGTATCATTTTGGATTTTCTAACACAGTAGAATTCGTCCCACCTAGGGACGAATAACAATCGAAATTCGTCCTGCCCAGGGACGAATTCTAGTTGAAAGCAGATTGGCCGACTGTTTCAATGGCAATAGCCCTCTGGTAATGTCCTCTATCTTCTGTCAAGTTTTTAGGTCATTTAGGTTTACTTTATTCATTATTTTAGACAATTGTTCATATGCATCTGTTAGCAATTTTGAAGCATGAATTTTCCTTTTTATCACAGGTGCTACTAACGCCTTGTTTGTTTCTTTGATTGCAGGAGGAGCAACAAGAAGTGAGGATTCATCGGTGTAAGCGGTGGCAACATTTGGCCCATCCATTTCAAACGTGGGCATGCGAAAGAGGGATCAATGATCAAGATTGTAACCGAATCCACTTAACGCTCCTAGCCCCTAAAAAGGGAGGAGGAGATTTTGTAACCATGGTTAAAGAGTTTAATAAAAGGGCTGTGACTTCTCTTTAAATTCTTGTAACTGATTTCGATCAATTTGCCTCTTTCGTTTAATGCATTTCGTATTCTAGGACTTAAGCGTTATTTTGATTTGAATGCATCGAAGTAGTTTTTATTTCTAAAAAGCTTTCGAAATCTCATGCTTTCAGTGGCGATCACGGTGGGACTCTGTCCCCTGGTTTTGAGATCAAATAACTGATCCTTGTTTTGTTTTGTGCTTGACAGGTACAAGTTTTTAAAGTAGACTGTTATTTGTCTCTAACTGTGACAAATACCTGACTGTAATTCGTCTGACCCTGAGACAAATTTTAAATTTGTCTCTGGCAGGGACAAATTCTATTCTGTAATTCGTCTTACAGAGGGACAAATTCATGTCTGTAAGTTTTCAGAGCTGAAGATCAGAAACAGCAAGTTCGAGCAGAAAATAGGTAAAGTTGCAAACTGTCTTTGTCATTTTTTTTGCTTTTTTGCTTTCATTTTCTGTCAATTCTTGCGTGCTTAAAGAAAATAGTGGTTGATTGCATGTTTCATTTTTCTAAGTAAAATAAACCACACACACATCACGTGGCACGTTTTAAACCAAGGAGCTGGTCGTAAGACCCCAGCCCTTGAGCAAGTCCAACGATGGGTTCATCACCACCTTGGCTTAGCTTTGCATCCATTTCCCCGATTGTCACTATTGTTAGGCGTAAATCCTGATGAAAGCTGATCGAGTGTCGCTGGGGTGATTCCCATGCACGCGAGGATAAGTCTTCTATGGTAGGTGTCATTAACAGGACAATCCCCATTTCGTACCGCCTATGTTCCACGTACCATCTGCTCTCATGTACCTATAGTTTCCCTCTCATAAGGGCGGGTATATAGAGAAGTTGGTATATCGGTCCGGAAATGGTATATTGAAGGGACGACCATTTATGAGAGTCATATGAGCCAACATTATGCATTTAAACGTTCTTCAAAACTTGCAAAAACAAAACAAAACATCAAAATGCACTAAACCAGTTTAGGACACACTATTTAATCCTTAAAAGAGATAATCACAGTTTGTGCATGTGTGTGTTCATTTCTGCTTAGTGTAACAAAAAAAAAAAAATTAGAAAAATCATAAACAAAGATAAAAATCTACGTATTTTGTCACTCGCTCCAAAAAGCTCCAAGGATTCCCGCAATCGCTTGGTCATCCCCAAAAGGCCCCAAAGGTGTCCATGAACCCTTTGGTCAACCAAGAGCACCCCAAAGGTGCCCATAAGTGATGCAGGAGCATCCAACAAAATATGGGAAATTTAATTTTTTTCCCTAAATTCTAGTGCATCTTGTCGGGGCCATAACTTCTCAACCGTAGCTCCGATTGACATGAAATTTTATAGGGAGTTAGTTGGAAGAATTTTAAACAAATACAACTTCGTAGAGTTGTATTTACCCAAAAAACCAGTTTTTTGGGCCAAATTCCATCATCTAGTGCCCCGAAATTAGGTTTTAAAATTGCTCACCTATTTTTTTGGGCTTTTTGAGCTATTCGGAGGTCAATATATCCTAATGTATTTAGAGTTAGGACTTGAAACTTCATTTTTGTCTTATATATTGTAATAGGGATGCGCATGCCAGTTTTGGGCCCCATATGACTCATTTTCAATTTTAGGGTTTTTAGAAAGACATCGTTATGGTGCTCACCCGTAGCCAAGCCCAATCACGGGCGGATGCTATGGGGAATATCCAAGGAGGCTCAAGTCACCTCTGGTATAGCCCCAAGGATTTTAATGTATCAAGAGTTTTCGTAATTCAGTCATCATTTTACTTTTTAGCTACGTAATGTACCGAGTCAGACAGATTTTACGAAGGTAGAGTTACACTCAAAATACGCCTTGTTACGTAACATCCCAACACAAATTAAAACACATAAAAATTCCCAAGTTGTGTGACCAAAAGATGAAACCTGCACAGTAATCCAGGTCACCATAAGCAAAATAGTTATCTTGCTCATCCCCCCGTGCGAATGGTTCCAGAATGCTGAGAATTCACAAAAGGACAAGCTCTTTCCTATCCATTCACCTCCGTATACAGTGGTTTTCACCACTACCACATTCCAATCATAGTTGGTTCCCAAAGTTGTAAGGATTTGTACTAGACATCCATGCCAAGGATGGGTAGTCATCCCCAAGACCTAAAAGGATCAACGCCATTCACGAACAAAATTCCAACAAATAATCATCCTAACACTTTCCATTCACCTTTGGTATCCAAGTTGTAAGTATTCGTACTATCCGCCCCTAACCATGATGGGTAGTCATCCCCAAGGCCTAACAGATCAATGCCCTTGCTCCATAATCTCCATCACCCCCTTGGTTCCCAACGTCGTAAGGATTCGTACTATACGTCCCTACAAAGGATGCATAGTCGTCCCCAAGGCCACAAGGATCAAGGCCACTCACAATCCCAAACTCACAATACTAAAAATACAAAATCAAATAACAGTGGTTATCACCACTATTCAAAATCCTTGCTCAAAAAGAATTAATAGAAAATAAACAGTGATTTTCATCACTATATAGAAGAGCAACTTTCCAAATCATTCAGCCAACAAATCTACTGAACTTGAATCCCTGGAATTCTCAGTATTCAAAAACCATCTAGGTGATCCTCATTATAGGTTTGGTTGATAACCTATCTGGCAATGGTGGTATCCTACCCGCATGACGATATGTCTGTCACATTCGCTTTGCGTATGTGCAGACCAATGTTTGCATAAGGATGAGTTAGCTTATGGTATCATGGATAACACCGCAGATTAATCTAACTAAATACAAAAAAGGATTTAGTGGAGCTAATTAGGTGATCCTCAGTACAGGTTTGATTGAAAGCCCATATGGCACTGGCGGTATCCTGATAAATACCACATAAATGAACTCAATTGCACACACAGGGATGTGAAATAGCTTGGTCAAAAACAAGTCTGATTCATACCTTGTTCAAAAGTCTTGTAAGATAAAGTACAGTCATGGCTAGTAAGTTAAAACCATCTGAGTCTCATAAAACCTTAGCTACATTTCTAAACCAACTGCGCTATTTTTCATCCTTGCAATACCATCAGAAAATACAAAAAAAATAAAAACCACATGTATACATACAAAGTCATGCATCACAGCAATCGCCTAAAAGACAAAATAATAGAGTTCTAAACAGTCTATGGTGCCATAGCCAAACACCACAAAGTCCATCCATCCATTTCATTTCTGCATATCACATACATTTGCATTCATCACAACATATGCATCCATCAAAATAAATCAACATACAACAATCGCATTTATCATACCATATGCATCCATCAATATAAAGTAGTATGCATCCATCAACATCAATCATTATGCATAATATAATATCATGACATATACACAAAGAAAGAAAATCAAAACAACAAAAACATCACAAAAATGCAACACAAAAACATAACAATAAGCATTGCCAGACACAAGTGCTCTTGCACTTAACCTCTTGGCATAAAAAAAATCGATGTCGGGGCTTAAATTATCACTCTCCTACTTCCCCAAGAAGGCTACCATAGCCGGACCGCTCCACGGGAAGACGGATTGTCGACAATTTCACCCCCAAATGGCATCACAAATGGGTCAAAGCCCACTAAAAAACAACAAGAAAATCAAAACAACAAAAACAACAAATAAATGCAACACAAAAACATAGCAATAAGCATTGCCGGACACAAGTGCTCTTGCACTTAACCTCTTGGCATAGAAAATCGATGTCGGGGTTCAAATTTTCACTCTCCTACTTCCCCAAGAAGGCTACCATAGCAGGACCGCTCCACAGGAATATGGATTGTCGACAATTTCACCCCCAAATGGCATCACAAATGGGTCAAAGCCCACTAAAAAAACAAGAAAATCAAAACAACAAAAACAACAAATAAATGCAACACAAAAATAAACAGCAATAAGCATTGCCGGACACAAGTGCTCTTACACTTAACCTCTTGGCATAGAAAATCGATGTCGGGATTCAAATTTTCATTCTCCTACTTCCCCAAGAAGGCTACCATAGCCGGACCGCTCCACGGGAAGACGGGTTTTTGATGATTTCACCCCATTATGGCATCACCAAAAGGGTTTTTACCCACCAAAAATAGGTCCAAATGTCAAGAAATTGCACGTGCTTAAACGATAAAATATCTAAAGGCACCCTTGCACAAGTCATCTTGGGTCAAGCGACTCGTCGCTTTTCTCATGAAGGTCATTCCCTCATCGATTCGTCGCTTGAGGGGGTAGTCACACTTAGTCACCAATCAACAAGCACACACCTAATTAAGGAAAATGACATGCATTCAAAGAATCACTGACAAAGACAATTACGCTCCTGCTTGGGGCAATAAACAAGCAACAATCAAATTGATCAAACACTTGGCATTCGTGAATCATGAACACAAGGTTCCCCTGTGGACAAAAGGTTGCGCCCTTTGCCTAATCATGACTGATCAATGTCCAAGCTCAAGTCACACCTCACCAAAATAGGTTAATACTTGAAATCAAACTCCTTAGCTCGTCAGAAGCAAGGATTCAAGAATGCACACCCTTTCCATGCTTGGGGCATCAAAATTTGATTAGGTTACCAAGAAACCCTAATCATTAGTGCTTTGGCTATCTATTTTTGCTACATCGCATCCCAAAAAGGGGCATCTGTAGACACCAAAACAACACCAATCCGATTATGTGACTACAAACACTGATCGCTTTGACAAACAAAGCCCCCAGGGCAGCCCTCAGAGGTCAAACAGTGGTCCTAACCACTTTCATAGCAATTTTTTAAGGTCAAGAAGCAATTTGGCACATTCAGGAACTTTGTCCAGTATTCGTCTCACCCAGGGACGAATACTAACTGGGATTCGTCTCACCTAGGGATGAATTCTGAAATCGTCTCTGGTCAGGACGAATTCCAGGTTTAACGGGCAAAAAGAAAAATGCCACCAAGTGGCAGCCAAGGACAGTCAATTATTGCCTCCTGCCATGCATGCGCGTGTAGGTGGGTAGGTTGGCAGTTAATGGACTGTCACAAGGGTAGTCATGGAAGCCCAAGTCAGGGAGGAGTCTCCTTCCTCTTGGGAAGGCATGGCCACCACATGGCATCCCTACATGCCCCTCCAAAGAGACCCCATGGGTCTATAAAATGGTGGAATTTCCCATCCAAAATAGGACAGATTGGAGGCAATTTCAAGCAATGAAGTGCTGTCCAATTGAACACCTATTTGCATCCTTTTGATTCACCTTCTCACATCCATTAATCTCTTTCGTGAGGGAGGTTATTGGGTGGATTTTGGAAGCATGGATCTAACCCAAATCCAACACTTGACCACCTTACACCACCAATTTTCCGACACTCCAATCCTAAGAGGTTTTGGGCCCATCCCTAGTGGATTGGTGCCGAAATCAAGTGCCAACGATGGGAGGCCCACTTGGGCACCCCCCGCATTTTCTAAGTTTTATTCTAAAGCATTCTAGATTATTTGTTCATATTGCATCTTACATTATTCTGTTTAGTTAACTCATAGCTTCAATTCCATAGCATTTTGATCAGGTCTTATCATGCCTTTTGTTGCTTTGTTGTCTCACTAACTTGTAGGTGGTGATATCGAATCCCCAAGGATAGAGGCCAAATTGGGAGAATCCGACCATCTAGGTCATCCCAAAATGGCCCCAATTACATAACCCCTCTGTTTGTAGGTGTTTTGGAGGTCTCGAGAATCGACATTGGAGCAGTATCATTTTGGCTTTTCTAACACAGTAGAATTCGTCCCACCTAGGGACGAATAGCAATCGAAATTCGTCCTGCCCAGGGACGAATTCCAGTTGAAAGCAGATTGGCCGACTGTTTCAATGGCAGCAGCCCTCTGGTAATGTCCTCTATCTTCTGTCAAGTTTTTAGGTAATTTAGGTTTACTTTATTCACTGTTTTAGACAACTATTCATATGCATCTGTTAGCAATTTCGAAGCATGAATTTTCCTTTTTGTCACAGGTGCTACTAACGCCTTGTTTGTTTCTTTGATTGCAGGAGGAGCAACAAAAAGTGAGGATTCATCGGCGTAAGCGGCGACAACATTTGGCCCGCCCATTTCAAATGTGGGCATGCGGAAGAGGGATCAATGATCAAGATTGTAACCGAATACACTTAACGCTCCTAGCCCCTAAAAAGGGAGGAGGCAATTTTTTAACCGTGGTTAAAGAGTTTAATAAAAGTCCTGTGACTTCTCTTTAAATTCTTGTAACTGATTTCGATCAATTTGCCTCTTTCGTTTAATGCATTTCGTATTCTAGGACTTAAGCGTTATTTTGATTTGAATGCATCGAAGTAGTTTTTCTTTCTAAAAAGCTTCCGGAATCTCATGCTTTCAAGAAGGAGGTGATTGTTCATACTACCTCTTTCATGTGGTATTTTGGAAAACATGTGGCACATGTCAAAAAGCGTGCTCATCTGGATGTTACAAGAGAGTATCAACAAAATTTATCTTTGCTATAAAATGATTCGTACGACCAACAATTATAAGCTAGGATTAAAGGTTTTCACCACCAGCTTATGCTCCATGAACAACATGAAGCTATGGGATCTTAGATTTGGGCTCATATGCATTGGTTGAGGGTGGGTGATCACCCATCCAAAGCATTTTTTAAATATCTTCATCTAAGTAGACTAGAATCTAGATCAAGGCTATTCAAGCATCTCATGATAGGCTAACTTCTCTTCCTGATATCACATCGGCCTTTGTGGATCATTATAAGCTTGTATTCCAAGCGCAACAAGATTATCTAAAATGTCAAATAATCCAACACTGTCTTGATGTTTTTTTTTCTAACATGGTGGAATCGGTAGCCGCCACAAATCTGGGCAGGCTGTCTAGCTTTTATGGCCGCTACACAGATCTTCATGCAGTCCGCCCCTATAACCGCAATTCCACAATCATTTTAAACATTTTACGCCGCTGAAAGCACGAAGAAAGGAACAAGTGTTCATTCCGATGAGGATTGAGATTTGAACCTTGGACCTCCGCCCCCCTTATGGGATAAAATGTCTTGATGTTTTTCCTTCTAAGTTATCTACTTATAATAGGCATCTATGTGAGGCTCCTATTTCACTTGCTAATATTCATAATTATCTTATGACTATGTCGAATAATAAGTTCCCTAGTCTTGATGGCTTTCCCTATGAGTTTGTAAATCCACTTTGAAGTTTACTAGGCCTGATCTACTCGATGTCTATAATGAAGTGTTACACAACAACTTTTTGGTAGTATTATCAATTGTAGAAACATTAAGTTCATTTCCAAAGTGGGTAATCTTGAGCTTTCCACCAGTTGGAGATCTATTACTCTACTTAGTGTTTCTTATAAGATCTTGTCCAAGTATTTAGCTCTTTATATTTGGATATTGTGATTATTAGACCAGAGCAGGCAAGTTTCATTAAAGGGTATTATATCTTGGAAAATATTATTGTTATCTAGGAAGGTTTAGAATGGGCACGTGTCTCTGGCCAAAAGTCACTTTTCTTTAAGATCAACTTTGATAAAGCTTATGATCGTATTAAGTGGTCTTTTATTCTTACCATTCTCAAAGTTGTTGGGTTTGGAACCTTTTTTATTAAGGTCATCAATATGTTGTTTGTGGATGCTTCGATCTGTCTTACTATTAATGGGCATAAGTTAGAAGATTTTGGTTCTTTTGTTCTATTCAATAGGGCTATCCTTTGGCCCCCTCGCTTTACATCCTCGTGACTAAAGATTTTGGTTATCTTCTTGTCAGTCAAGCATCTAAGAGGTTGATCAAAGATTTTTTTTTTTGATATGTTCATTAAGATTATTAATGGGTATTTTGTGAATGATTATTTTCTCACTATTAGTGAGGATGATTTTTATGTTTTAACTACTTTGGCTTGTCTAGACACTTTTTATAACACCTCTGGTTCCAACATCCAATGGTCTAAATCTCTTTGTTTCTGCCTTTCTTCTACTGCTTTGCCTGCTTGGCTTAGACATTTCTCGTGGCATTGGCTTTAGAGGGATGAGCATTTTAAGTTATTAGGAATTCCTTTTGGTTTTGAATGTTCGCTTCAAACTCTGGTAATATGTTATTGATATAATTAAAAAGAATATTTCCTATTGACCTCGCATACCCTTTCTCTTGCTATAAATTTTATGTTTACACTAAGATTGTTTACACTAAGATTATTTTTGCCACCCATGTTTACTATTCCTCCTATTGGGCCCTTTCTATGAATTTTTATAATAAGTTGTCTAGAGCCCTTAGGGATTTTATTTAGGCCAAGGGGAAGAATTTGAATGGTTTTCAATGGGTTGCTTGGGATATTTGTTACATGCCTACCGATAAGGGAAGGGTGGATATCATTGACATCTATAGGCAAAGCATTTCTTTGTGTCCTAATTGGGTGGTTAAATCTATTGAAGGCCCTAAAACTTGGAAGATTTTAATTCACCATTGTATCTCTTTAGGATTATCTTATGGGCATAAATCTTGGAGTAATATTGGCCTTCACACTCTTATCATCACTTCTGCTTTGGTTAAGATTCATGGTTCCTTTGTTGTTAAAAGTATCTGGTAGGCTTTTGAGGTGGTGAAACCTCATCTTCACTAGATTGGTGATGGTTTTCATTCAATTCTTAGAATATTTGGTGGTCTCCTATTTTGTATAACCCTTCAATACTTCTTACTTATATTCTAGGGGTTAAATATTTGAGGCTATTTCACAAAGACATTTGCTTTATTAAATATTTAGTGCATTCTTAGGATTGGATTCCTTAGCCCGACCTCAAGCATAAATTTAATCTTAAAAACCGAGATCTTCCTCCTATTCTTAAGATCTTGGAGCTTATGCCTGATGTCATGCTGCATAATCTCGACCTTCAATCCTTGAGTTCCTCATGGAGGGATTGACATTGGAAACTATATACTCCTCTCAAGAACTACTTTTCTTCCTTGCTTTATCAACTTCTTAGTCCTTTTTCCTTTGGTATTGATAAGGTTAATGAGATATGGTAGACACACTCTACCTCCTACTTAGATTGCTCCTTTGAACCATATCTAGCATTCTAATCTTGAATCTAAGATCACCTTTTTTCTCTGGTCTCTTATTTATCGAGGTCTTCCTATGGGAGAGAGGCTTAGTAGAGTTTGTATTCCTAATACTAAGTGTCCTATTTGAGGTCATTTTGAAACATTTAAGCATTTGTTTTGGTTTTGCTCTTGTGCTCAGTCTTCCTAGGCTTAGATTCACTTATTTGTTGCATGCCTACTGATAAGGGTAGGGTGGATATCATTGACATCTATAGGTAAAGCATTTCTTTGTGTCCTAAGTGGGTGGTTAAATCTATTGAAGGCCCTAAAACTTGGAAGATTTTAATTCACCATTGTATCTCTTTAGGATTATCTTAAGGGCATAAAGCTTGGAGTAATATTGGCCTTCACACTCTTATCATCACTTCTGCTTTGGTTAAGATTCATGGTTCCTTTGTTGTTAAAAGTATCTGGTAGGCTTTTGAGGTGGTGAAACCTCATCTTCACTAGATTGGTGATGGTTTTCATTGAATTCTTAGAATATCTGGTGGTCTCCTATTTTGTATAACTCTTCAATACTTCTTACTTATATTCTAGGGGTTAAATATTTGAGGCTATTTCACAAAGACATTTGCTTTATTAAATATTTAGTGCATTCTTAGGATTGGATTCCTTAGCCCGACCTCAAGCATAAATTTAATCTTAAAAATTGAGATGTTCCTCCTATTCTTAAGATCTTGGAGCTTATGCTTGATGTCATGCTGCATAATCTCGACCTTCAATCCTTGAGTTCCTCGTGGAGGGATTGACATTGGAAACTATATACTCCTTTCAAGAACTACTTTTCTTCCTTGCTTTATCAACTTCTTAGTCCTTTTTCCTTTGGTATTGATAATATTAATGAGATATGGTAGACACACTCTACCTCCTACTTAGATTGCTCATTTGAACCATATCTAGCATTCTAATATTGAATCTAAGATCACCTTTTTTCTCTAGTATCTTATTTATCGAGGTCTTCCTATGGGAGAGAGGCTTAGTAGAGTTGGTATTCCTAATACTAAGTGTCCTATTTGAGGTCATTTTGAAACATTTAAGCATTTGTTTTGGTTTTGCTCTTGTTCTTAGTCTACCTAGGCTTGGATTCACTTATTATTTAAACCTTTTCATCCTGAGTTCTTTAGATGGTAAATTATTATTTTTGGTGATAACAGTTGTTGGCCTGCTTATATTGTTACTCTATAGAATTTATTTCATGCAATTATTTTGTTTCAACTATGGAAATCAAGGAATGCTACTATTTATTCTGGAAATTTAATTTCTTTTAGCGTTTTTTGTTGTTACTGTTCAGATCCATTTGTAGGATTGTAGGGTAGCACATGAGATGGTGCATTTTAATTAATATTATCAAGTATTGTTGTGAGGGTCCATGCACTATCAGTAGGGTTACACTTGACCTCCCTCTGCCTCAAGGTCCCTTAGTTTCTTCAAGGCATGCATGTAGTAGGTCGAGAGGGTGATGTTATTCAGCCTCAAGCTATTCTACCAGTACTCATAGTAGAGCTTGATCTCCTCACAAATATTATAGACTTCATCGTTTATGTTTACGCTCTCTACAACGTGGCTGAAGTCCTGTGTATCACTTTGCTAATCATGGTACTGGTTAGAACCCTGGCACATCTCCTCGATAGACAACTTCTCTTCCTAATACAAGTCCTTTTTGTTAGAGTAGTGCTTTATGTTTGTTTGGTGTGGTTTTGTTAAAATTAATAAGATTTTTTTAATGAATATTTAATTTTTTTATTAGAATAAAAATAGTTTTTTTTTTTTTTAAAGGACTTGTATGTTTTTGATTGAGGATATAACTAAGGTTATTAATAGTTTGAACTTGAATTTATTAATAAAAATTTGGAAACATATCAATTCAATATCCCTATATAAACTTATAATATATAAGTAAAATATTTATTGATTCGACGTCTTAACACAGTCAAATTCACGTTAAACAGTCGGACGAATAACAGTTGAATTCGTCCTGCCGATGGACGAATTACAGTCAAGAGCAAATCGGCTGACTGTTTCAATGACAATGACCCTCTGGTAAAGTTTTTTGTTTTCTATAAAATGTGTAGGTCATTTAAAATAATTTTACTCATCGATTTGGCTAAAATTTTACGTATATCTTTTATCATTTTTTTTAAAACAAGTTCTTCTTCCTTGCAACAAGTGCTACTGACAATGTCATTGTGTCTCTGAACACAGGATAAACAGCGAGAAGCAAATATTCATCAGCATAAGCGACAACAACACTTTGGCCCGCCCGTTTCAAATGTGGGCATGCGGAAAGAAGATCACTATTCACTTTTTGTAATGGAAACATGCTAACTCTCCTAGCCCCTAAAAAGGGAGGAGATGTATTGTAACCGAGTTGGAATCACATTAATAAAAAGGGCTGTGCTCCTGCTTTCTCTTTTTATGTTGGTTTTGATTCGATTATATCCATTTTATTTCGTGCATCAAGCTAGTTAGTTTACATTGCAGCAATTAGTGTTTATTTTTATTTCTGGAATCTCATGCTTTCAGTGGTGATCACGGTGGGACCCTGTCCCCTATTTTTTTTAGATTCAGAAATTGATTGAAATTTATGTTTTTATGCTTAAAGGTACCGGGCCTAATTAGAAACAGCCAATTTGGGCAGAAAAGACAGCCGATTTGAGCATAAAAGAGGTAAGGTTCCAAAACTGTACTGTCATTTATTATTATTATTATTATTATTTTACTGTTTCTATTTTTCTATCAACTTTTACTTGCTTAGGGAAAGTTGTTTATGCTTGTTTCATTTTCATTAAATAAAATGAACCCCACACACATCACATGGTAAAATTAAACCAAGGAGTTGGTCGTAAAACCCCAGCCCTTGATCAAGACCATCGGTGGATTTCATCACCACCTTGGCTTGATTTTGCATCCATTTCCCCGATTGTCACTATTGTTAGGCGTAAATCCTGACAAAAGCTGACCGAGTGTTGCTAGGGTGATTCCCATGCGTGCGAGGATAAGTCTTCTATGGTAGGTGTCATTAACAGGACAATCCCCCTTTCGTACCGCCTATGTTCCACATACCATCGTCTCTCACATACCTATAGTTTCCCTCTCGTAAGGGCGGGTATATAGAGATGTTGGTATATTGGTCCGGCAATGGTATATTGAAGGGGCGACCATCTATGGGAGTCATATGAGCTAGCATTCTACATTTAAACGTTCTTCAAAACTTGCAAAAACAAAACAAAACATCAAAATGCACTAAACCAGTTTAGGACACACCATTAATCTTTAAAAGAGATAATCACTGTTTGTGTATGTGGGTGTTCATTTTTGCTTAGTGTAACAAAAAAATCAATCATCATAAACGAGATAAAAATCTGCTTAGCTAGTAGAAGAGCACCACAATGGTGCTCACCCGCAGCCAAGCCCAATCACAGGCGGATGTTGTGGGGAATATCCAAGGAGGCACAAGTCGCCTCCTGTATAGCCCAAAGGATTTGGCCATACCACCTTGGCGGCTAGACACACAAGGTAGTCCCCTCCGTGCCCTAAAAGAATGGGATTATAGGGGCACCTCTTCGAGGAGCACTCTTGTTCAACATAGCACTCAACACACACCCTTCCATGAGGGGTACAGTCGTAGGAGAGCTCCCTTAGATGCTCGCTATGAGTGGTCATCGTGCGATGAAGCGCTAGGTCAACATAGGGTTCAACGAGAGGAACCACATCATTACACTATCCCTCCTTCACCCCCTCTAGTTGTCAGGACTACAAAGATGAATCCAGAGCACAAGGCTCCTCAGGCGGGGTGAGCCAACTCCACCCGTTCCTTTTTCACTTATGACAAAGAGCAAGAGGAAAACCCTTACCTTCCTCAAGAACAATATACATCGCGGGAGCAAGATGCCTATGCAAAATGCTAGCTATCAGGATCACCTACTATGGCCAGAGCCTCGGATAAATGCCACTACCTCCAACAGAGGGAGGTGGCCTATAGAGATCTTGGATCACTACGACCGAGATAGATATCTAGGAGAGGTATCTAGGCCTTCTAAACATGAGGCGATAAGACCAACTATCTTAGAATCTGTCAAGCATTTCGCACACCGGATGCAACTCACGCAACTTGAGCTAGAACGACAACAGTTAGAGCAATGGTATCTTCAAAATAAAGAGCACCTTTACCACTCCATTTTATTCCAATGAAATTTTATTCCACTCCATTTTTACCACATTTGTTATCATCATTGGAAATAAATCCTAAAATTGAGAAAATCTAGGTAAATAAGGTAGGTGTGCCCACATATGAGAATTTCTATTTAAGTAGGTCATTGATAGGATGAATATTTTCAATACTACCTTTGTACCATGCATCAATCTCTCTCATGTACCTTAAGGTCTATTTCATGTACGATCACATATTTAAAGAGGACTAGCTTTTTTTATGTACCAATGGGTATATCAAAAGGTTCAAAATATAGGATTGGTGGTATATATATAAAGGTACCATTTTGGAATATATAAGAAAATTTTGATGTGGCTATATAAAATATAATTTTTATTGAATCAAATTTACTAAACAGTCTAAATATTGCACCATGGAAGATAAAAACTAGAACAATACTAGTGGTAAAACACTCTAGAATATGGTTACATGTGATGAAACTTATCTTGAGGAGACTGTAGCTAGGCAAAAGTATGATGAAGAAGATGCAAGAACACCTATGTTCATCACTTTTGGAGTGGTTTATGAAATACAACCACATATCAATAACATAGAAATATCAAAAGATGCATAGGATAAAATTTGCACAATATTTGAAGGAAGAAAAGAAGCCACAATCCTTCATCTATAATCTCAACTTCAAACGTTAAGGGTTTAATATGGTGAGAGTATCGAGCAATTTATTTGAAGAATTATAGACTTGAAGTTAAAGTTGAACACCATAGGAGAAAACATGGAAGATAAGCTCTTAGTCTCAATAGTACTTAAATATCTCCCTAAATCTTTTAGAACATTGGTGACATCTCTCCAAGCATCAAATAGAAGGGTATCATTTAAATAATCTGTAAACATTCTTCAACAATATGAAGTAGAAAATCAATTGATAGATGAGTTGTTCAATAATGCTCTTATCTCCACAAAGAAACCTTAAAAGGGTTCAAATGGTATTTTGACTTCATTTTTAGCACAAAAGTAACCTCTATGGAGGAGGAAATATTGTCATATTTATGAAAAAGGACATGAAACTAAATTTTGTAAATATAATACGATAAAGCATTTGACTCAATGTCATAGACCTCCTCAAAGGGAGCAATAGTTTCAATCACAACATCAACAAGGGTAATCTATACAAAGGCCACAATAACAAGGATAATATTAACAAAGACCACAATAACAAGGGTATATTTCTTAATGTGAATCCAAGCTAGATTGTGAAGAAGAGTATAAAATAGCACATACGCTCCTTATGGCCAAGGAAGTGACAAAATCAATAAATAAAGGGGATAGTAAACAAACCAAGAAAAAAGGTAAAATTCAAAAGTACGTATCATCAAAATATAGTGAATATGAAGAGTTTTTAAAACTTAGGTTCTATTAATATTCAATTCTCAAAAACGTTGATGAAGGATACTTTGAAAATGGTGTGATAATATCTATTGGTGTAGTGAGAAGAATGTGAATGGAACTATTCACCCTTAACATCCTTGAGGTGCAATGTAGAAAGAAAATAGAAATAATTGAAAAGTTGAAGGACAAGCCTATGATGATAGTTGTTTGTTCTCACGCAAGTGAACTTCTTCAAAGGATAAATTTTAGTTGTGATATTAGTGATTTGTGGCTCATTATGGTAGATGGTTGTGATGTAATATGGTTGAGCATGTTGAAGATAAAGTTATATATCTCCCAATGTGTTGGTGCAATGGTGAGCGTGAGGCCTCATTTTTTCTCAAGTGTAGATGAGGTTTTTTATCCTTTTTTTGCTAACATAAATGTATGCCTTCACCTTGGTTCACACAGTTCAATTTCCATGTTGATAATGATAGAGTCTGTAAGCACCTTGATCAAGTTATGATGTTAGAGTAATAATTTTTTCCTTCTCCACCACCAATAATAATATTGTGATGATCTGGGATCAATTCTTGCCTTTAGATCATTTCTCGATTTCCTTCTAGATTGAGTGGAGTGGTTTGCAATTCAATTTTCTATGTAATCAATTCTATTTAAATACTTATTTATTACAACACCTTGCCACAATTTTTATGATTGAGAGAATCTAAAATTTATTACCTCGACCTGCTCATTCTATCAGTTGGATTTCTTGGTGGAAGGAGGTGATTGTTCATACTACCTCTTTCATGTGGTATTTTGGCAAACATGTGGCACATGTCAAAAAGCATGCTCATCTGGCTGTTACAAAAGAGTATCAACAAAATTTATCTTTGCTATAAAATGATTCATACGACCAACAATTATAAGCTAGGGTTAAAGGTTTTCACCACCAACTTATGCTCCATGAACAACATGAAGCTATGGGATCTTAGATTTGGGCTCATCTGCATTGGTTGAGGGTGGGTGATCACCCATCCAAAGCATTTTTTAAATATCTTCATCTAAGTAGACTAGAATCTAGATCAAGGCTATTCAAGCCTCTCATGATAGGCTAACTTCTCTTCCTGATATCACATCGGACTTTGTGGATCATTATAAGCTTGTATTCCAAGCACAACAAGATTCTCTGGAATGTCAAATAATCCAACACTGTCTTGATATTTTTTTTTCTAACATGGTGGAATCGGTAGCCGCCACAAATCTGGGCAGGTTGTCTAGCTTTTATGGCTACCATAGTGTTCTACGTTGTTCATCCCAAAATCTACCACACAGATCTTCACACAGTCCACCCCTATAACCGCCATTCCATAATCATTTTAAACATTTTATGCCACTGAAAGCACGAAGAAAGGGACAAGCATTTAGTTCGATGAGGCCCGAGATTTGAACCTTGGACCTCCACCCCCCTTATGGGATAAAATGTCTTGATGTTTTTCCTACTAAGTTATCTACTTATAATAGGCACCTATGTGAGGCTCCTATTTCACTTGCTAATATTCATAATTATCTTATGACTATGTCGAATAATAAGTTCCCTAGTCTTGATGGCTTTCCCTATGAGTTTGTAAATCCACTTTGAAGTTTACTAGGCCTGATCTACTCGATGTCTATAATGAAGTGTTACACAACAACTTTTTGGTAGTATTATCAATTGTAGAAACATTAAGTTCATTTCCAAAGTGGGTAATCTTGAGCTTTCCACCAGTTGGAGATCTATTACTCTTCTTAGTGTTTCTTATAAGATCTTGTCCAAGGATTTAGCTCGTTATATTTGGAATATTGTGATTATTAGACCAGAGTAGGCAAGTTTCATTAAAGGGTTTTATATCTTGGAAAATCTTATTGTTATCTAGGAAGGTTTAGAATGGGCATGTGTCTCTGGCCAAAAGTCACTTTTCTTTAAGATCAACTTTGATAAAGCTTATGATCGTATTAAGTGGTCTTTTACTCTTACCATTCTCAAAGTTGTTGGGTTTGGAACCTTTTTTATTAAGGTCATCAATATGTTGTTTGTGGATGCTTCGATCTATCTTACTATTAATGGGCATAAGTTAGAATATTTTGGTTCTTTTGTTCTATTCAATAGGGCTATCCTTTGGCCCCCTCGCTTTACATCCTCGTGACTAAAGCTTTTGGTTATCTTCTTGTCAGTCAAGCATCTAAGAGGTTGATCAAATAATTTTTTTTCCTGATACGTCCACTAAGATTATTAATGGGTATTTTGTGAATGATTCTTTTCTCACTATTAGTGAGGATGATTTTTATGTTTTAACTACTTTGGCTTGTCTAGACACTTTTTATAACACATCTGGTTCCAACATCCAATGGTCTAAATCTCTTTGTTTTTGCCTTTCTTCTTTTGCTTTGCCTGCTTGGCTTAGACATTTCTCGTGGCATTGGATTTAGAGGGATGAGAATTTTAAGTTATTAGGAATTCCTTTTGGTTTTGAATGTTCGCTTCAAACTCTGGTAATATGTTATTGATATAATTAAAAAGAAGATTTCCTATTGACCTCGCATACCCTTTCTCTTGCTATAAATTTTATGTTTACACTAAGATTGTTTACACTAAGATTCTTGTTGCCACCCATGTTTACTATTCCTCTTATTGGGCCCTTTCTATGAATTTTTATAATAAGTTGTCTAGAGCCCTTAGGGATTTTATTTAGGCCAAGGGGAAGAATTTGAATGGTTTTCAATGGGTTGCTTGGGATATTTGTTGCATGCCTACCGATAAGGGTAGGGTGTATATCATTGACATCTATAGGCAAAGCATTTCTTTATGTCCTAATTGGGTGGTTAAATCTATTGAAGGCCCTAAAACTTGGAAGATTTTAATTCACCATTGTATCTCTTTAGGATTATATTATGGGCATAAAGCTTGGAGTAATATTGTCCTTCACACTCTTATCATCACTTCTGCTTTGGTTAAGATTCATGGTTCCTTTGTTGTTAAAAGTATCTGGTAGGCTTTTGAGGTGGTGAAACCTCATCTTCACTAGATTGGTGATGGTTTTCATTCAATTCTTAGAATATTTGGTGGTGTCCTATTTTGTATAACTCTTCAATACATCTTACTTATATTCTAGGGGTTAAATATTTGAGGCTATTTCACAAAGACATTTGCTTTATTAAAGATTTAGTTCATTCTTAGGATTGGATTCCTTAGCCCGACCTCAAGCATAAATTTAATCTTAAAAATTGAGATCTTTCTCCTATTCTTATGATCTTGGAGCTTATGCTTGATGTCATGCTGCATAATCTCGACCTTCAATCCTCGAGTTCCTCGTGGAGGGATTGACATTGGAAACTATATACTCTTTTCAAGAACTACTTTTCTTCCTTGCTTTATCAACTTCTTAGTCCTTTTTCCTTTGGTATCTTATTTATCGAGGTCTTCCTATGGGAGAGAGGCTTAGTAGAGTTGGTATTCCTAATACTAAGTGTCCTATTTGAGGTAATTTTGAAGCATTTAAGCATTTGTTTTGGTTTTGCTCTTGTGCTTAGTCTGCCTAGGCTTGGATTCACTTATTATTTAAACCTTTTCATCCTGAGTTCTTTAGATGGTAAATTATTATTTTTGGTGATAACAGTTATTGGCCTGCTTATATTGTTACTCTATAGAATTTATTTCATGCAATTATTTTGTTTCAACTATGGAAAACGACGAATGCTACTATTTATTCTAGAAATTTAATTTCTTTTAGCATTTTTTGTTGTTACTGTTCAGATCCATTTGTAGGCTTGTAGGGTAGCACATGAGCTGGTGCATTTTAATTAATATTATCAAGTATTGCTGTGAGGGTCCATGCACTATCAGTAGGGTTACACTTGACCTCCCTCTTTCTCAAGGTCCCTTAGTTTCTTCAAGGCATGCATGTAGTAGGTTGAGAGGGTGATGTTCTTCAGCCTCAAGCCATTCTACTAGTACTCATAGTAGAGCTTGGTCTCGTCACAAATATTATAGAATTCATCGTTTATGCTTACGCTCTCTACAACGTGGCTGAAGTCCTGTGTATCACTTGGCTAATCATGGTACTGGTTAGAACCCTAGCCCATCTCCTCGATAGATAACTTCTCTTCCTAATACAAGTCCTTTTTGTTAGAGTAGTGCTTTATGTTTGTTTGGTGTGGTTTTGTTAAAATTAATAAGATTTTTTTAATGAATATTTAAATTTTTTATTAGAATAAATATAGTTTTTTTTTTTTAAAAGGACGTGTATGTTTTTGATTGAGGATATAACTAAGGTTATTAATAGTTTGAACTTGAATTTATTAATAAAAATTTGGAAACATATCAATTCAATATCCCTATATAAACTTATAATATATAAGTAAAATATTTATTGTTGTTGACCAAGTGGCATTGACTTAACAGGTTTCTTTGAATAATATTTAGAGAGGAAACCAAGGTTCAAATCTTGCCAAACAATACCACTAATCATGTAATAAGAATGAACCCTTTCAATCTCATATAACCAATTAAATATATCTATATTAAGTTATACAAATCACCTTAAACAAAGACTGTTTTTTTAGATGTTTATCTAGGACTATGTTTATTTTAAATGTTTATCTAACTAATAGTAATACGACTAACCTTTTTAAATTGAAACCTTTTAAATTTTCAAAGTCAAAGCCTTACGAAGCCTCACATGCTGCCATGAAGAGCAAAAATATGTTTAAACTTTGGGTTTAAATGCCATGATATGGCAGTGGGCCGACAGGCCTTTACAGGCGATTAGTATAAACAAATGTCGTTAATCATTATCTTAACAAAACGAATCGGAAAAGACAATCCCCAAAGAATCACTAACAGTTGGGCTCCAGAAATCAGATCGAAATATTCATATTGAGTTATCCCATTTTTTTATTCCTTACAGACGACCGTTTCTATTGAAAGAGACTTGAATCTTTAATTTCTTTCCCATTTCGCAGAAATCTTCTGTAAAATAGTTTGGTATCTCTGTACCCTTCGGTTAAGTTTCCTCTACATTAGTTGTTTGGAAGCTATGGATTTGGAGTCCCTATCATGGAACGGTGTGTTGGGAAGACTTAAAGACATTGTCTCCATCAGCATAGCTAAGGTCAAGCATAACCGCGAGCATCTAGCGGCCGCAGTCATTAAAGCCACTAGTCACAGCGATAGTCCGCCCAAAGAAAAATATATCCGAAGAGCCATAGCCGCAACGCCCCAAATCAACCTCGTGGCGAACAAATCTATCTGGCATGCGCCCTATCAAAGCGCTTAACCAGAACGCAAAACTCCACTGTTGCTCTCAAGACGCTGATTCTCATCCACAGACTAACCAGAGATGGCCACCCTTCTTTCACCGCAGAACTCCAACCACTCGAGAATATCTTGCATTTCATGGAGGATTCCTGTTACGAGGCCTCACAATGCTCATCTCTGCTCCGAAACTATTCCTTATACTTGGTGAAAAAAATTAAGACCCATAAAGCTCTGAACTGTTATGACGAAGGGTGTCATATGTCAGTCATAGAGCAATTGCAAAGGTTAAAAGTCTTCCAACAATTATTTGATGCTCTGTTAGATTGCATTCCTCGTACCAAAGCCCATCGAAGTGATGACCTTGTAGTCATGGATACGGGGACTTGTCTTTCAAACTCCCTTGTCAAGCACTCCTTTCGTCTCATTGTGAAGGACAGCTTACATATCTATGCCGCAATGGGGGACGCCATGGCGGAGTTGTCCAAATCGGTGTCTAAAGTGACCCAAGAGGACGCTCTCAGCATTGTTGAAATTTTGAAGAAATGCTCGCAACACACAGTGAGGCTTTCTGATATTTGTGTGTTAGAAAGATGGATATTTGACAGCAGCGACATTCAATTGCCAAGAACCATCAAGCCTGCCCACGCATGTATTGAAGATATTGCCCACGCTATTTCTGAGATGAGACTGGATTCGCCTCAAGGCAATTGCGTTGGTGAAGTAGAAATCAAGAAAACAGAAGAAGAAGCAGGTGCATTTAATGAATCTTCAGCAGTTCTCCCTGATGGCAACCTTAACCTTGGCCCTTCTCCGCAGGTATAACATCATAGCTAGCTTGAAATGTTTTTTTTTTTTTGTCAAATATAATGTTACATACTTATAGAGGAATTTAGGCTATGAAAGGCATTTGAGACCATGAACATACTGTGTGTACTGTTAAAGGATTAGAACATTGACTTCTTAATAGTGAACGTTTTTATTGAAAAAGCTATGGACCTTTCGACGTTGCTTCTTTATTTCATGTTCTAATTTTCATCATGGCTTTTTCAGGAGGAGGCTTGCCTAAACAACCCAGCAAAGGAAGATGATAAAAGATTTATTACAATCGAAAGACAACCCTGGGTATGGCTATAAACACTGCTTGATTTTAGTTTTATGTGCTTTGGATGACCAAATGATGCTTACATATACCCTTTTATCAGGTAGCGGATAACGTTGTTAGCTACTGCGCTAAATGCAACAAAGAGTTCGGCTTCTTTTTTCGTAAGGTGATGTGTGCAACCAGTTTTTCCTTTCTTAGAATTTAATTATGTTCGAATTGTTGACAATAATTGCTTTGAATTCAATTATGTTCAAGGTATTGACAAAAAAAAAAATCTTTGATATTTTCAACCAGCATCATTGCAGAATATGTGGCTATAGAAGATTTTGGTTCTTTTTTTCTATTCAACAGGGCTATCCTTTGGCCCCCTCGCTTTACATCCTCGTGACTAAATATTTTGGTTATCTTCTTGTCAGTCAAGCATCTAAGAGGTTGATCAAAGATTTTTTTTTTTGATATGTCCACTAAGATTATTAATGGGAATTTTGTGAATGATTCTTTTCTCACTATTAGTGAGGATGATTTTTATGTTTTAACTACTTTGGCTTGTCTAGACACTTTTTATAACACCTCTAGTTCCAACATCCAATGGTCTAAATCTCTTTGTTTCTGCCTTTCTTCTTCTGCTTTGCCTGCTTGGCTTAGACATTTCTCGTGGCATTGGCTTTAGAGGGATGAGCATTTTAAGTTATTAGGAATTCCTTTTGATTTTGAATGTTCGCTTCAAACTCTGGTAATATGTTATTGATATAATTAAAAAGAAGATTTCTTATTGACCTCGCATACCCTTTCTCTTGCTATAAATTTTATGTTTACACTAAGATTGTTTACACTAAGATTCTTGTTGCCACCCATGTTTACTATTCCTCTTATTGGGCCCTTTCTATGAATTTTTATAATAAGTTGTCTAGAGCCCTTAGGGATTTTATTTAGGCCAAGGGGAAGAATTTGAATGGGTTTCAATGGGTTTCTTGGGATGTTTGTTGCATGCCTACCGATAAGGGTAGGGTGGATATCATTGACATCTATAGGCAAAGCATTTCTTTGTGTCCTAATTGGGTGGTTAAATCTATTGAAGACCCTAAAACTTGGAATATTTTAATTCACCATTGTATCTCTTTAGGATTATGTTATGGGCATAAAGCTTGGAGTAATATTGGCCTTCACACTCTTATCATCACTTCTTATTTGGTTAAGATTCATGGTTCCTTTGTTGTTAAAAGTATCTGGTAGGCTTTTGAGGTGGTGAAACCTCATATTCACTAGATTGGTGATGGTTTTCATTCAATTCTTAGATTATTTGGTGGTCTCCTATTTTGTATAACTCTTCAATACTTCTTACTTATATTCTAGGGGTCAAATATTTGAGGCTATTTCACAAAGACATTTTCTTTATTAAATATTTAGTGCATTCTTAGGATTGGATTCCTTAGCCCGACCTCAAGCATAAATTTAATCTTAAAAACCGAGATCTTCCTCCTATTATTAAGATTTTGGAGCTTATGCCTGATGTCATGCTGCATAATATCGACATTCAATCCTCGAGTTTCTCGTGGAGGGATTGGCATTGGAAACTATATACTCCTTTCAAGAACTACTTTTCTTCCTTACTTTATCAACTTCTTAGTCATTTTTCCTTTGGTATTGATAAGCTTAATGAGATATGGTAGACACACTCTACCTCCTACTTAGATTGCTCCTTTGAACCGTATCTAGCATTCTAATCTTGAATCTAAGATCACCTTTTTTCTTTGGTCTCTTATTTATCGAGGTCTTCCTATGGAAGAGAGGCTTAGTAGAGTTTGTATTCCTAATACTAAGTGTCCTATTTGAGGTCATTTTGAAACATTTAATCATTTGTTTTGGTTTCTCTCTTGTGCTCAGTCTTCCTAGGCTTAGATTCACTTATTTGTTGCATGCCTACCGATAAGGGTAGGGTGGATATCATTGACATCTATAGGTAAAGCATTTCTTTATGTCCTAAGTGGATGGTTAAATCTATTGAAGGCCCTAAAACTTGGAAGATTTTAATTCACCATTGTATCTCTTTAGGATTATCTTAAGGGCATAAAGCTTGGAGTAATATTGGCCTTCACACTCTTATCATCACTTCTGCTTTGGTTAAGATTCATGGTTCCTTTGTTGTTAAAAGTATCTGGTAGGCTTTTGAGGTGGTGAAACCTCATCTTCACTAGATTGGTGATGGTTTTCATTCAATTCTTAGAATATCTGGTGGTCTCCTATTTTGTATAACTCTTCAATACTTCTTACATATATTCTAGAGGTTAAATATTTGAGGCTATTTCACAAAGACATTTGCTTTATTAAATATTTAGTGCATTCTTAGGATTGGATTCATTAGCCCGACCTCAAGCATAAATTTAATCTTAAAAATTGAGATCTTCCTCCTATTCTTAAGATCTTGGAGCTTATGCTTGATGTCATGCTGCATAATCTCTGATGTTCACACAATGACACTGAGAGGGGGGGTGAATCAATGTAGTTATTTAATTTCGAAACAACAGCATTCAAAGACTAAAGCACAGAAAACTTATAAAACCAAAAGAACAAAATGAGAGCACACCACAACACACAATATAACGAGGTTCACCAATTTGGCTACTCCTCAAAAATTAACCGCTTGGACTTCAATCCAAATCCAGCCTTTGCAAAATTTCAATTTTACAACTTCTTTACCAAGATCCACCGGAAGGAGCACCAACCCCCGTAATTTTCTCACGCACTGATGGAGCACCAACCCCTAGTACCAAGCACCAACTTGGACTACAATTCTGATCAATTAGAATGACATAAAAGTGTCTTCACTTCATGCACAACCCCGACCGGTCTCGCAATTAATCCAACTCGCACACTCTCACGGCTCGCTAATTTTCTTATTCAAACCCTCTTTTCACAAAGCAATATTTCTCTTTCGCAACAACTTTTCTCTAACAATAAACATCTTCTCTGTACGACTATTCTTTTATAACCTTTCAATCCTGCATGCAGTCGAATCACATACTCTGACTGTTCGAATCCATGCAATACGACTGTTTGATTACATGCACTACGACTATTCGAACCCCTGCAATACGACGGTTCGATTCCTTGCAATACGACTGTTTTAATGCATTTTCGAACCTGCATATTCGACTGTTCGAATACTTCAAATACGGCCATTCGAATACTGTTTCTATTCTGCATATCCGACTCTTTGAATTCTGCAAATATGTCTTTTCTAATGCTTCTTCAATCTCGCATATTTGTCTGTTCAATACTTCAAATACACAGTTCGAATGCTTTTTAATCCTCCCTATACCATTCTTCGAATGCTTTTCAATCATGCAAATTCAACTGTTTCAGTGCATGTTCGACACCAGTCAATTTGTAATCGCCGATCCGACATCGTTACTTTTTACGTAACTGGCTGCATGATTTTCCTGTCTGCTTTTTTTGACACGTGTCACCATGCATGCTTTTTTGGCTTTTACCCGCCAAACTGTTACCTGTCGCGATATCGCGACACTTTCTGTAGCCGTACCATTCATGCCCTTGCTGTCGCGAAATCGTGACCATTTTGGCTCTTGAAAGCTTTCCCTGCATCTTGTCGCGATATCGCGACACTTTCAACTTATGCTGACGTCACCCTGAAGGTTGTCGCGAAATCGCGACGTTTTCGGCTTCCAGTGGCTTTTCTTTCATCCTGTCGTGAAATCGCGACACTTTTCAACTTTGCTGACGTCATCATCCTTCTTGTCACGAAATCATGACGTTTTGACTCTTGCTGACGTCATCATCCTTCTTGTCACGAAATCGTGACACTTTCGACTCATACACTCTTCTTTGCCAAAAAAGGAACATGTCGCGAAATCGCGACACTTTGCTCTTCCGTACAACTCTCCTTGCCAACTCCAACAAAAATGGAACATGTCACGAAATCGCGACACTATGCTTCATGCAATGGCAAAATTTTTACATCTTTGTGCCTTGTGTTTTCACCTTGCCTCTTTTCATGAAATTTTGACTTGTAATATCATTGCTGCATCTTTCAGTTCTACACTTTTGACTAGTAGCGAAATCGCTACTCCTTAGTTTCCCTTTGTTTCAACATGTAGCGCCATCGCTACACCTTAGTTTCTCTTTGTTTCAACATGTAGCGAAATCGCTACACCTTCTTCTTGTGAATTTTTACTTGTGTCGAAATCGCTGCATCTCAATTTTCTTAACTTTCGATTTGTAGCGAAATCGCTACACCTTTGTTTCCATACATTTCCACCTGTGCTTTGAAATGCGAAACTTCAACATGCATGGAAATCGCTACTCTCTTCATTGCAAGCTCCTTTCCTCCATTTATGTCACGAAATCGCGACACATTTTCTCTCTCCTCAGCGAAAACTCGACATGTCGCGACATCGCGACATTTTGGCGTGCATTTTCTCTCTCCTACTTTTTGTCGCGAAATCGCGACACATTTTCTCTCTCCTCAGTGAAAACTCGACATGTCGCGATATCGCGACATTTTGGCTTGCATTTTCTCTCTCCTACTTTTTGTCGCGAAATCGCGACAGAAAACATGTCGCGATATCGCGACAGTTTTCTTCCTTGTCTCTTTCTGCCAATTTCTGAATCTGGGTCACCTCTGTTTTGCTTGAAACTTTCTCGCACTTGATCCGACCGACCTCCGAACCGCATCAATCGCATCAATCTGTCTCGTGTTGACAACAATGACAATACTTTCTCAAATGCTTTTGCTGCACCTTGCTCAACAATCTCCCCTTTGGAATTGTTGGCAACACACAACAACCTTGCTCAACTTCTTCTCCCCCTTTGCCAATAATACCAAAGGGTTGTTGCAGACTCCCCCTGAGTCTCTGTACACCATTCTCAGGAAAATATTGTTATAGTTAGCAAAAATCATAAACATAAGCAAAACTATAAGTATAGGCATGCATGCACCCATTGAGAATGTGATCCCTAATGATAGTTCTTGGGAATTGTGACCACTCCCAACTTATTCCTAAGGTACTCAAAAACATCCTTGGGCAATGGTTTTATGAATATATCACCTACTTGCTCCGTAGTTGGAACAAAATCCAACTTGACTTCTCCTTCCGCAACTTTATCCTTCAAAAAATGATATCGGATTGCAATGTGTTTGGTTCTTGAATGCATAATTGGATTCTTGGATATGTTGATAGCACTAGTGTTATCACATTTTATTGATATTGGCTCTTTGAAGTGGATACCAAGATCTTTCAAAGTTTGTCTCATCCATAATATCTCGTGTACAACAAGTTGTGGCCGCAATGTATTCTCGCCTCTCATAGTGGATAGAGAAACCGATTCTTGTTTCTTGTTGTGCCATGCTACCACTGCCTCCAAGATAAAATGCTCCTCCACTTGTACTCTTTCGGTCATCAATGCACCTCGCCCAATCTGCATCGAATATGCAATCAAAGTGAAGTCTTTGCCTTTTGGGTACCACAACCCATAATCCATGGTACCTTTGAGGTACCCGAAGATCCTTTTTACAGCTCGTGACATGAGTTTCTTTGGGACTTGCCCGAAATCTAGCAACCATGCATACCGCTCCGTAGTATATCTCGGTCTAGTAGCCGTTAAATACAAGCAGGCTTCCAATCATAGACCCGTACATTGTTTGATCCACATCCGGAGATTTATCATCCTTGCTCAACTTGGCACTCGTTGTCATGGGAGTGCCGACCGGTTTACTCGTCTTCCATTGTGAACTTTTTTTAGCATTTCTTTTACATATTTAACTTGAGAAATAAAAATGCCTTTTTCATTTTGATTGACCTGCAGTCCTAAGAAATAAGAAAGTTCACCAATCATTGACATCTCAAATTCTTTTTTCATTTTAATTGATATGTCTTTGCAATATTCATCCATGTCGCCGCCAAATATTATGTCATCTACATAAACAACAAGAACAATAAGATGACCCTTCTCTCGCTTTGACATATAAGTTGCTATCCACCAAACCTTTCTTAAACCCTTGTTTAATTAGATAATTATCCAACCTTGCATACCATGCTCGGGTGCCTGTTTTAATCCATATAAAGCTTTCTTTAACCTCCAAACAAAATCTGGATTGTCACCAAGTTGGAAGCCATCTCGGTTGTTCAATGTAAACCTCTTCTTCCAGCTTTTCCATTCAAAAATGCTGATTTTACATCCATTTGATATACTTTGAAGTTTTTATGAACTCGCTAATGCCGTAAACATTCTCGATTGCCTCTAGTCCTGCTACCGTGCAAAAGTTTCTTCAAAATCAATGCCTTCAACCCGAGCATAGCCTTTACATACCAATCTTGCCTTATTTCCGACAACCTCGCCCATCTTCATTCAATTTATTTCTAAAAACCCATTTAGTGCCAATTATGTTTTTATTTGTTGGTCTAGGTACTAATTCCCTGTATTGTTTTTCTCTATCTCGATCTAGTTCTTCATTGATTGCCTTCATCCAACTTTCATCGCTGCTTGCTTCAAGCAACATTTTTAGGTTCAATACTAGATAACAGAGAATAGTTCCTCACCGCTGTTCTTCTTGTCCGAATACCATCCGTGGGATCCCCAATAACTGCTCACTTGGATGATTTTTCTCGCCAGCTTGCCTGCTTTAAATTTCCTGTTTTCTTCTTCTTCGTATTCAGCTTTTTACACCATCTCGGATCAATTTTCTGATTCTTCTCTCGTTTCTTTTTCATCATCACCTTCAATGACTTCTTCATACATAGGGTAGTTTTCTTGATAAGTAGTTTCTTGTTCTCTACCTTCATCAACTTTCACATCAACACTTTCAACAATTTTCTTCAACCTCTTGTTGTAACATGTGTATGCCTTGCTTTTTGTTGAGTAACCAAGAAAGATACCTTCATCAGCTCTATCTTCAAATTTACCGAGGTTATCTTCAATCCGTTTTATGTAGCACTTGCTCGCCAAATACTTTGAAATGTCTTGTTGTTGCCTTTCTCGCCAAACCACAACTCATAAGCTGTTTTGCTTTCATGTGGTCTCAAAGATGCACCTGTTTTGAATGTAAACTGCAAGTATGAACCGCCTCTTTCCAAAATCTGTCACCTATTTTGTTTTCTCGCCAAGCATTGTCCTTGCCATTTCCTCGCACTGTTCTATTCTTCCTTTCTACAACACCATTCTCGCCGAGGTGTCCTAGCCGCTGAAAACTGTCTTCTTATCCCATGTTTTTGACAAGTATTCTCGCAAATTCTTCGGAGATAAACTCTCCTCCCCCGTCTGATCTTAGGCATTTAATTCTTTTTCCCGATTGATTCTCAACAAGATTTTTGAAGGTTTTAAACATCTCAAAGGCTTCCGACTTGAGTTTCAGTAAATAGTACCCATGTCATTCTTGAGTAGTCATCTATACACAAGGATAAAATATTTGTGTCCATTTATGCTTTCAGCTCTCATGGGTCCACATAGATCAAGGTGAATTAGTTCTAATGGCTTGCTAGTGAAGTATTCTTTTGCTTTGAAAGTGGCTCTGGTTTGTTTTCCCTTTTGGCATGACTCACGGATGCTATTTATAGGTTTGCCAATGTTTGGTATATCTCTAACTCGCTCTTTTGAACCGATTTTTGCCGGATTGTCAAAACTAATATGCCTAAGCCTCTTGTGCCATAGCCGCTTTTCATCTTCCTGTCCAATCAAGCATGTTCCTTCTGCAGTTTTTGAAAGTGTATACAGATTTCCAGAAGTTCTCAGTCCAGTGGCTATTAACTTTCCATTTTTTGTCTTTCTTACTTCACAGCCCTCCTTCTTGAAGATTACATCATGGCCTCTGTCACATATTTGACTTACACTTAGCAAGTTATGCTTCAGGCCAATTACAAACAAGACTTCTTTTGATTTTATATTGCCATCACCGATCTTGACTGATCCCTTTCCAACAATCTTTGCTCCATCATTATTTCCAAATTTCACGTAACCACCTTCATAATTCTGTAAATTCTCAAACTTTTGCTTGTCACCTCGTCATGTGACCGGAACAACCACCGTCAAGTATCCAAGGTGCTGATTTGTTCTCGAGCTTTAAAAGCAGCCTGGACAATCAAAGATTCCTTTTCTTTCCATTCTCGTTTGATAGCAGATTTTGCTACTTGTTTTGCCTTTGTCCTTTCATTAGCATGTGCCTGTTTTTCAAGAAATTTCTGGTTTTGTTTCAACCCACTTGGCCGAGATTTTCTACCCCGATAATTATTTGATGCAAAAGTGCTTCTCAGCTTTCTAGCAATATGTCCAAAATTATGACAATTATAACATTCAACCGCATAATTCATTAAAGGAGAAAAAACATTTCTGCCGGTAAAATTCCTTTGAGATACATTATGCCTCGCAATCTGAAATCTTATGGCCATAAGCATTGCATTTAAAACAATAACCAAAAAATGCATGATTAAACCCGGGTGCCGGTCTTTGCCGCTTGAAGTAGGAGCCATGACTCTTCTCCTCCTTGGATGTGTGACTTTTGTGAATCCATCTTTGTCAATATTCTTCTTGAATCTGGCATTATTGTTTTCTTTTGCAAGATTTGGTTTTTCTGGTTCAACCCTGATCTTTTCTTCTTTCTTTATGAGTTCTATATTCAAGTTCTTTGAATCCTTTGAAGATTCTCCTTCATCAAAGCCTAAACCAAATTTTATGCCGTAAGGCCTTTGGTTATTTAACATTTTATCCAACTTTTACAGTACTTTCTTCAAACTTATGAAAACAGCTTAATTTTCTATTCATCTCCTCTAACCGCATCCTTAACATAACAATGTCTTCCTCTAGCTTGCCGCATTCAACCTGTCTTTACAGCTTAATTGTTCATCAAGAACTTCGTACATTTTCTTGAATTCCTCCTCGTCTCGTATTTTCAGATTGTTTATTATGTCTCTGGCATTCTCTAATTTCTTTGAAAATTTCTTATTCTTCTTCCTTTCTCGCACTCAACTCTTCAAGTGCAAGCAACCAATTCTCCTTCCAAATACACTTCACCTTCATCCTTGGAATTTTCATCACCTTCCCGATTTTTCTCTCTGTTCTTTCTTCTTCAAGTGCCATGAAAAGAGCTTCACCTCCTTCTTCTTCGACTCCTCATCCGTGCTTTCTTCGAACCGCCGACATTCTTGGTTATGAAGCTTTTCTTCTTGAAGTTGTTCTTTCTGAAATTTTGTTTCTTCTTCCAACTACCTTTTTCTTGGTGTGAACCTTCACCATTTTTGGTTCTCTCCCGCATTGGACATTTGGCCGCAAAATGACCGACTCCTCCACAATTGAAGCATTTAAAAGGTAGCTTCCCTCTATATTTTCCTTTTCCTTTTGTGAGTTTCTCGAACAAAATTGGCTTCTCGTTTCATCCAAGTGTTCCTTCATCCTCGTATTCATGTTCAGCTTTTACATTCTTGTGTGCTTTAAAAGTCGCTTCTCTGTCTCGTAGACTTGGTTTGTCCTATTCTCATTTCATATGCCGTCAGTGGAACCATGCAACTCATCCATGCTGAAGTTGTTTAGATCTTTTGCCTCTTCTATTGCAGAGACTTTGGAGTTAAATCTTTTGTGAAGTGTTCTCGAGAACCTTTTTCACAACAACCGCATCATCAATTTCTTCACCGAGTCCTCTCGATTGCATTAATAATTCCGTTGACTCTCAAAATATAAGTCTCTATGTTTTCATCTTCATTCATTTGCAGATGCTTCGAACCGTGCTCGATGAGTTTGCAGCTTTGCTTCCTTAATCTTACTGTCTCCTTCATGGATGCTCTTCACCTTATCCCACATGTCTTTTGCTGATTTACAACTCATGACTCTTATCGCTTCACCGTCAACAAGCCCACACATTATGGCATTCTTAGCTTTGGAGTTGTTCTCAAATTTCTTTTTCTCACAGTATCCGTTGGAGGAGTAGTGGGTGCCGTGTATCCACTATCTACGTAATCCCAAATATCATATCCCAATGCACTCGGATATGTTTGCATTCTCGAGTTTCCGTAAGGTGTAATTTGTTCCATCAAATAAGGGAGCTTTGTTGGATGAAAATCCTTCACCGCCTGCCATTGTTTCTTCCAAGATCTCCTTAGCTGATTAAGCTTGTACAAGGAACCTCGCTCTGATACCAATTGATGTTCACACAATGACACTGAGAGGGGGGGTGAATCAGTGTAGTTATTTAATTTCGAAACAGCAGCATTCAAAGACTGAAGCACATAAAACTTATAAAACCAGAAGAACAAAATGAGAGCACACCACAACACACAATATAACGAGGTTCACCAATTTGGCTACTCCTCAAAAATTAACTGCTTGGACTTCAATCCAAATCCAGTCTTTGCAAAATTTCAATTTTACAACTTCTTTACCAAGATCCACCGGAAGGAGCACCAACCCCCGTAATTTTCTACCGCAATGGATGGAGCACCAACCCCTAGTACCAAGCACCAACTTGGACTACAATTCTGATCAATTAGAATGACATAAAAGTGTCTTCACTTCATGCACAACCCCGACCGGTCCGCAATTAATCCAACTCGCACACTCTCACGGCTCGCTAATTTTCTTATTCAAACCCTCTTTTCACAGCAATATTTCTCTTTCTGCAACAACTTTTCTCTAACAGCAGCAACATCTTCTCTGTACGACTATTCTTTTATAACCTTTCAATCCTGCATGCAGTCGAATCACATACTCTGACTGTTCGAATCCATGCAATACGGCTGTTTGATTACATGCACTACGACTATTCGAACCCCTGCAATACGGCGGTTCGATTCCTTGCAATACGGCTATTTTAATGCATTTTCGAACCTGCATATTCGAGCTGTTCGAATACTTCAAATACGGCCATTCGTATACTATTTTTATTCTGCATATTCGACTCTTTGAATTCTACAAATATGTCTTTTCTAATGCTTCTTCAATCCTGCATATTTGTCTGTTCGAATACTTCAAATACAGCAGTTCGAATGCTTTTTAATCCTGCCTATACCATTCTTCGAATGCTTTTCAATCATGCAAATTCAACTGTTTCAGTGCATGTTCGACACCTGTCAATTTGTAACTGCCGATCTGACATCAGTTACTTTTTACGTAACTGGTCGCATGATTTTCCTGTCTGCTTTTTCTGACACGTGTCACCATGCATGCTTTTTCGGCTTTTACCCGCCAAACTGTTACTTGTCGCGATATCGCGACACTTTTTGTAGCCGTACCATTCATGCCCTTGCTGTCACGAAATCGTGACCATTTTGGCTCTTGAAAGCTTTCCCTGCATCTTGTCGCGATATCGCGACACTTTCAACTTATGCTGACGTCACCCTGAAGGTTGTCACGAAATCGCGACGTTTTCGGCTTCCAGTGGCTTTTCTTTCATCCTGTCACGAAATCGTGACACTTTTCAACTTTGCTGACGTCATCATCCTTCTTGTCGCGAAATCATGACGTTTTCGACTCTTGCTGACGTCATCATCCTTCTTGTCACGAAATCGTGACACTTTCGGCTTCCGTACACTCTTCTTTGCCCAACAGTGAAAAAGGAACATGTCACGAAATCGTGACACTTTGCTCTTCCGTACAACTCTCCTTGCCAACTCCAAAAATGGAACATGTCACGAAATCGCGACACTATGCTTCATGCAATGGCAAAATTTTTACATCTTTGTGCCTTGTGTTTTCACCTTGCCTCTTTTCATGAAATTTTGACTTGTAATATCATTGCTGCATCTTTAGTTCTACACTTTTGACTAGTAGCGAAATCGCTACTCCTTAGTTTCCCTTTGTTTCAACATGTAGCGCCATCGCTACACCTTAGTTTCTCTTTGTTTCAACATGTAGCGAAATCGCTACACCTTCTTCTTGTGAATTTTTACTTGTGTCGAAATCGCTGCATCTCAATTTTCTTAACTTTCGATTTGTAGCGAAATCGCTACACCTTTGTTTCCATACATTTCCACCTGTGCTTTGAAATGCGAAACTTCAACATGCATGGAAATCGCTACTCTCTTCATTGCAAGCTCCTTTCCTCCATTTATGTCGCGAAATCGCGACACATTTTCTCTCTCCTCAGTGAAAACTCGACATGTCGCGACATCGCGACATTTTGGCGTGCATTTTCTCTCTCCTACTTTTTGTCGCGAAATCGCGACACATTTTCTCTCTCCTCAACGAAAACTCGACATGTCGCGATATCGCGACATTTTGGCTTGCATTTTCTCTCTCCTACTTTTTGTCGCGAAATCGCGACAGAAAACATGTCGCGATATCGCGACAGTTTTCTTCCTTGTCTCTTTCTGCCAATTTCTGAATCTGGGTCACCTCTGTTTTGCTTGAAACTTTCTGCACTTGATCTCGACCGACCTCCGAATCGCATCAATCGCATCAATCTGTCTGTGTTGACAACAATGACAATACTTTCTCAAATGCTTTTGCTGCACCTTGCTCAACAATCTCGACCTTCAATCCTCAAGTTCCTCGTGGAGGGATTGACATTGGAAACTATATACTCCTTTCAAGAACTACTTTTCTTCCTTGCTTTATCAACTTCTTAGTCCTTTTTCCTTTGGTATTGATAATATTAATGAGATATGGTAGACACACTCTACCTCCTACTTATATTGCTCGTTTGAACCATATCTAGCATTCTAATATTGAATCTAAGATCACCTTTTTTCTCTAGTATCCTATTTATCGAGGTCTTCCTATGGGAGAGAGGCTTAGGAGAGTTGGTATTCCTAATACTAAGTGTCCTATTTGAGGTCATTTTGAAACATTTAAGCATTTGTTTTGGTTTTGCTCTTGTGCTTAGTCTGCCTAGGCTTGGATTCACTTATTATTTAAACCTTTTCATCCTGAGTTCTTTAGATGGTAAATTATTATTTTTGGTGATAACAGTTGTTGGCCTACTTATATTGTTACTCTATAGAATTTATTTCATGCAATTATTTTGTTTCAACTATGGAAATCAAGGAATGCTACTATTTATTCTGGAAATTTAATTTCTTTTAGCGTTTTTTGTTGTTACTGTTCAGATCCATTTGTAGGCTTGTAGGGTAGCACATGAGCTGGTGCATTTTAATTAATATTATCAAGTATTGCTGTGAGGGTCCATGCACTATCAGTAGGGTTACACTTGACCTCCCTCTGCCTCAAGGTCCCTTAGTTTTTTCAAGGCATGCATGTAGTAGGTTGAGATGGTGATGTTCTTCAGCCTCAAGCCATTCTACCAGTACTAATAGTAGAGCTTGATCTCCTCACAAATATTATAGAATTCATCGTTTATGTTTATGCTCTCTACAACGTGGCTGAAGTCCTGTGTATCACTTGGCTAATCATGGTACTGGTTAGAACCCTGGCCCATCTCCTCGATAGATAACTTATGTTCCTAATACAAGTCCTTTTTGTTAGAGTAGTGCTTTATGTTTGTTTGGTGTGGTTTTGTTAAAATTAATAAGATTTTTTTAATGAATATTTAAATTTTTTATTAGAATAAATATAGTTTTTTTTTTTTTAAAACGGACTTGTATGTTTTTGATTGAGGATATAACTAAGGTTATTAATAGTTTAAACTTGAATTTATTAATAAAAATTTGGAAACATATCAATTCAATATCCCTATATAAACTTATAATATATAAGTAAAATATTTATTGTTGTTGACCAAGTGGCATTGACTTAACTGGTTTCTTTGAATAATATTTAGAGAGGAAACCAAGGTTCAAATCTTGTCAAACAATACCACTAATCATATAATAAGAATGAACCCTTTCAATCTCATATAACCAATTAAATATATCTATATTAAGTTATAGAAATCACCTTAAACAAAGACTGTTTATTTTAGATGTTTATCTAGGACTATGTTTATTTTAAATGTTTATCTAACTAATAGTAATACGACTAACCTTTTTAAATTGAAACCTTTTAAATTTTCAAAGTCAAAGCCTTACGAAGCCTCACATGCTGCCATGAAGAGCAAAAATATGTTTAAACTTTGGGTTTAAATGCCATGATATGGCAGTGGGCCGACAGGCCTTTACATGCGATTAGTATAAATAAATGTCGTTAATCATTATCTTAACAAAACGAATCAAAAAAGACAATCCCCAAAGAATCACTAACAGTTGGGCTCCAGAAATCAGATCGAAATATTCATATTGAGTTATCCCATTTTTTTATTCCTTACAGACGACCGTTTCTATTGAAAGAGACTTGAATCTTTAATTTCTTTCCCATTTTTGCAGAAATCTTCTGTAAAATAGTTTGGTATCTCTGTACCCTTCGGTTAAGTTTCCTCTACATTAGTTGTTTGGAAGCTATGGATTTCGAGTCCCTATCATGGAATGGTGTGTTGGGAAGACTTAAAGACATTGTCTCCATCAGCATAGCTAAGGTCAAGCATAACCGCGAGCATCTGCGGCCGCAGTCATTAAAGCCACTAGTCACAGCGATAGTCCGCCCAAAGAAAAACATATCCGAAGAGCCATAGCCGCAACGCCCCCAAATCAACCTCGTGGTGAACAAATCTATCTGGCATGCGCCCTATCAAAGCGCTTAACCGGAACGCAAAACTCCACCGTTGCTCTCAAGACGCCGATTCTCATCCACGGACTAACCGGAGATGGCCACCCTTCTTTCACCGCAGAACTCCAACCACTCGAGAATATCTTGCATTTCATGGAGGATTCCTGTTACGAGGCCTCACAATGCTCATCTCTGCTCCGAAACTATTCCTTATACTTGGTGAAAAAAATTAAGACCCATAAAGCTCTGAACTGTTATGACGAAGGGTGTCATATGTCAGTCATAGAGCAATTGCAAAGGTTAAAAGTCTTCCAACAATTATTTGATGCTCTGTTAGATTGCATTCCTCGTACCAAAGCCCATCGAAGTGATGACCTTGTAGTCATGGATACGGGGACTTGTCTTTCAAACTCCCTTGTCAAGCACTCCTTTCGTCTCATTGTGAAGGACAGCTTACATATCTATGCCGCAATGGGGGACGCTATGGCAGAGTTGTCCAAATCGGTGTCTAAAGTGACCCAAGAGGACGCTCTCAGCATTGTTGAAATTTTGAAGAAATGCTCGCAACACACAGTGAGGAGGAAATATTGTCATATTTATGAAAAAGGACATGAAACTAAAATTTGTAAATATAATACGATAAAGCATTTGACTCAATGTCATAGACCTCCTCAAAGGGAGCAATAGTTTCAATCACAACATCAACAAGGGTAATCTATACAAAGGCCACAATAACAAGGATAATATTAACAAAGACCACAATAACAAGGGTATATTTCTTAATGTGAATCCAAGCTAGATTGTGAAGAAGAGTATAAAATAGCACATACGCTCCTTATGGCCAAGGAAGTGACAAAAGCAATAAATAAAGGGGATAGTAAACAAACCAAGAAAAAAGGTAAAATTCAAAAGTACGTATCATCAAAATATAGTGAATATGAAGAGTTTTTAAAACTTAGGTTCTATTAATATTCAATTCTCAAAAACATTGATGAAGGATACTTTGAAAATGGTGTGATAATATCTATTGGTGTAGTGAGAAGAATGTGAATGGAACTATTCACCCTTAACATCCTTGAGGTGCAATGTAGAAAGAAAATAGAAATAATTGAAAAGTTGAAGGACAAGCCCATGATGATAGTTGTTTTTTCTCACGCAAGTGAACTTCTTCAAAGGATAAATTTTAGTTGTGATATTAGTGATTTGTGGCTCATGATGGTAGATGGTTGTGATGTAATATGGTTGAGCATGTTGAAGATAAAGTTATATATCTCCCAATGTGTTGGTGCAATGGTGAGCGTGAGGCCTCATTTTTTCTTAAGTGTAGATGAGGTTTTTTTATCCTTTTTTTGCTAACATAAATGTACGCCTTCACCTTGGTTCACACAGTTCGATTTCCATGTTGATAATGATAGAGTCTGTAAGCACCTTGATCAAGTTATGATGTTAGAGTAATAATTTTTTCCTTCTCCACCACCAATAATAATATTGTGATGATCTGGGATCAATTCTTGCCTTTAGATCATTTCTCGATTTCCTTCGAGATTGAGTGGAGTGGTTTGCAATTCAATTTTCTATGTAATCAATTCTATTTAAATACTTATTTATTACAACACCTTGCCACAATTTTTATGATTGAGAGAATCTAAAATTTATTACCTCGACCTCGCTCATTCTATCAATTGGATTTCTTGGTGGAAGGAGGTGATTGTTCATACTACCTCTTTCATGTGGTATTTTGGCAAACATGTGGCACATGTCAAAAAGCATGCTCATCTGGCTGTTACAAAAGAGTATCAACAAAATTTATCTTTGCTATAAAATGATTCATACGACCAACAATTATAAGCTAGGGTTAAAGGTTTTCACCACCAGCTTATGCTCCATGAACAACATGAAGCTATGTGATCTTAGATTTGGGCTCATCTGCATTGGTTGAGGGTGGGTGATCACCCATCCAAAGCATTTTTTAAATATCTTCGTCTAAGTAGACTAGAATCTAGATCAAGGCTATTCAAGCGTCTCATGATAGGCTAACTTATCTTCCTGATATCACATCGAACTTTGTGGATCATTATAAGCTTGTATTCCAAGCGCAACAAGATTCTTTGGAATGTCAAATAATCCAACACTGTCTTGATGTTTTTTTTCTCTAACATGGTGGAATCGGTATCCACCACAAATTTGGGCAGGTTGTCTAGCTTTTATGGCTACCATAGTATTCTACATTGTTCACCCCGAAATCTACCACACAGATCTTCATGCAGTCCGCCCCTATAACTGCCATTCCACAATCATTTTAAACCTTTTATGCCATTGAAAGCATGAAGAAAGGGACAAGCGTTCAGTCCGATGAGGCCCGAGATTTGAACCTTGGACCTCCGCCCCCATTATGTTATAAAATGTCTTGATGTTTTTCCTACTAAATTATCTACTTATAATAGGCATCTATGTGAGGCTCCTATTTCAGTTGCTAATATTCATAATTATCTTATGACTATGTCGAATAATAAGTTCCCTAGTCTTGATGGCTTTCCCTATGAGTTTGTAAATCCACTTTGAAGTTTACTAGGCCTGATCTACTCGATGTCTATAATGAAGTGTTACACAACTTTTTGGTAGTATTATCAATTGTAGAAACATTAAGTTCATTTCCAAAGTGGGTAATCTTGAGCTTTCCACCAGTTGGAGATCTATTACTCTTCTTAGTGTTTCTTATAAGATCTTGTCCAAGGATTTAGCTCGTTATATTTGGAATATTGTGATTATTAGACCAGAGTAGGCAAGTTTCATTAAAGGGTATTATATCTTGGAAAATCTTATTGTTATCTACGAAGGTTTAGAATGGGCACGTGTCTCTGGCCAAAAGTCACTTTTCTTTAAGATCAACTTTGATAAAGCTTATGATCGTATTAAGTGGTCTTTTATTCTTACCATTCTCAAATTTGTTGGGTTTGGAACCTTTTTTATTAAGGTCATCAATATGTTGTTTGTGGATGCTTCGATCTGTCTTACTATTAATGGGCATATGTTAGAAGATTTTGGTTCTTTTGTTCTATTCAATAGGGCTATCCTTTGGCCCCCTCGCTTTACATCCTCGTGACTAAAGCTTTTGGTTATCTTATTGTCAGTCAAGCATCTAAGAGGTTGATCAAATATTTTTTTTTCTGATATGTCCACTAAGATTATTAATGGGTATTTTGTGAATGATTCTTTTCTCACTATTAGTGAGGATGATTTTTATGTTTTAACTACTTTGGATTGTCTAGACACTTTTTATAACACATCTGGTTCCAACATCCAATGGTCTAAATCTCTTTGTTTCTACCTTTCTTCTTTTTCTTTGCCTGCTTGGCTTAGACATTTCTCGTGGCATTGGCTTTAGAGGGATGAGCATTTTAAGTTATTAGGAATTCCTTTTGGTTTTGAATGTTCACTTCAAACTCTGGTAATATGTTATTGATATAATTAAAAAGAAGATTTCCTATTGACCTCGCATACCCTTTCTCTTGCTATAAATCGCTACACCTTCTTGTGAATTTTTACTTGTGTCGAAATCGCTGCATCTCAGTTTTCTTAACTTCCGATTTGTAGCGAAATTGCTACACCTTTGTTTCCATACATTTCCAGCTGTGCTTTGAAATGCGAAACTTTAACATGCATGGAAATCGCTACTCTCTTCATTGCAAGCTCCTTTCCTCCATTTATGTCATGAAATAGTGACACATTTTCTCTCTCCTCAGTGAAAACTTGACATGTCGTGACATTGCGAAATTTTGGCATGTATTTTCTCTCCTGCTTTTTGTCGCGAAATCGCGACACATTTTCTCTCTCCTGAGCGAAAACTTGACATTCGCGATATCGCGACATTTTGGCTTGCATTTTCTCTTTCCTACTTTTTGTCGCGAAATCGCGATAGAAAACATGTCGCGATATCACGACAGTTTTCTTCCTTGTCTCTTTCTGCCAATTTATGAATCTGGGTCACCTCTGTTTTGCATAAAACTTTTTGCACTTGATCTGACTGACCTCTGAACTGCATCAACTGCATCAATCTGTCTGTGTTGACAACAATGACAATACTTTCTCAAATTCTTTTGCTGCACCTTGCTCAACAATCTCCCCCTTTGGAATTGTTGGCAACACACAAAGCAACCTTGCTCAACTTCTTCTCCCCCTTTGCCAATAATACCAAAGGGCTGCTGCAGAATCCCCCTGAGTCTCTGTACACCATTCTCAGGAAAATATTGTTATAGTTAGCAAAAATCATAAACATAAGCAAAACTATAAGTATAGGCATGCATGCATCCATTGAGAATGTGATCCCTAATGATAGTCAGATCTTGGGAATTGTGACCACTCCCAACTTATTCCTAAGGTACTCAAAAACATCCTTGGGCAATGGTTTTGTGAATATATCAGCTACTTGCTCTGTAGTTGGAACAAAATCCAACTTGAATTCTCCTTCTGCAACTTTATCCTTCAAAAAATGATATCTTATTGCAATGTGTTTGGTTCTTGAATGCATAAATGGATTCTTGGATATGTTGATAGCACTAGTGTTATCAAATTTTATTGATATTGGCTCTTTGAAGTGGATACCAAGATCTTTCAAAGTTTGTCTCATCCATAATATCCGTGTACGAAAAGTTGTGGCCGCAATGTATTCTCGCCTCTGCAGTGGATAGAGAAACTGATTCTTGTTTCTTGTTGTGCCATGCTACCAGCCTGTCTCCAAGATAAAATGCTCCTCCACTTGTACTCTTCCGGTCATCAATGCACCCTGCCCAATCTACATCAGAATATGTAATCAAAGTGAAGTCTTTGCCTTTTGGGTACCACAACCCATAATCCATGGTACCTTTGAGGTACTCGAAGATCTTTTTACAGCTTGTGACATGAGTTTCTTTGGGACTTGCCTGAAATCTAGCAACCATGCATACTGCCTGTAGTATATCTGGTCTAGTAGCTGTTAAATACAGCAGGCTTCCAATCATAGACCTATACATTATTTGATCCACATCTGGAGATTTATCATCCTTGCTCAACTTGCAGCCTGTTGTCATGGGAGTGCTGACCGGTTTACTGTCTTCCATTGTGAACTTTTTCAGCATTTCTTTTACATATTTAACTTGAGAAATAAAAATGCCTTTTTCATTTTGATTGACCTGCAGACCTAAGAAATAAGAAAGTTCACCAATCATTGACATCTCAAATTCTTTTTTCATTTTAATTGATATGTCTTTGCAGTATTCATCCATGTCGTCGCCAAATATTATGTCATCTACATAAACAACAAGAACAATAAGATGACCCTTCTCTGCTTTGACATATAAGTTGCTATCCACCAAACCTTTCTTAAACCCTTGTTTAATTAGATAATTATCCAAACCTTGCATACCATGCTTGGGTGCCTGTTTTAATCCATATAAAGATTTCTTTAACCTGCAAACAAAATCTGGATTGTCACCAAGTTGGAAGCCATCTGGTTGTTCAATGTAAACCTCTTCTTCTAGTTTTCCATTCAAAAATGCTGATTTTACATCCATTTGATATACTTTGAAGTTTTTATAAACTACTAATGCCAGAAACATTCTGATTGCCTCTAGTCTGGCTACCGATGCAAAAGTTTCTTCAAAATCAATGCCTTCAACCTGAGCATAGCCTTTACATACCAATCTTGCCTTATTTCTGACAACCTGCCCATCTTCATTCAATTTATTTCTAAAAACCCATTTAGTGCCAATTATGTTTTTATTTGTTGGTCTAGGTACTAATTCCCGTGTATTGTTTTTCTCTATCTCGATCTAGTTCTTCATTGATCGCCTTCATCCAACTTTCATCGGTGCTTGCTTCAAGCAACATTTTTAGGTTCAATACTAGATAACAGAGAATAGTTCCTCACTCGTTGTTCTTCTTGTCCGAATACCATCTATGGGATCCCCAATAATTTGTTCACTTGGATGATTTTTCTACCAGCTTGTCTGTTTTAAATTTCTTGTTTTCTTCTTCTTCAGATTCAGTTTTTACACCATCTGGATCAATTTTTTGATTCTTCTCTGTTTCTTTTTCATCATCACCTTCAATGACTTCTTCATACATAAGGTAGTTTTCTTGATAAGTAGTTTCTTGTTCTCTACCTTCATCAACTTTCACATCATCACTTTCAACAATTTTCTTCAACCTCTTGTTGTAACATGTGTATGCCTTGCTTTTTGTTGAGTAACCAAGAAAGATACCTTCATCAGCTCTATCTTCAAATTTACCGAGGTTATCTTTAGTCCGTTTTATGTAGCACTTGCTGCCAAATACTTTGAAATGTCTTGTTGTTGCCTTTCTGCCAAACCACAACTCATAAGCTATTTTGCTTTCATGTGGTCTCAGCATGCACCTGTTTTGAATGTAAACTATAGTATGAACTGCCTCTTTCCAAAATCTGTCAGCTATTTTGTTTTCTGCTAGCATTTTCCTTGCCATTTCCTGCACTGTTCTATTCTTCATTTCTACAACACCATTCTGCTGAGGTGTCCTAGCTGCTGAAAACCTGTCTTCTTATCCCATGTTTTTGACAAGTATTCTACAAATTCTTCGAAGATAAAATCTCCTCCCCCGTCTCGATCTTAGGCATTTAATTCTTTTTCCCGATTGATTCTCAACAAGATTTTTGAAGGTTTTAAACATCTCAAAGGCTTCCGACTTGAGTTTCGGAAATAGTACCCATGTCATTCTTGAGTAGTCATCTATACACAAGCATAAAATATTTGTGTCCATTTATGCTTTCGGTTCTCATGGGTCCACATAGATCAGGGTGAATTAGTTCTAATGGCTTGTTAGTGAAGTATTCTTTTGCTTTGAAAGTGGCTCTGGTTTTTTTTCCCTTTTGTCATGACTCACGGATGCTATTTACGGGTTTGCCAATGTTTGGTATATCTCTAATCGCTTCTTTTGAACCGATTTTTGCCGGATTGTCAAAACTAATATGCCCAAGCCTCTTGTGCCATAGCCGATTTTCATCTTCCTGTCCAATCAAGCATGTTCCTTCTACGGCTTCGAAAGTGTATACAGATTTCCAGAAGTTCTCAGTCCAGTGGCTATTAACTTTCAATTTTTTGTCTTTCTTACTTCACAACCCTCCTTCTTAAAGATTACATCATGGCCTCTGTCACATATTTGACTTACACTTAGCAAGTTATGCTTCAGGCCAATTACAAACAAGACTTCTTTTGATTTTATATTGTCATCACTGATCTTGACTGATCCCTTTCCAACAATCTTTGCTCCATCATTATTTCCAAATTTCACAGAACCACCTTCATAATTCTGTAAATTCTCAAACTTTTGCTTGTCACCTGTCACGTGACTGGAACAACCACTGTCAAGTATCCAAGGTGCTGATTTGTTCTGAGCTTTAAAAGTAGTCTGGACAATAAAATATTCCTTTTCTTTCCATTCTAGTTTGATAGAATATTTTGCTACTTGTTTTGCCTTTGTCCTTTCATTAGCATGTGCCTATTTGTCAGGAAATTTCTGGTTTTGTTTCAACCCACTTGGCTGAGATTTTCTACCCCGATAATTATTTGATGCAAAAGTGCTTCCGTAGTTTCTAGCAATATGTCCAAAATTATGACAATTATAACATTCAACCGCATAATTCATTAAAGGAGAAAAAACATTTCTGCTGGTAAAATTCCTTTGAGATACATTATGCCTCGCAATCTGAAATCTTATGGCCATAAGCATTGCATTTAAAATAATAACTAGAAAATGCATGGTTAAACCTGGGTGCCGGTCTTTGCCAGTTTGAAGTAGGAGCCATGACTCTTCTCCTCCTTGGATGTGTGACTTTTGTGAATCCATCTTTGTCAGTATTCTTCTTGAATCTGGCATTATTGTTTTCTTTTGCAAGATTTGGTTTTTCTGGTTCAACCCTGATCTTTTCTTCTTTCTTTATGAGTTCTATATTCAAGTTCTTTGAATCCTTTGAAGATTCTCCTTCATCAAAGCCTAAACCAAATTTTATGCCATAAGGCCTTTGGTTATTTAACATTTTATCCAGCTTTACAGTACTTTCTTCAAACTTATGAAAACAATTCAATTTTCTATTCATCTCCTCTAACTACATCCTTAACTTAACAATGTCTTCCTCTAGCTTGCTGCATTCAACTGTCTTTACAGTTAATTGTTTATCAAGAACTTCGGACATTTTCTTGAATTCCTCTCGTCTCGTATTTTTAGATTGTTTATTATGTCTCGTGGCATTCTCTAATTTCTTTGAAAATTTCTTATTCTTCTTCCTTTCCGCACTCAACTCTTCAAGTGCAAGCAACCAATTCTCCTTCCAAATACACTTCGGCTTCATCCTTGGAATTTTCATCACCTTCCCGATTTTTCTCTCGTTATTTCTTCTTCAAGTGCCATGAAAAGAGCTTCACCTCCTTCTTCTTCGAATCCTCATCTCGTGCTTTCTTCGAACTCGCTGACATTCTTGGTTATGAAGCTTTTCTTCTTGAAGTTGTTCTTTCCGAAATTTTGTTTCTTCTTCCGAGTCACCTTTTTCTTGGTGTGAACCTTCACCATTTTTGGTTCTCTCCTGCATTGGACATTTGGCTACAAAATGACCGACTCCTCCACAATTGAAGCATTTAAAAGGTAGCTTCCCTCTATATTTTCCTTTTCCTTTTGTGAGTTTTCGAACAAAATTGGCTTCTATTTCATCCAGTGTTCCTTCATCCTCAGATTCATGTTCAGATTTTACATTCTTGTGTGCTTTAAAAGCTGCTTCTCTATCTGTAGACTTGGTTTGTACTATTCTCATTTCATATGCTATCAGGGAACCATGCAACTCATCCATGCTAAAGTTGTTTAGATCTTTTGCCTCTTCTATTACAGAGACTTTGGAGTTAAATCTTTTGTGAAGTGTTCCGAGAACCTTTTTCACAACAACTACATCATCAATTTCTTCACCGACTCCTCTCGATTGCATTAATAATTTCGTTGACTCTCAAGCATATAAGTCTCTATGTTTTCATCTTCATTCATTTGCAGTGCTTCAAACTGTGCTCGATGAGTTTGCAGTTTTGCTTCCTTAATCTTACTGTCTCCTTCATGGATGCTCTTTAGTTTATCCCACATGTCTTTTGCTGATTTACAACTCATGACTCTTATCAGTTCACTGTCAACAAGCCCACACATTATGGCATTCTTAGCTTTGGAGTTGTTCTCAAATTTCTTTTTCTCAGCAGTATCTGTTGGAGGAGTAGTGGGTGCTATGTATCCACTATCTACAGAATCCCAAATATCATATCTCAATGCACTCAGATATGTTTGCATTCTGAGTTTCCAGAAGGTGTAATTTGTTCCATCAAATAAGGGAGCTTTGTTGGATGAAAATCCTTCACCACCTGCCATTATTTCTTCCAAGATATCCTTAGCTGATTAAGCTTATACAAGGAACCTCGCTCTGATACCAATTGATGTTCACACAATGACACTGAGAGGGGGGGTGAATCAGTGTAGTTATTTAATTTCGAAACAGCAGCATTCAAAGACTGAAGCACAAAAAACTTATAAAACCGGAAGAACAAAATGAGAGCACACCACAACACACAATATAACGAGGTTCACCAATTTGGCTGCTCCTCAAAAATTAACTGCTTGGACTTCAATCCAAATCCAGTCTTTGCAAAATTTCAATTTTACAACTTCTTTACCAGCATCCAATGGAAGGAGCACCAACCCCCGTAATTTTTTGCCGCAACGAGATGGAGCACCAACCCCTAGTACCAAGCACCAACTTGGACTACAATTCGATCAATTAGAATGACATAAAAGTGCTTCACTTCATGCACAACCCCGATCGGTCCGCAATTAATCCAACTCTGCACACTCTCACGACTCTGCTAATTTTCTTATTCAAACCCTCTTTTCACAAGCAATATTTCTCTTTCGCAACAACTTTTCTCTAACAAGAAGCACCATCTTCTCTCGTACGACTATTCTTTTATAACCTTTCAATCCCGCATGCAGTCGAATCACATACTCGACTGTTTGAATCCATGCAATACGACTGTTTGATTACATGCACTATGACTATTCAAACCCCTGCAATACGACGATTCGATTCCTTGCAATACGGTTGTTTTAATGCATTTTCGAACCTGCATATTCGACTGTTCGAATACTTCAAATACGTCCATTCGAATACTGTTTCTATTCTGCATATCCGACTCTTTGAATTTTGCAAATATGTCTTTTCTAATGCTTCTTCAATCCTCGCATATTTGTCTGTTTGAATACTTCAAATACAGCAGTTCGAATGCTTTTTAATCCTCCCTATACCATTCTTCGAATGCTTTTCAATCATGCAAATTCAACTATTTCGATGCATGTTTGACACTCGTCAATTTGTAACTGCCGATCTGACATCAGTTACTTTTTATGTAACTGGCTACATGATTTTCCTGTCTACTTTTTTTGACACGTGTCACCATGCATGCTTTTTCGGCTTTTACCTGCTAAACTGTTACCTATCGCAATATCGCGACACTTTCTGTAGCCGTACCATTCATGCCATTACTGTCGCGAAATCACGACCATTTTTGCTCTTGAAAGCTTTCCCCGCATCTTGTCGTGATATCGCGACACTTTCAACTTATGCTGACGTCACCCTGAAGGTTGTCACGAAATCGCGACGTTTCTGGCTTCCAGTGGCTTTTCTTTCATCTTGTCATGAAATCGTGACACTTTTCAAATTTGCTGACATCATCATCCTTCTTGTCATGAAATCACGACGTTTTCGACTCTTGCTGACGTCATCATCCTTCTTGTCGTGAAATCGCAACACTTCGAGCTTCCGTACACTCTTCTTTGCCAACAGCAGCGAAAAAGGAACATGTCACAAAATCGTAACACTTTGCTCTTCCGTACAACTCTCCTTGCCAACTCCAACGAAAATGGAACATGTCACGAAATCGCGACACTATGCTTCATGCAATGGCAAAATTTTTACATCTTTGTGCCTTATGTTTTCACCTTGCCTCTTTTCATGAAATTTTGACTTGTAATATCATTGCTGCATCTTTCAATTCTACACTTTTGACTAGTAGCGAAATCGCTACTCCTTAGTTTCCCTTTGTTTCAACATGTAGCACCATCGCTACACCTTAGTTTCTCTTTGTTTCAACATGTAGCGAAATCGCTACACCTTCTTCTTGTGAATTTTTACTTGTGTCAAAATCGTTGCATCTCGCTTTTCTTAACTTTCGATTTGTAGTGAAATCGCTACACCTTTGTTTCCATACATTTCCAGTTGTGCTTTGAAATGCGAAACTTTAACATACATGGAAATCGCTACTCTCTTCATTGCAAGCTCCTTTCCTCGATTTATGTCGTGAAATCGCGACAAATTTTCTCTCTCCTCAGCGAAAACTCGACATGTTGCGACATCGCGACATTTTGGCATGCATTTTCTCTCTCCTGCTTTTTGTCGCGAAATCGTGACACATTTTCTCTCTCCTCAGCGAAAACTCGACATGTCGCGATATCGCGACATTTTGGCTTGCATTTTCTCTCTCCTGCTTTTTGTCGCGAAATCGCGATAGAAAACATGTCGCGATATCATGACAATTTTCTTCCTTGTCTCTTTCTGCCAATTTTTGAATCTGGGTCACCTCTATTTTGCTTGAAACATTCTGCACTTGATCTGACTGACCTCTGAACTGCATCAACTGCATCAATGCATCTGTGTTGACAACAATGACAATACTTTCTCAAATGCTTTTGTTGCACCTTGCTCAACAATCTCAACCTTCAATCCTCGAGTTCCTCGTGGAGGGATTGACATTGGAAACTATATACTCCTTTCAAGAACTACTTTTCTTCCTTGCTTTATCAACTTCTTAGTCCTTTTTCCTTTGGTATTGATAATATTAATGAGATATTGTAGACACACTCTACCTCCTACTTAGATTGCTCGTTTGAACCACATCTAGCATTCTAATATTGAATCTAAGATCACCTTTTTTCTCTAGTATCCTATTTATCGAGGTCTTCCTATGGGAGAGAGGCTTAGTAGAGTTGGTATTCCTAATACTAAGTGTCCTATTTGAGGTCATTTTGAAAAATTTAAGCATTTGTTTTGGTTTTGCTCTTGTGCTTAGTCTGCCTAGGCTTGGATTCACTTATTATTTAAACCTTTTCATCCTGAGTTCTTTAGATGGTAAATTATTATTTTTGGTGATAACAGTTGTTGGCCTGCTTATATTGTTACTCTATAGAATTTATTTCATGCAATTATTTTGTTTCAACTATGGAAATTGAGGAATGCTACTATTTATTCTGGAAATTTAATTTCTTTTAGCGTTTTTTGTTGTTACTGTTCAGATCCATTTGTAGGCTTGTAGGGTAGCACATGAGCTAGTGCATTTTAATTAATATTATCAAGTATTGCTGTGAGGGTCCATGCACTATCAGTAGGGTTACACTTGACCTCCCTCTGCCTCAAGGTCCCTTAGTTTCTTCAAGGCATGCATGTAGTAGGTTGAGATGGTGATGTTCTTCAGCCTCAAGCCATTCTACCAGTACTAATAGTAGAGCTTGATCTCCTCACAAATATTATAGAATTCATCGTTTATGTTTATGCTCTCTACAACGTGGCTGAAGTCCTGTGTATCACTTGGCTAATGATGGTACTGGTTAGAACCCTAGCCCATCTCCTCGATAGATAACTTCTCTTCCTAATACAAGTCCTTTTTGTTAGAGTAGTGCTTTATGTTTGTTTGGTGTGGTTTTGTTAAAATTAATAAGATTTTTTTAATGAATATTTAAATTTTTTATTAGAATAAATATAGTTTTTTTTTTTTTTAAAAGGACTTGTATGTTTTTGATTGAGGATATAACTAAGGTCATTAATAGTTTAAACTTGAATTTATTAATAAAAATTTGGAAACATATCAATTCAATATCCCTGTATAAACTTATAATATATAAGTAAAATATTTATTGTTGTTGACCAAGTGGCATTGACTTAACTGGTTTCTTTGAAAAATATTTAGAGAGGAAACCAAGGTTCAAATCTTGCCAAACAATACCACTAATCATATAATAAGAATGAACCCTTTCAATCTCATATAACCAATTAAATATATCTATATTAAGTTATAGAAATCACCTTAAACAAAGACTGTTTATTTTAGATGTTTATCTAGGACTATGTTTATTTTAAATGTTTATCTAACTAATAGTAATACGACTAACCTTTTTAAATTGAAACCTTTTAAATTTTCAAAGTCAAAGCCTTACGAAGCCTCACATGCTGCCATGAAGAGCAAAAATATGTTTAAACTTTGGGTTTAAATGCCATGATATGGCAGTGGGCCGACAGGCCTTTACAGGCGATTAGTATAAATAAATGTCGTTAATCATTATCTTAACAAAACGAATCGGAAAAGACAATCCCCAAAGAATCACTAACAGTTGGGCTCCAGAAATCAGATCGAAATATTCATATTGAGTTATCCCATTTTTTTATTCCTTACAGACGACCGTTTCTATTGAAAGAGACTTGAATCTTTAATTTCTTTCCCATTTCGCAGAAATCTTCTGTAAAATAGTTTGGTATCTCTGTACCCTTCGGTTAAGTTTCCTCTACATTAGTTGTTTGGAAGCTATGGATTTGGAGTCCCTATCATGGAACGGTGTGTTGGGAAGACTTAAAGACATTGTCTCCATCAGCATAGCTAAGGTCAAGCATAACCGCGAGCATCTAGCGGCCGCAGTCATTAAAGCCACTAGTCACAGCGATAGTCCGCCCAAAGAAAAACATATCCGAAGAGCCATAGCCGCAACGCCCCCAAATCAACCTCGTGGCGAACAAATCTATCTGGCATGCGCCCTATCAAAGCGCTTAACCAGAACGCAAAACTCCACTGTTGCTCTCAAGACGCTGATTCTCATCCACAGACTAACCAGAGATGGCCACCCTTCTTTCACCGCAGAACTCCAACCACTCGAGAATATCTTGCATTTCATGGAGGATTCCTGTTACGAGGCCTCACAATGCTCATCTCTGCTCCGAAACTATTCCTTATACTTGGTGAAAAAAATTAAGACCCATAAAGCTCTGAACTGTTATGACGAAGGGTGTCATATGTCAGTCATAGAGCAATTGCAAAGGTTAAAAGTCTTCCAACAATTATTTGATGCTCTGTTAGATTGCATTCCTCGTACCAAAGCCCATCGAAGTGATGACCTTGTAGTCATGGATACGGGGACTTGTCTTGCAAACTCCCTTGTCAAGCACTCCTTTCGTCTTATTGTGAAGGACAGCTTACATATCTATGCCGCAATGGGGGACGCCATGGCGGAGTTGTCCAAATCGGTGTCTAAAGTGACCCAAGAGGACGCTCTCAGCATTGTTGAAATTTTGAAGAAATGCTCGCAACACACAGTGAGGCTTTCTGATATTTGTGTGTTAGAAAGATGGATATTTGACAGCAGCGACATTCAATTGCCAAGAACCATCAAGCCTGCCCACGCATGTATTGAAGATATTGCCCACGCTATTTCTGAGATGAGACCGGATTCGCCTCAAGGCAATTGCGTTGGTGAAGTAGAAATCAAGAAAACAGAAGAAGAAGCAGGTGCATTTAATGAATCTTCAGCAGTTCTCCCTGATGGCAACCTTAACCTTGGCCCTTCTCCGCAGGTATAACATCATAGCTAGCTTGAAATGTTTTTTTTTTTGTCAAATATAATGTTACATACTTATAGAGGAATTTGGGCTATGAAAGGCATTTGAGACCATGAACATAGTGTGTACTGTTAAAGGATTAGAACATTGACTTCTTAATAGTGAACGTTTTTATTGAAAAAGCTATGGACCTTTCGACGTTGCTTCTTTATTTCATGTTCTAATTTTCATCATGGCTTTTTCAGGAGGAGGCTTGCCTAAACAACCCAGCAAAGGAAGATGATAAAAGATTTATTACAATCGAAAGACAACCCTGGGTATGGCTATAAACACTGCTTGATTTTAGTTTTATGTGCTTTGGATGACCAAATGATGCTTACATATACCCTTTTATCAGGTAGCGGATAACGTTGTTAGCTACTGCGCTAAATGCAACAAAGAGTTCGGCTTCTTTTTTCGTAAGGTGATGTGTGCAACCAGTTTTTCCTTTCTTAGAATTTAATTATGTTCGAATTGTTGACAATAATTGCTTTGAATTCAATTATGTTCAAGGTATTGACAAAAAAAAAATCTTTGATATTTTCAACCAGCATCATTGCAGAATATGTGGAAATATTTTCTGTGGAGAATGCTCCAGTGGAAAAATTCCACTAGATGGCAATCGACTTTCGCTGTATCAGAACGGAGATTTCAAACCAGAACGAGTCTGCAACAGATGTTTGGTAGGCATACCAGTTTTGCGCTCCAGTTATTATCTATTATGATTAATATATTCCGAGTTGTTAGATTCAACAAGCATCTCATTTGATAATTCTATGTTGTTTTGCAGGAAAAATCGGAAAACTACAAAAATGGTCAATTGAAGGCAAGACAAACATCTTGAAACTCCATCAGGAGTTTTCACTCCTGATTGGAAGGTTTTATTTTGATCACTTTATTCCAATCTCCAGGTTATTAAGATCCCATCCACCAAATATCAACAGAATAACTGTTCAAATTTGTAGGGCTTGAATAAATGCAAACTTAGGCTGGCTGTCAACTTTAATTTGTAGGGCTTGAATAAACGTAAAGCTAGGGTGTTTTTCAACTTGGGTTTGGTTTAGTGTATAGAGTTTACCCTAATGTTGACCATCAACTTTATTCGCGTAATATTGTGGAACCTGGTTTTGGAATTAAATTAACCAAATGTTTTAGTGAAGGTTCTTATTTTTTTTATTTTTTTTTAGGTTTGAACCTTAAAAAAAACTCTTATCATTATAATAAATTTACAACTACATATCACTTAAATGTTTATTCTAAAATAATTTCATAATATACCTAATGGTTCGTTGAATTATATACATAAAAATAATCTTTATATTCATCTATTTTAATTGTATGTATAGATGACAGATAATCTAAATGAGTATTTAGTTTAACATTATATGCACTAAAGTAATAAATATATTTGTAATTAATATATTTTATTTTTTAATAAGTTATGCGTGTTTTTTTTATATACATAAAATAATTGGCAACTACCTTTCCTTTTTGAATAATTGATCACAGGTCAAGTCACATTATTCTCAATAAAAACCACACACAAGTTATGCATGTTGTTAGGTCAATGAATATGTATCTATCATTTTATTAAAAATATTTTTTGTTTTCTTTTTTATCAAATAATGTTTTCAATCTTCCTCAAAATATGATGTTTGAAAAATTAGTTCTTTGACATCATTTTTATTAAGATATAAAGTCTCATTAGATCAATTGTCTTCTGATGTTTATATTTTACTAAGATGAAGATTAACACCATGATTGGCTAAATTATTTGATACCTAATTTCCTTCTCTATAAAAAACTTATTAGAAGAGATTACCTCCAATAATAGATGATGGGCATCAACAATAATATTATTCTCTACCTAATCCCCATATCCATTTTTTGATAGACTTAATGGTAATTTATAAATCCCCTTCAATTAAAATATATTTCCAATCTTTTTCAATTATAATTTTAATAACTATAATGAGTGTTGTAGCCTCTATATAAATCTAACTGAGGAGAATTTTTCCTTCATTATATTAAAAATACCGCCTCCATGGACTTTTCTCAGATTTCTTCTCGAAGTACCATTAAAATTAATTTAGATAAATACATTTTTTTAAGGTTTCTATTTTACCATAGATCAAAGCAGATCCTTCACATTAATATTATTGTCATAGATGACTCATTTTCATGTGTATTCAAATCCTATAACTAAGTGGATAGCACCTCTTTTTCCATACTTGAGACTTCTCATGACAAGCACCATATTTATAAATATTTTGCAAGAGTGGCAATAATATGATTACAAACTTGGGTATGACTAAGATTTATTTTAAAAATTTAATATTCCTTTCAAGTCATAAATATCCAATAAATAATGTTAGGACCAATCCTCCATTTGAAATAATTAATCTAACATTGCATCAACTCTTTCAATGTTAATTAATCTAACATTTGTAGTATATTCAAATTTGGATGACATCATATGAGAAATTTAATAAAATTTTAGTGATTCTCCAAAAATGAATCCTATTGGAAAGGTTTTTGTATTGGAGAATACAAAATATTGCATGATCCCTTGATATATGACGCAATTTAATCATGTATTTGAATACAAAGAAACATTACATTTAGAAATATATTTGGAGTAAAATGCTCACTTGGACACAGGTGGGAATTTTGATATGACAAAGATTATGATTGGTAATAAAAAAATATTCATAAAGGCTAAAACAATAAATTAATACAACTGACAAAGTGTGTTACCTTATCTGGTGAGAATTTCAAAGGATTGATGGCTAGACCATACTTTGTCCAATCCATATGTATGAGGTGCAATGCTTTCAAAATGAAACATTTCTCGTTTTCACATGAATTTGCACAACAAAGTATTTGGTATTTGAAACCAAGTTTTAAGTTTTTAAAGAATAGGTTGTGGGTTCGATTCACATAGGTAAAATTTAGAAAAAAAGGTAAATAAATAATTTAAGATATTTTTTAGGGGGTAGAAAAGAAAGTTATTTTAAAATTCCTATTGTTTGTAGAAAAATATTTTGAAAGATAGAATATAGTAATTGGTGCATTTTTAATGGATTTTTTTAGAAATAAAAAGTAAGAAATTGACATTTAGAAAAAGGAATATTTTGACAAGGAGACTAATAATTTTTTGCAAAATGGTGCTTTTTTTTGGTAGTGTCCAGCATATTATTTTTTCAAATATATTTGCTTCAAAAATAATTTTGTACACAAAAATCAAAATATGTGCTTTGCATAATTATAACATTTGGTATAACTGACACCTTTGACTTGCATTTACAGGTAATACTATCACATTAAGTATCTATGTCTAAAGCCTAGTAAAGCTTCCATATGACATCATCCCTAGTAAGGAGACATTCTTATGAAATTTTATTCCACTCCATTTTTACCACATTTGTTATTATCATTGGAAATAAATCCTAAAATTGAGAAAATCTAGGTAAATAAGGAAGGTGTGCCCACATATGAGAATTTCTATTTAAGTAGGTCATTGATAGGATGAATATTTTCAATACTCCCTTTGTACCATGCATCAATCTCTCTCATGTACCTTAAGGTTTATTTCATGTACGATCACATATTTAAAGAGGACTAGCCTTTTTCATGTACCAATGGGTATATCAAAAGGTTCAAAATATAGGATTGGTGGTATATATATAAAGGTACCATTTTGGAATATATAAGAAAATTTTGATGTGGCTATATAAAATATAGTTTTTATTGAATCACATTTACTAAACAAGTCTAAATATTGCACCATGGAAGATAAAAACTAGAACAATACTAGTGGTAAAAAACTCTAGAATATGGTTACATGTGATGAAACTTATCTTGAGGAGACTGTAGCTAGGAAAAAGTATGATGAAGAAGATGAAAGAACACCTATGTTCATCACTTTTGGAGTGGTTTATGAAATACAACCACATATCAATAACATAGAAATATCAAAAGATGCATAGGATAAAATTTGCACAATATTTGAAGGAAGAAAAGAAGCCACAATCCTTCATCTATAATCTCAACTTCAAACGTTAAGGTTTTAATATGGTGAGAGTATCGAGCAATTTATTTGAAGAATTATAGACTTGAAGTTAAAGTTAAACACCATAGGAGAAAACATGGAAGATAAGCTCTTAGTCTCAATAGTACTTAAATATCTCCCTAAATCTTTTAGAACATTGGTGACATCTCTGCAAGCATCAAATAGAAGGTAATCATTTAAATAATCTGTAAACATTCTTCAACAATATGAAGTAGAAAATCAATTGATAGATGAGTTGTTCAATAATGCTCTTATCTCCACAAAGAAACCTTAAAAGGGTTCAAATGGTATTTTGACTTCATTTTTAGCACAAAAGGAACCTCAATGGAGGAGGAAATATTGTCATATTTATGAAAAAGGACATGAAACTAAATTTTGTAAATATAATACGATAAAGCATTTGAATCAATGTCATAGACCTCCTCAAAGGGAGCAATAGTTTCAACCACAACATCAACAAGGGTAATCTATACAAAGGCCACAATAACAAGGATAATATTAACAAATACCACAATAACAAGGGTATATTTGTTAATGTGAATCCAAGCTAGATTGTGAAGAAGACTATAAAATAGCACATACGCTCCTTATGGCCAAGGAAGTGACAAAAGCAATAAATAAAAGTGATAGTAAACAAACCAAGAAAAAAGGTAAAATTCAAAAGAACGTATCATCAAAATATAGTGAATATGAAGAGTTTTTAAAACTTAGGTTCTATTAATATTCAATTCTCAAAAATGTTGATGAAGGATACTTTGAAAATGGTGTGATAATATCTATTGGTGTAGTGAGAAGAATGTGAATGGATCTGTTCACCCTTGAAATCCTTGAGGTGAAATGTAGAAAGAAAATAGAAATAATTGAAAAGTTGAAGGACAAGCCTATGATGATAGTTGTTTGTTCTCACGCAAGTGAACTTCTTCAAAGGATAAATTTTAGTTGTGATATTAGTGATTTGTGGCTCATGATGGTATATGGTTGTGATGTAATATGGTTGAGCATGTTGAAGATAAAGTTATATATCTCCCAATGTGTTGGTGCAATGGTGAGCGTGAGGCCTCATTTTTTCTTAAGTGTAGATGAGGTTTTTTTATCCTTTTTTTGCTAACGTAAATGTACGCCTTCACCTTGGTTCACACAGTTCAATTTCCATGTTGATAATGATAGAGTCTGTAAGCACGTTGATCAAGTTATGATGTTAAAGTAATAATTTTTTCCTTCTCCACCACCAATAATAAGATTGTGATGATCTGGGATCAATTCTTGTTGTTAGATCATTTCTCGATTTCCTTCTAGATTGAGTGGAGTGGTTTGCAATTCAATTTTCTATGTAATAAATTCTATTTAAATACTTATTTATTACAACACCTTGCCACAATTTTTATGATTGAGAGAATCTAAAATTTATTACCTCGACCTCCTCATTCTATCAGTTGGATTTCTTGGTGGAAGGAGGTGATTGTTCATACTACCTCTTTCATGTAGTATTTTGGCAAACATGTGGCACATGTCAAAAAGCATGCTCATCTAGCTGTTACAAAAGAGTATCAACAAAATTTATCTTTGCTATAAAATGATTCATACGACCAACAATTATAAGCTAGGGTTAAAGGTTTTCACCACCGACTTATGCTCCATGAACAACATGAAGCTATGGGATCTTAGATTTGGGCTCATCTGCATTGGTTGAGGGTGGGTGATCACCCATCCAAAGCATTTTTTAAATATCTTCATCTAAGTAGACTAGAATCTATATCAAGGCTATTCAAGCGTCTCATGATAGGCTAACTTCTCTTCCTGATATCACATCGGACTTTGTGGATCATTATAAGCTTGTATTCCAAGCGCAACAAGATTCTCTGGAATGTCAAATAATCCAACACTGTCTTGATGTTTTTTTTTTCTAACATGGTGGAATTGGTAGCTGCCACAAATCTGGGTAGGTTGTCTAGCTTTTATGGCCGCCATAGTATTCTATGTTGTCCGCCCCAAAATACACCACAAAAATCTTCATGCAGTCCGCCCCTATAACCGCCATTCCACAATCATTTAAAACCTTTTACGCCACTGAAAGCACAAAGAAAGGGAAAAGCGTTCAGTCCGATGAGGCCTGAGATTTGAACCTTGGACCTCCACCCCGCTTATGGGATAAAATGTCTTGATGTTTTTCCTACTAAGTTATCTACTTATAGTAGGCATCTATGTGAGGCTCCTATTTCACTTGCTAATATTCATAATTATCTTATGACTATGTCGAATAATAAGTTCCCTAGTCTTGATGGCTTTCCCTATGAGTTTGTAAATCCACTTTGAAGTTTACTAGGCCTGATCTACTCGATGTCTATAATGAAGTGTTACACAACAACTTTTTGGTAGTATTATCAATTGTAGAAACATTAAGTTCATTTCCAAAGTGGGTAATCTTGAGCTTTCCACCAGTTGGAGATCTATTACTCTACTTAGTGTTTCTTATAAGATCTTGTCCAATGATTTAGCTCTTTATATTTGGAATATTGTGATTATTAGACCAGAGCAGGCAAGTTTCACTAAAGGGTATTATATCTTGGAAAATCTTAATGTTATCTAGGAAGGTTTAGAATGGGCACGTGTCTCTGGAAAAAAGTCACTTTTCTTTAAGATCAACTTTGATAAAGCTTATGATCGTATTAAGTGGTCTTTTATTCTTACCATTCTCAAAGTTGTTGGGTTTGGAACCTTTTTTATTAAGGTCATCAATATGTTGTTTGTGGATGCTTTGATCTGTCTTACTATTAATGGGCATAAGTTAGAAGATTTTGGTTCTTTTGTTCTATTCAACAGGGCTATCCTTTGGCCCCCTCGCTTTACATCCTCATGACTAAAGATTTTGGTTATCTTCTTGTCAGTCAAGCAGCTAAGAGGTTGATCAAAGATTTTTTTTTTTTATATGTCCACTAAGATTATTAATGGGTATTTTGTGAATGATTCTTTTCTCACTATTAGTGAGGATGATTTTTATGTTTTAACTACTTTGGCTTGTCTAGACACTTTTTATAACACATCTAGTTCCAACATCCAATTGTCTAAATCTCTTTGTTTCTGCCTTTCTTCTTCTGCTTTGCCTGCTTGGCTTGGACATTTCTCGTGGCATTGGCTTTAGAGGGATGAGAATTTTAAGTTATTAGGAATTCCTTTTGATTTTGAATGTTCGCTTCAAACTCTGGTAATATGTTATTGATATAATTAAAAATAAGATTTCTTATTGACCTCGCATACCCTTTCTCTTGCTATAAATTTTATGTTTACACTAAGATTGTTTACACTAAGATTCTTGTTGCCACCCATGTTTACTATTCCTCTTATTGGGCCCTTTCTATGAATTTTTATAATAAGTTGTCTAGAGCCCTTAGGGATTTTATTTAGGCCAAGGGGAAGAATTTGAATGGTTTTCAATGGGTTGCTTGGGATATTTGTTGCATGCCTACCGATAAGGGTAGGGTGGATATCATTGACATCTATAGGCAAAGCATTTCTTTCTGTCCTAATTGGGTGGTTAAATCTATTGAAGACCCTAAAACTTGGAAGATTTTAATTCACCATTGTATCTCTTTAGGATTATCTTATGGGCATAAAGCTTGGAGTAATATTGGCCTTCACACTCTTATCACCACTTCTTATTTGGTTAAGATTCATGGTTCCTTTGTTGTTAAAAGTATCTGGTAGGCTTTTGAGGTGGTGAAACCTCATCTTCACTAGATTGGTGATGGTTTTCATTCAATTCTTAGAATATCTGGTGGTCTCCTATTTTGTATAACTCTTCAATACTTCTTACTTATATTCTAGGGGTCAAATATTTGAGGCTATTTCACAAAGACATTTGCTTTATTAAATATTTAGTGCATTCTTAGGATTGGATTCCTTAGCCCGACCTCAAGCATAAATTTAATCTTAAAAACCGAGATCTTCTTCCTATTCTTAAGATTTTGGAGCTTATGCCTAATGTCATGCTACATAATCTCGACCTTCAATCCTCGAGTTTCTCGTGGAGTGATTGCAATTGGAAACTATATACTTCTTTCAAGAACTACTTTTCTTCCTTGCTTTATCAACTTCTTAGTCCTTTTTCCTTTGGTATTGATAAGCTTAATGAGATATGGTAGACACACTCTACCTCCTACTTAGATTGCTCCTTTGAACCGTATCTAGCATTCTAATATTGAATCTAAGATCACATTTTTTCTCTGGTCTCTTATTTATCGAGGTCTTCCTATGGAAGAGAGGCTTAGTAGAGTTTGTATTCCTAATACTAAGTGTCCTATTTGAGGTCATTTTGAAACATTTAAGCATTTGTTTTGGTTTCGCTCTTGTGCTCAGTCTTCCTAGGCTTAGATTCACTTATTTGTTGCATGCCTACCGATAAGGGTAGGGTGGATATCATTGACATCTATAGGTAAAGCATTTCTTTGTGTCCTAAGTGGATGGTTAAATCTATTGAAGGCCCTAAAAATTGGAAGATTTTAATTCACCATTGTATCTCTTTAGGATTATCTTAAGGGCATAAAGCTTGGAGTAATATTGGCCTTCACACTCTTATCATCACTTCTGCTTTGGTTAAGATTCATGGTTCCTTTGTTGTTAAAAGTATCTGGTAGGCTTTTGAGGTGGTGAAACCTCATCTTCACTAGATTGGTGATGGTTTTCATTCAATTCTTAGAATATCTGGTGGTCTCCTATTTTGTATAACTCTTAAATACTTCTTTCATATATTCTAGAGGTTAAATATTTGAGGCTATTTCACAAAGACATTTGCTTTATTAAATATTTAGTGCATTCTTAGGATTGGATTCATTAGCCCGACCTCAAGCATAAATTTAATCTTAAAAATTGAGATCTTCCTCCTATTCTTAAGATCTTGGAGCTTACGCTTGATGTCATGCTGCATAATCTCTGATGTTCACACAATGACACTGAGAGGGGGGGTGAATCAGTGTAGTTATTTAATTTTGAAACAACGACATTCAAAGACTGAAGCACAGAAAACTTATAAAACAAGAAGAACAAAATGAGAGCACACCACAACACACAATATAACGAGGTTCACCAATTTGGCTACTCCTCAAAAATTAACTGCTTGGACTTCAATCCAAATCCGAGTCTTTGCAAAATTTCAATTTTACAACTTCTTTACCAGCATCCACTGGAAGGAGCACCAACCCCTGTAATTTTCTATCGCAACAGATGGAGCACCAACCCCTAGTACCAAGCACCAACTTGGACTACAATTATGATCAATTAGAATGACATAAAAGTGTCTTCACTTCATGCACAACCCCGACTGGTCTGCAATTAATCCAACTCTGCACACTCTCACGGCTCTGCTAATTTTCTTATTCAAACCCTCTTTTCATGGCAATATTTCTCTTTACGCAACAACTTTTCTCTAACAATGACAACATCTTCTCTGTACGACTATTCTTTTATAACCTTTCAATCCTGCATGCAGTCAAATCACATACTCTGACTGTTCGAATCCATGCAATACGGTTGTTTGATTCCATGCACTACGACTATTCGAAACCCTGCAATACGGCGGTTCGATTCCTTGCAACAATTTTTAATGCATTTTTGAACCTGCATATTCGGCTGTTCGAATACTTCAAATACGGCCATTCGAATACTGTTTCTATTCTGCATATCCGACTCTTTGAATTCTGCAAATATGTCTTTTCTAATGCTTCTTCAATCCTGCATATTTGTCTGTTCGAATACTTCAAATACAGCAGTTCGAATGCTTTTTAATCCTGCCTATACCATTCTTCGAATGCTTTTCAATCATGCAAATTCAACTGTTTCAGTGCATGTTCGACACTTGTCAATTTGTAACTACCGATCTGACATCAGTTACTTTTTACGTAACTGGCTGCATGATTTTCCTGTCTCCTTTTTTTGACACGTGTCACCATGCATGCTTTTTTGGCTTTTACCCGCCAAACTGTTACCTATCGCGATATCGCGACACTTTCTGTAGCCGTACCATTCATGCCCTTGCTATCGTGAAATCGTGACCATTTTGGCTCTTGAAAGCTTTCCCTGCATCTTGTCGCGATATCGCGACACTTTCAACTTATGCTGACGTCACCCTGAAGGTTGTCGCGAAATCGTGACATTTTCGGCTTCCAGTGGCTTTTCTTTCATCCTGTCGCGAAATCGTGACACTTTTCAACTTTGCTGACGTCATCATCCTTCTTGTCGCGAAATCGCGACGTTTCGACTCTTGCTGACGTCATCATCCTTCTTGTCACGAAATCGTGACACTTTCGGCTTTCGTACACTCTTCTTTGCCGATAGCGACGAAAAAGGAACATGTCGCGAAATCGTGACACTTTGCTCTTCCGTACAACTCTCCTTGCCAACTCCAGCGAAAATGGAACATGTCGCGAAATCGTGACACTATGCTTCATGCAATGGCAAAATTTTTACATCTTTGTGCCTTGTGTTTTCACCTTGCCTCTTTTCATGAAATTTTGACTTGTAATATCATTACTGCATCTTTCAGTTCTACACTTTTGACTAGTAGCGAAATCGCTACTCCTTAGTTTCCCTTTGTTTCAACATGTAGCGCCATCGCTACACCTTAGTTTCTCTTTGTTTCAACATGTAGCGAAATCGCTACACCTTCTTCTTGTGAATTTTTACTTGTGTCGAAATCGCTGCATCTCAGTTTTCTTAACTTCCGATTTGTAGCGAAATCGCTACACCTTTGTTTCCATACATTTCCAGTTGTGCTTTGAAATGCGAAACTTTAACATGCATGGAAATCGCTACTCTCTTCATTGCAAGCTCCTTTCCTCCATTTATGTCATGAAATCGTGACACATTTTCTCTCTCCTCAGTGAAAACTCGACATGTCGCGACATCGCGACATTTTGGCATGCATTTTCTCTCTCCTGCTTTTTGTCGCGAAATCGCGACACATTTTCTCTCTCCTCAGCGAAAACTCGACATGTCGCGATATCGCGACATTTTGGCTTGCATTTTCTCTCTCCTACTTTTTGTCGCGAAATCGCGACAGAAAACATGTCGCGATATCGCGACAGTTTTCTTCCTTGTCTCTTTCTGCCAATTTCTGAATCTGGGTCACCTCTGTTTTGCTTGAAACTTTTTGCACTTGATCTGATCGACCTCTGAACTGCATCAATTGCATCAATGCATGTCGTGTTGACAACAATGACAATACTTTCTCAAATGCTTTTGCTGCACCTTGCTCAACAATCTCCCCCTTTGGAATTGTTGGCAACACACAAGCAACCTTGCTCAACTTCTTCTCCCCCTTTGCCAATAATACCAAAGGGTCGCTGCAGAACTCCCCACGAGTCTCTCGTACACCATTCTCGGGAAAATATTGTTATAGTTAGCAAAAATCATAAACATAAGCAAAACTATAAGTATAGGCATGCATGCACCCATTGAGAATGTGATCCCTAATGATAGTCAGTTCTTGGGAATTGTGACCACTCCCAACTTATTCCTAAGGTACTCAAAAACATCCTTGGGCAATGGTTTTGTGAATATATCGACTACTTGCTCTGTAGTTGGAACAAAATCCAACTTGACTTCTCCTTCTGCAACTTTATCCTTCAAAAAATGATATCGGATTGCAATGTGTTTGGTTCTTGAATGCATAATTGGATTCTTGGATATGTTGATAGCACTAGTGTTATCACATTTTATTGATATTGGCTCTTTGAAGTGGATACCAAGATCTTTCAAAGTTTGTCTCATCCATAATATCCGTGTACAGACAAGTTGTGGCTGCAATGTATTCTCGCCTCTGCAGTGGATAGAGAAACTGATTCTTGTTTCTTGCTGTGCCATGCTACCAGACTGTCTCCAAGATAAAATGCTCCTCCACTTGTACTCTTCCGGTCATCAATGCACCCTGCCCAATCTGCATCAGAATATGCAATCAAAGTGAAGTCTTTGCCTTTTGGGTACCACAACCCATAATCCATGGTACCTTTGAGGTACTTGAAGATCCTTTTACAGTTTGTGACATGAGTTTCTTTGGGACTTGCCCGAAATCTAGCAACCATGCATACTGCCTGTAGTATATCCGGTCTAGTAGCTGTTAAATACAGCAAGCTTCCAATCATAGACCTATACATTGTTTGATCCACATCTGGAGATTTATCATCCTTGCTCAACTTGCAGCCTGTTGTCATGGGAGTCTTGACCGGTTTACTGTCTTCCATTGTGAACTTTTTCAGCATTTCTTTTACATATTTAACTTGAGAAATAAAAATGCCTTTTTCATTTTGATTGACCTGCAGACCTAAGAAATAAGAAAGTTCACCAATCATTGACATCTCAAATTCTTTTTTCATTTTAATTGATATGTCTTTGCAGTATTCATCCATGCTTCTTGCCAAATATTATGTCATCTACATAAACAACAAGAACAATAAGATGACCCTTCTCTGTTTTGACATATAAGTTGCTATCCACCAAACCTTTCTTAAACCCTTGTTTAATTAGATAATTATCCAGCCTTGCATACCATGCTCGGGTGCCTGTTTTAATCCATATAAAGCTTTCTTTAACTTGCAAACAAAATCTGGATTGTCACCAAGTTGGAAGCCATCTGGTTGTTCAATGTAAACCTCTTCTTCTAGTTTTCCATTCAAAAATGCTGATTTTACATCCATTTGATATACTTTGAAGTTTTTATGAACTGCTAATGCCAGAAACATTTTGATTGCCTCTAGTCTGGCTACCGGTGCAAAAGTTTCTTCAAAATCAATGCCTTCAACCTTGAGCATAGCCTTTACATACCAATCTTGCCTTATTTACGACAACCCTGCCCATCTTTATTCAATTTATTTCTAAAAACCCATTTAGTGCCAATTATGTTTTTATTTGTTGGTCTAGGTACTAATTCCCGGGTATTGTTTTTCTCTATCTGATCTAGTTCTTCATTGATTGCCTTCATCCAACTTTCATCAGTGCTTGCTTCAGCAACATTTTTAGGTTCAATACTAGATAACAGAGAATAGTTCCTCACTGTTGTTCTTCTTGTCTGAATACCATCTATGGGATCCCCAATAATTTGTTCACTTGGATGATTTTTCTACCAGTTGCCTGTTTTAAATTTCTTGTTTTCTTCTTCTTCAGATTCAGTTTTTACACCATCTGGATCAATTTTTTGATTCTTCTCTGTTTCTTTTTCATCATCACCTTCAATGACTTCTTCATACATAGGGTAGTTTTCTTGATAAGTAGTTTCTTGTTCTCTACCTTCATCAACTTTCACATCAGCACTTTCAACAATTTTCTTCAACCTCTTGTTGTAACATGTGTATGCCTTGCTTTTTGTTGAGTAACCAAGAAAGATACCTTCATCAGCTCTATCTTCAAATTTACCGAGGTTATCTTCAGTCCGTTTTATGTAGCACTTGCTGCCAAATACTTTGAAATGTCTTGTTGTTGCCTTTCTGCCAAACCACAACTCATAAGCTATTTTGCTTTCATGTGGTCTCAGCATGCACCTGTTTTGAATGTAAACTACAGTATGAACTACCTCTTTCCAAAATCTGTCAGCTATTTTGTTTTCTGCTAGCATTGTCCTTGCCATTTCCTGCACTGTTCTATTCTTCCTTTCTACAACACCATTCTGCTGAGGTGTCCTAGCTGCTGAAAACTGTCTTCTTATCCCATGTTTTTGACAGTATTCTGCAAATTCTTCGGAGATAAACTCTCCTCCCCTGTCTGATCTTAGGCATTTAATTCTTTTTCCTGATTGATTCTCAACAAGATTTTTGAAGGTTTTAAACATCTCAAAGGCTTCGACTTGAGTTTCGGAAATAGTACCCATGTCATTCTTGAGTAGTCATCTATACACAGCATAAAATATTTGTGTCCATTTATGCTTTCGGTTCTCATGGGTCCACATAGATCGGTGTGAATTAGTTCTAATGGCTTGCTAGTGAAGTATTCTTTTGCTTTGAAAGTGGCTCTGGTTTTTTTTCCCTTTTGGCATGACTCACAGATGCTATTTACGGGTTTGCCAATGTTTGGTATATCTCTAACTGCTCTTTTTGAACTGATTTTTGCCAGATTGTCAAAACTAATATGCCCAAGCCTCTTGTGCCATAGCCAGTTTTCATCTTCCTGTCCAATCAAGCATGTTCCTTCTACAGTTTTTGAAAGTGTATACTGATTTCCGAAGTTCTCGATCCAGTGGCTATTAACTTTCCATTTTTTGTCTTTCTTACTTCACGGCCCTCCTTCTTGAAGATTACATCATGGCCTCTGTCACATATTTGACTTACACTTAGCAAGTTATGCTTCAGGCCAATTACAAACAAGACTTCTTTTGATTTTATATTGCCATCACTGATCTTGACTGATCCCTTTCCAACAATCTTTGCTCCATCATTATTTCCAAATTTCACGGAACCACCTTCATAATTACGTAAATTCTCAAACTTTTGCTTGTCACCTGTCATGTGATTGGAACAACCACCTGTCAAGTATCCAAGGTGCTGATTTGTTATGAGCTTTAAAAGCAGTCTGGACAATCAAAGATTCCTTTTCTTTCCATTCTGGTTTGATAGAAGATTTTGCTACTTGTTTTGCCTTTGTCCTTTCATTAGCATGTGCCTATTTTTCAGGAAATTTCTGGTTTTGTTTCAACCCACTTGGCTGAGATTTTCTACCCTGATAATTATTTGATGCAAAAGTGCTTCTGTAGTTTCTAGCAATATGTCCAAAATTATGACAATTATAACATTCAACTGCATAATTCATTAAAGGAGAAAAAACATTTCTGCTGGTAAAATTCCTTTGAGATACATTATGCCTGCAATCTGAAATCTTATGGCCATAAGCATTGCATTTAAAACAATAACTAGAAAATGCATGATTAAACCTGGGTGCCGGTCTTTGCCAGTTTGAAGTAGGAGCCATGACTCTTCTCCTCCTTGGATGTGTGACTTTTGTGAATCCATCTTTGTCGGTATTCTTCTTGAATGCGGCATTATTGTTTTCTTTTGCAAGATTTGGTTTTTCTGGTTCAACCCTGATCTTTTCTTCTTTCTTTATGAGTTCTATATTCAAGTTCTTTGAATCCTTTGAAGATTCTCCTTCATCAAAGCCTAAACCAAATTTTATGCCAGAAGGCCTTTGGTTATTTAACATTTTATCCAGCTTTACAGTACTTTCTTCAAACTTATGAAAACAGTTCAATTTTCTATTCATCTCCTCTAACTGCATCCTTAACTTAACAATGTCTTCCTCTAGCTTGCTGCATTCAACTGTCTTTACAGTTAATTGTTCATCAAGAACTTCAGACATTTTCTTGAATTCCTCTGTCTGTATTTTTAGATTGTTTATTATGTCTGTGGCATTCTCTAATTTCTTTGAAAATTTCTTATTCTTCTTCCTTTCTGCACTCAACTCTTCAAGTGCGAGCAACCAATTCTCCTTCCAAATACACTTCGGCTTCATCCTTGGAATTTTCATCACCTTCCTGATTTTTCTCTGTTCTTTCTTCTTCAAGTGCCATGAAAAGAGCTTCACCTCCTTCTTCTTCAGACTCCTCATCTGTGCTTTCTTCAGAACTGCTGACATTCTTGGTTATGAAGCTTTTCTTCTTGAAGTTGTTCTTTCTGAAATTTTGTTTCTTCTTCCAGTCACCTTTTTCTTGGTGTGAACCTTCACCATTTTTGGTTCTCTCCTGCATTGGACATTTGGCTACAAAATGACCGACTCCTCCACAATTGAAGCATTTAAAAGGTAGCTTCCCTCTATATTTTCCTTTTCCTTTTGTGAGTTTTCGAACAAAATTGGCTTCTATTTCATCCAGTGTTCCTTCATCCTCAGATTCATGTTCAGATTTTACATTCTTGTGTGCTTTAAAAGCTGCTTCTCTATCTGTAGACTTGGTTTGTCCTATTCTCATTTCATATGCTATCAGGGAACCATGCAACTCATCCATGCTGAAGTTGTTTAGATCTTTTGCCTCTTCTATTACGGAGACTTTGGAGTTAAATCTTTTGTGAAGTGTTATGAGAACCTTTTTCACAACAACTGCATCATCAATTTCTTCACCGAGTCCTCCGATTGCATTAATAATTTCGTTGACTCTCGAGCATATAAGTCTCTATGTTTTCATCTTCATTCATTTGCAGTGCTTCAAACTGTGCTCGATGAGTTTGCAGTTTTGCTTCCTTAATCTTACTGTCTCCTTCATGGATGCTCTTTAGTTTATCCCACATGTCTTTTGCTGATTTACAACTCATGACTCTTATCAGTTCATTGTCAACAAGCCCACACATTATGGCATTCTTAGCTTTGGAGTTGTTCTCAAATTTATTTTTCTCAGCAGTATCTGTTGGAGGAGTAGTGGGTGCTGTGTATCCACTATCTACGGAATCCCAAATATCATATCCCAATGCACTCGAATATGTTTGCATTCTGAGTTTCCAGAAGGTGTAATTTGTTCCATCAAATAAGGGAGCTTTGTTGGATGAAAATCCTTCACCACCTGCCATTGTTTCTTCCAAGATCTCCTTAGCTGATTAAGCTTGTACAAGGAACCTCGCTCTGATACCAATTGATGTTCACACAATGACACTGAGAGGGGGGGTGAATCAGTGTAGTTATTTAATTTCGAAACAACAGCATTCAAAGACTGAAGCACAAAAAACTTATAAAACCAGAAGAACAAAATGAGAGCACACCACAACACACAATATAACGAGGTTCACCAATTTGGCTACTCCTCAAAAATTAACTGCTTGGACTTCAATCCAAATCCAGTCTTTGCAAAATTTCAATTTTACAACTTCTTTACCAGCATCCATTGGAAGGAGCACCAACCCCTGTAATTTTTTGCTGCAACAGATGGAGCACCAACCCCTAGTACCAAGCACCAACTTGGACTACAATTCTGATCAATTAGAATGACATAAAAGTGTCTTCACTTCATGCACAACCCTGACTGGTCTGCAATTAATCCAACTCTGCACACTCTCACGACTCTGCTAATTTTCTTATTCAAACCCTCTTTTCACAGCAATATTTCTCTTTCTGCAACAACTTTTCTCTAACAGCAGCAACATCTTCTCTGTACGACTATTCTTTTATAACCTTTCAATCCTGCATGCAGTCGAATCACATACTCTGACTGTTTGAATCCATGCAATACGGCTGTTTGATTACATGCACTACGACTATTCGAACCCCTGCAATACGACGATTCGATTCCTTGCAATACGGTTGTTTTAATGCATTTTCGAACCTGCATATTCGACTGTTCGAATACTTCAAATACGGCCATTCGAATACTGTTTCTATTCTGCATATCCGACTCTTTGAATTTTGCAAATATGTCTTTTCTAATGCTTCTTCAATCCTGCATATTTGTCTGTTTGAATACTTCAAATACAGCAGTTCGAATGCTTTTTAATCCTGCCTATACCATTCTTCGAATGCTTTTCAATCATGCAAATTCAACTATTTCAGTGCATGTTTGACACCTGTCAATTTGTAACTGCCGATCTGACATCAGTTACTTTTTATGTAACTGGCTGCATGATTTTCCTGTCTACTTTTTTTGACACGTGTCACCATGCATGCTTTTTCGGCTTTTACCTGCCAAACTGTTACCTATCGCGATATCGCGACACTTTCTGTAGCCGTACCATTCATGCCCTTACTGTCGCGAAATCATGACCATTTTGGCTCTTGAAAGCTTTCCCTGCATCTTGTCGCGATATCGCGACACTTTCAACTTATGCTGACGTCACCCTGAAGGTTGTCACGAAATCGCGACGTTTTCGGCTTCCAGTGGCTTTTCTTTCATCCTGTCATGAAATCGTGACACTTTTCAACTTTGCTGACGTCATCATCCTTCTTGTCATGAAATCGCGACGTTTTCGACTCTTGCTGACGTCATCATCCTGCTTGTCGTGAAATCGCGACACTTTCGGCTTCCGTACACTCTTCTTTGCCAGCAGCGAAAAAGGAACATGTCGCGAAATCGTGACACTTTGCTCTTCCGTACAACTCTCCTTGCCAACTCCAGCGAAAATGGAACATGTCACGAAATCGCGACACTATGCTTCATGCAATGGCAAAATTTTTACATCTTTGTGCCTTGTGTTTTCACCTTGCCTCTTTTCATGAAATTTTGACTTGTAATATCATTCCTGCATCTTTCAGTTCTACACTTTTGACTAGTAGCGAAATCGCTACTCCTTAGTTTCCCTTTGTTTCAACATGTAGCGCCATCGCTACACCTTAGTTTCTCTTTGTTTCAACATGTAGCGAAATCGCTACACCTTCTTCTTGTGAATTTTTACTTGTGTCAAAATCGCTGCATCTCAGTTTTCTTAACTTTCGATTTGTAGCGAAATCGCTACACCTTTGTTTCCATACATTTCCAGCTGTGCTTTGAAATGCGAAACTTTAACATGCATGGAAATCGCTACTCTCTTCATTGCAAGCTCCTTTCCTCCATTTATGTCGTGAAATCGCGACACATTTTCTCTCTCCTCAGCGAAAACTCGACATGTCGCGACATCGCGACATTTTGGCGTGCATTTTCTCTCTCCTACTTTTTGTCGCGAAATCGTGACACATTTTCTCTCTCCTCAGCGAAAACTCGACATGTCGCGATATCGCGACATTTTGGCTTGCATTTTCTCTCTCCTACTTTTTGTCGCGAAATCGCGATAGAAAACATGTCGCGATATCGCGACAATTTTCTTCCTTGTCTCTTTCTGCCAATTTTTGAATCTGGGTCACCTCTATTTTGCTTGAAACTTTCTGCACTTGATCTGACTGACCTCTGAACTGCATCAACTGCATCAATGCATCTGTGTTGACAACAATGACAATACTTTCTCAAATGCTTTTGTTGCACCTTGCTCAACAATCTCAACCTTCAATCCTCGAGTTCCTCGTGGAGGGATTGACATTGGAAACTATATACTCCTTTCAAGAACTACTTTTCTTCCTTGCTTTATCAACTTCTTAGTCCTTTTTCCTTTGGTATTGATAATATTAATGAGATATTGTAGACACACTCTACCTCCTACTTAGATTGCTCGTTTGAACCACATCTAGCATTCTAATATTGAATCTAAGATCACCTTTTTTCTCTAGTATCCTATTTATCGAGGTCTTCCTATGGGAGAGAGGCTTAGTAGAGTTGGTATTCCTAATACTAAGTGTCCTATTTGAGGTCATTTTGAAAAATTTAAGCATTTGTTTTGGTTTTGCTCTTGTGCTTAGTCTGCCTAGGCTTGGATTCACTTATTATTTAAACCTTTTCATCCTGAGTTCTTTAGATGGTAAATTATTATTTTTGGTGATAACAGTTGTTGGCCTGCTTATATTGTTACTCTATAGAATTTATTTCATGCAATTATTTTGTTTCAACTATGGAAATTGAGGAATGCTACTATTTATTTTGGAAATTTAATTTCTTTTAGCGTTTTTTGTTGTTACTGTTCAGATCCATTTGTAGGCTTGTAGGGTAGCACATGAGCTAGTGCATTTTAATTAATATTATCAAGTATTGCTGTGAGGGTCCATGCACTATCAGTAGGGTTACACTTGACCTCCCTCTGCCTCAAGGTCCCTTAGTTTCTTCAAGGCATGCATGTAGCAGGTTGAGATGGTGATGTTCTTCAGCCTCAAGCCATTCTACCAGTACTAATAGTAGAGCTTGATCTCCTCACAAATATTATAGAATTCATCGTTTATGTTTATGCTCTCTACAACGTGGCTGAAGTCCTGTGTATCACTTGGCTAATGATGGTACTGGTTAGAACCCTAGCCCATCTCCTCGATAGATAACTTCTCTTCCTAATACAAGTCCTTTTTGTTAGAGTAGTGCTTTATGTTTGTTTGGTGTGGTTTTGTTAAAATTAATAAGATTTTTTTAATGAATATTTAAATTTTTTATTAGAATAAATATAGTTTTTTTTTTTTTTTAAAAGGACTTGTATGTTTTTGATTGAGGATATAACTAAGGTCATTAATAGTTTAAACTTGAATTTATTAATAAAAATTTGGAAACATATCAATTCAATATCCCTATATAAACTTATAATATATAAGTAAAATATTTATTGTTGTTGACCAAGTGGCATTGACTTAACTGGTTTCTTTGAAAAATATTTAGAGAGGAAACCAAGGTTCAAATCTTGCCAAACAATACCACTAATCATATAATAAGAATGAACCCTTTCAATCTCATATAACCAATTAAATATATCTATATTAAGTTATAGAAATCACCTTAAACAAAGACTGTTTATTTTAGATGTTTATCTAGGACTATGTTTATTTTAAATGTTTATCTAACTAATAGTAATACGACTAACCTTTTTAAATTGAAACCTTTTAAATTTTCAAAGTCAAAGCCTTACGAAGCCTCACATGCTGCCATGAAGAGCAAAAATATGTTTAAACTTTGGGTTTAAATGCCATGATATGGCAGTGGGCCGACAGGCCTTTACAGGCGATTAGTATAAATAAATGTCGTTAATCATTATCTTAACAAAACGAATCGGAAAAGACAATCCCCAAAGAATCACTAACAGTTGGGCTCCAGAAATCAGATCGAAATATTCATATTGAGTTATCCCATTTTTTTATTCCTTACAGACGACCGTTTCTATTGAAAGAGACTTGAATCTTTAATTTCTTTCCCATTTCGCAGAAATCTTCTGTAAAATAGTTTGGTATCTCTGTACCCTTCGGTTAAGTTTCCTCTACATTAGTTGTTTGGAAGCTATGGATTTGGAGTCCCTATCATGGAACGGTGTGTTGGGAAGACTTAAAGACATTGTCTCCATCAGCATAGCTAAGGTCAAGCATAACCGCGAGCATCTAGCGGCCGCAGTCATTAAAGCCACTAGTCACAGCGATAGTCCGCCCAAAGAAAAACATATCCGAAGAGCCATAGCCGCAACGCCCCCAAATCAACCTCGTGGCGAACAAATCTATCTGGCATGCGCCCTATCAAAGCGCTTAACCAGAACGCAAAACTCCACTGTTGCTCTCAAGACGCTGATTCTCATCCACAGACTAACCAGAGATGGCCACCCTTCTTTCACCGCAGAACTCCAACCACTCGAGAATATCTTGCATTTCATGGAGGATTCCTGTTACGAGGCCTCACAATGCTCATCTCTGCTCCGAAACTATTCCTTATACTTGGTGAAAAAAATTAAGACCCATAAAGCTCTGAACTGTTATGACGAAGGGTGTCATATGTCAGTCATAGAGCAATTGCAAAGGTTAAAAGTCTTCCAACAATTATTTGATGCTCTGTTAGATTGCATTCCTCGTACCAAAGCCCATCGAAGTGATGACCTTGTAGTCATGGATACGGGGACTTGTCTTGCAAACTCCCTTGTCAAGCACTCCTTTCGTCTTATTGTGAAGGACAGCTTACATATCTATGCCGCAATGGGGGACGCCATGGCGGAGTTGTCCAAATCGGTGTCTAAAGTGACCCAAGAGGACGCTCTCAGCATTGTTGAAATTTTGAAGAAATGCTCGCAACACACAGTGAGGCTTTCTGATATTTGTGTGTTAGAAAGATGGATATTTGACAGCAGCGACATTCAATTGCCAAGAACCATCAAGCCTGCCCACGCATGTATTGAAGATATTGCCCACGCTATTTCTGAGATGAGACCGGATTCGCCTCAAGGCAATTGCGTTGGTGAAGTAGAAATCAAGAAAACAGAAGAAGAAGCAGGTGCATTTAATGAATCTTCAGCAGTTCTCCCTGATGGCAACCTTAACCTTGGCCCTTCTCCGCAGGTATAACATCATAGCTAGCTTGAAATGTTTTTTTTTTTTGTCAAATATAATGTTACATACTTATAGAGGAATTTGGGCTATGAAAGGCATTTGAGACCATGAACATAGTGTGTACTGTTAAAGGATTAGAACATTGACTTCTTAATAGTGAACGTTTTTATTGAAAAAGCTATGGACCTTTCGACGTTGCTTCTTTATTTCATGTTCTAATTTTCATCATGGCTTTTTCAGGAGGAGGCTTGCCTAAACAACCCAGCAAAGGAAGATGATAAAAGATTTATTACAATCGAAAGACAACCCTGGGTATGGCTATAAACACTGCTTGATTTTAGTTTTATGTGCTTTGGATGACCAAATGATGCTTACATATACCCTTTTATCAGGTAGCGGATAACGTTGTTAGCTACTGCGCTAAATGCAACAAAGAGTTCGGCTTCTTTTTTCGTAAGGTGATGTGTGCAACCAGTTTTTCCTTTCTTAGAATTTAATTATGTTCGAATTGTTGACAATAATTGCTTTGAATTCAATTATGTTCAAGGTATTGACAAAAAAAAAAATCTTTGATATTTTCAACCAGCATCATTGCAGAATATGTGGAAATATTTTCTGTGGAGAATGCTCCAGTGGAAAAATTCCACTAGATGGCAATCGACTTTCGCTGTATCAGAACGGAGATTTCAAACCAGAACGAGTCTGCAACAGATGTTTGGTAGGCATACCAGTTTTGCGCTCCAGTTATTATCTATTATGATTAATATATTCCGAGTTGTTAGATTCAACAAGCATCTCATTTGATAATTCTATGTTGTTTTGCAGGAAAAATCGGAAAACTACAAAAATGGTCAATTGAAGGCAAGACAAACATCTTGAAACTCCATCAGGAGTTTTCACTCCTGATTGGAAGGTTTTATTTTGATCACTTTATTCCAATCTCCAGGTTATTAAGATCCCATCCACCAAATATCAACAGAATAACTGTTCAAATTTGTAGGGCTTGAATAAATGCAAACTTAGGCTGGCTGTCAACTTTAATTTGTAGGGCTTGAATAAACGTAAAGCTAGGGTGTTTTTCAACTTGGGTTTGGTTTAGTGTATAGAGTTTACCCTAATGTTGACCATCAACTTTATTCGCGTAATATTGTGGAACCTGGTTTTGGAATTAAATTAACCAAATGTTTTAGTGAAGGTTCTTATTTTTTTTATTTTTTTTAGGTTTGAACCTTAAAAAAACTCTTATCATTATAATAAATTTACAACTACATATCACTTAAATGTTTATTCTAAAATAATTTCATAATATACCTAATGGTTCGTTGAATTATATACATAAAAATAATCTTTATATTCATCTATTTTAATTGTATGTATAGATGACAGATAATCTAAATGAGTATTTAGTTTAACATTATATGCACTAAAGTAATAAATATATTTGTAATTAATATATTTTATTTTTTAATAAGTTATGCGTGTTTTTTTTATATACATAAAATAATTGGCAACTACCTTTCCTTTTTGAATAATTGATCACAGGGTCAAGTCACATTATTCTCAATAAAAACCACACACAAGTTATGCATGTTGTTAGGTCAATGAATATGTATCTATCATTTTATTAAAAATATTTTTTGTTTTCTTTTTTATCAAATAATGTTTTCAATCTTCCTCAAAATATGATGTTTGAAAAATTAGTTCTTTGACATCATTTTTATTAAGATATAAAGTCTCATTAGATCAATTGTCTTCTGATGTTTATATTTTACTAAGATGAAGATTAACACCATGATTGGCTAAATTATTTGATACCTAATTTCCTTCTCTATAAAAAACTTATTAGAAGAGATTACCTCCAATAATAGATGATGGGCATCAACAATAATATTATTCTCTACCTAATCCCCATATCCATTTTTTGATAGACTTAATGGTAATTTATAAATCCCCTTCAATTAAAATATATTTCCAATCTTTTTCAATTATAATTTTAATAACTATAATGAGTGTTGTAGCCTCTATATAAATCTAACTGAGGAGAATTTTTCCTTCATTATATTAAAAATACCGCCTCCATGGACTTTTCTCATATTTCTTCTCGAAGTACCATTAAAATTAATTTAGATAAATACATTTTTTTAAGGTTTCTATTTTACCATAGATCAAAGCAGATCCTTCACATTAATATTATTGTCATAGATGACTCATTTTCATGTGTATTCAAATCCTATAACTAAGTGGATAGCACCTCTTTTTCCATACTTGAGACTTCTCATGACAAGCACCATATTTATAAATATTTTGCAAGAGTGGCAATAATATGATTACAAACTTGGGTATGACTAAGATTTATTTTAAAAATTTAATATTCCTTTCAAGTCATAAATATCCAATAAATAATGTTAGGACCAATCCTCCATTTGAAATAATTAATCTAACATTGCATCAACTCTTTCAATGTTAATTAATCTAACATTTGTAGTATATTCAAATTTGGATGACATCATATGAGAAATTTAATAAAATTTTAGTGATTCTCCAAAAATGAATCCTATTGGAAAGGTTTTTGTATTGGAGAATACAAAATATTGCATGATCCCTTGATATATGACGCAATTTAATCATGTATTTGAATACAAAGAAACATTACATTTAGAAATATATTTGGAGTAAAATGCTCACTTGGACACAGGTGGGAATTTTGATATGACAAAGATTATGATTGGTAATAAAAAAATATTCATAAAGGCTAAAACAATAAATTAATACAACTGACAAAGTGTGTTACCTTATCTGGTGAGAATTTCAAAGGATTGATGGCTAGACCATACTTTGTCCAATCCATATGTATGAGGTGCAATGCTTTCAAAATGAAACATTTCTCGTTTTCACATGAATTTGCACAACAAAGTATTTGGTATTTGAAACCAAGTTTTAAGTTTTTAAAGAATAGGTTGTGGGTTCGATTCACATAGGTAAAATTTAGAAAAAAAGGTAAATAAATAATTTAAGATATTTTTTAGGGGGTAGAAAAGAAAGTTATTTTAAAATTCCTATTGTTTGTAGAAAAATATTTTGAAAGATAGAATATAGTAATTGGTGCATTTTTAATGGATTTTTTTAGAAATAAAAAGTAAGAAATTGACATTTAGAAAAAGGAATATTTTGACAAGGAGACTAATAATTTTTTGCAAAATGGTGCTTTTTTTTGGTAGTGTCCAGCATATTATTTTTTCAAATATATTTGCTTCAAAAATAATTTTGTACACAAAAATCAAAATATGTGCTTTGCATAATTATAACATTTGGTATAACTGACACCTTTGACTTGCATTTACAGGTAATACTATCACATTAAGTATCTATGTCTAAAGCCTAGTAAAGCTTCCATATGACATCATCCCTAGTAAGGAGACATTCTTATGAAATTTTATTCCACTCCATTTTTACCACATTTGTTATTATCATTGGAAATAAATCCTAAAATTGAGAAAATCTAGGTAAATAAGGAAGGTGTGCCCACATATGAGAATTTCTATTTAAGTAGGTCATTGATAGGATGAATATTTTCAATACTCCCTTTGTACCATGCATCAATCTCTCTCATGTACCTTAAGGTTTATTTCATGTACGATCACATATTTAAAGAGGACTAGCCTTTTTCATGTACCAATGGGTATATCAAAAGGTTCAAAATATAGGATTGGTGGTATATATATAAAGGTACCATTTTGGAATATATAAGAAAATTTTGATGTGGCTATATAAAATATAGTTTTTATTGAATCACATTTACTAAACAGTCTAAATATTGCACCATGGAAGATAAAAACTAGAACAATACTAGTGGTAAAAAACTCTAGAATATGGTTACATGTGATGAAACTTATCTTGAGGAGACTGTAGCTAGGAAAAAGTATGATGAAGAAGATGAAAGAACACCTATGTTCATCACTTTTGGAGTGGTTTATGAAATACAACCACATATCAATAACATAGAAATATCAAAAGATGCATAGGATAAAATTTGCACAATATTTGAAGGAAGAAAAGAAGCCACAATCCTTCATCTATAATCTCAACTTCAAACGTTAAGGTTTTAATATGGTGAGAGTATCGAGCAATTTATTTGAAGAATTATAGACTTGAAGTTAAAGTTAAACACCATAGGAGAAAACATGGAAGATAAGCTCTTAGTCTCAATAGTACTTAAATATCTCCCTAAATCTTTTAGAACATTGGTGACATCTCTGCAAGCATCAAATAGAAGGTAATCATTTAAATAATCTGTAAACATTCTTCAACAATATGAAGTAGAAAATCAATTGATAGATGAGTTGTTCAATAATGCTCTTATCTCCACAAAGAAACCTTAAAAGGGTTCAAATGGTATTTTGACTTCATTTTTAGCACAAAAGGAACCTCAATGGAGGAGGAAATATTGTCATATTTATGAAAAAGGACATGAAACTAAATTTTGTAAATATAATACGATAAAGCATTTGAATCAATGTCATAGACCTCCTCAAAGGGAGCAATAGTTTCAACCACAACATCAACAAGGGTAATCTATACAAAGGCCACAATAACAAGGATAATATTAACAAATACCACAATAACAAGGGTATATTTGTTAATGTGAATCCAAGCTAGATTGTGAAGAAGACTATAAAATAGCACATACGCTCCTTATGGCCAAGGAAGTGACAAAAGCAATAAATAAAAGTGATAGTAAACAAACCAAGAAAAAAGGTAAAATTCAAAAGAACGTATCATCAAAATATAGTGAATATGAAGAGTTTTTAAAACTTAGGTTCTATTAATATTCAATTCTCAAAAATGTTGATGAAGGATACTTTGAAAATGGTGTGATAATATCTATTGGTGTAGTGAGAAGAATGTGAATGGATCTGTTCACCCTTGAAATCCTTGAGGTGAAATGTAGAAAGAAAATAGAAATAATTGAAAAGTTGAAGGACAAGCCTATGATGATAGTTGTTTGTTCTCACGCAAGTGAACTTCTTCAAAGGATAAATTTTAGTTGTGATATTAGTGATTTGTGGCTCATGATGGTATATGGTTGTGATGTAATATGGTTGAGCATGTTGAAGATAAAGTTATATATCTCCCAATGTGTTGGTGCAATGGTGAGCGTGAGGCCTCATTTTTTCTTAAGTGTAGATGAGGTTTTTTTATCCTTTTTTTGCTAACGTAAATGTACGCCTTCACCTTGGTTCACACAGTTCAATTTCCATGTTGATAATGATAGAGTCTGTAAGCACGTTGATCAAGTTATGATGTTAAAGTAATAATTTTTTCCTTCTCCACCACCAATAATAAGATTGTGATGATCTGGGATCAATTCTTGCTGTTAGATCATTTCTCGATTTCCTTCTAGATTGAGTGGAGTGGTTTGCAATTCAATTTTCTATGTAATAAATTCTATTTAAATACTTATTTATTACAACACCTTGCCACAATTTTTATGATTGAGAGAATCTAAAATTTATTACCTCGACCTCCTCATTCTATCAGTTGGATTTCTTGGTGGAAGGAGGTGATTGTTCATACTACCTCTTTCATGTAGTATTTTGGCAAACATGTGGCACATGTCAAAAAGCATGCTCATCTAGCTGTTACAAAAGAGTATCAACAAAATTTATCTTTGCTATAAAATGATTCATACGACCAACAATTATAAGCTAGGGTTAAAGGTTTTCACCACCGACTTATGCTCCATGAACAACATGAAGCTATGGGATCTTAGATTTGGGCTCATCTGCATTGGTTGAGGGTGGGTGATCACCCATCCAAAGCATTTTTTAAATATCTTCATCTAAGTAGACTAGAATCTATATCAAGGCTATTCAAGCGTCTCATGATAGGCTAACTTCTCTTCCTGATATCACATCGGACTTTGTGGATCATTATAAGCTTGTATTCCAAGCGCAACAAGATTCTCTGGAATGTCAAATAATCCAACACTGTCTTGATGTTTTTTTTTCTAACATGGTGGAATTGGTAGCCGCCACAAATCCGGGTAGGTTGTCTAGCTTTTATGGCCGCCATAGTATTCTATGTTGTCCGCCCCAAAATACACCACAAAAATCTTCATGCAGTCCGCCCCTATAACCGCCATGCCACAATCATTTTAAACCTTTTACGCCACCGAAAGCACAAAGAAAGGGAAAAGCGTTCAGTCCGATGAGGCCTGAGATTTGAACCTTGGACCTCCACCCCGCTTATGGGATAAAATGTCTTGATGTTTTTCCTACTAAGTTATCTACTTATAGTAGGCATCTATGTGAGGCTCCTATTTCACTTGCTAATATTCATAATTATCTTATGACTATGTCGAATAATAAGTTCCCTAGTCTTGATGGCTTTCCCTATGAGTTTGTAAATCCACTTTGAAGTTTACTAGGCCTGATCTACTCGATGTCTATAATGAAGTGTTACACAACAACTTTTTGGTAGTATTATCAATTGTAGAAACATTAAGTTCATTTCCAAAGTGGGTAATCTTGAGCTTTCCACCAGTTGGAGATCTATTACTCTACTTAGTGTTTCTTATAAGATCTTGTCCAATGATTTAGCTCTTTATATTTGGAATATTGTGATTATTAGACCAGAGCAGGCAAGTTTCACTAAAGGGTATTATATCTTGGAAAATCTTAATGTTATCTAGGAAGGTTTAGAATGGGCACGTGTCTCTGGAAAAAAGTCACTTTTCTTTAAGATCAACTTTGATAAAGCTTATGATCGTATTAAGTGGTCTTTTATTCTTACCATTCTCAAAGTTGTTGGGTTTGGAACCTTTTTTATTAAGGTCATCAATATGTTGTTTGTGGATGCTTTGATCTGTCTTACTATTAATGGGCATAAGTTAGAAGATTTTGGTTCTTTTGTTCTATTCAACAGGGCTATCCTTTGGCCCCCTCGCTTTACATCCTCATGACTAAAGATTTTGGTTATCTTCTTGTCAGTCAAGCATCTAAGAGGTTGATCAAAGATTTTTTTTTTTTTATATGTCCACTAGATTATTAATGGGTATTTTGTGAATGATTCTTTTCTCACTATTAGTGAGGATGATTTTTATGTTTTAACTACTTTGGCTTGTCTAGACACTTTTTATAACACATCTAGTTCCAACATCCAATTGTCTAAATCTCTTTGTTTCTGCCTTTCTTCTTCTGCTTTGCCTGCTTGGCTTGGACATTTCTCGTGGCATTGGCTTTAGAGGGATGAGAATTTTAAGTTATTAGGAATTCCTTTTGATTTTGAATGTTCGCTTCAAACTCTGGTAATATGTTATTGATATAATTAAAAATAAGATTTCTTATTGACCTCGCATACCCTTTCTCTTGCTATAAATTTTATGTTTACACTAAGATTGTTTACACTAAGATTCTTGTTGCCACCCATGTTTACTATTCCTCTTATTGGGCCCTTTCTATGAATTTTTATAATAAGTTGTCTAGAGCCCTTAGGGATTTTATTTAGGCCAAGGGGAAGAATTTGAATGGTTTTCAATGGGTTGCTTGGGATATTTGTTGCATGCCTACCGATAAGGGTAGGGTGGATATCATTGACATCTATAGGCAAAGCATTTCTTTCTGTCCTAATTGGGTGGTTAAATCTATTGAAGACCCTAAAACTTGGAAGATTTTAATTCACCATTGTATCTCTTTAGGATTATCTTATGGGCATAAAGCTTGGAGTAATATTGGCCTTCACACTCTTATCACCACTTCTTATTTGGTTAAGATTCATGGTTCCTTTGTTGTTAAAAGTATCTGGTAGGCTTTTGAGGTGGTGAAACCTCATCTTCACTAGATTGGTGATGGTTTTCATTCAATTCTTAGAATATCTGGTGGTCTCCTATTTTGTATAACTCTTCAATACTTCTTACTTATATTCTAGGGGTCAAATATTTGAGGCTATTTCACAAAGACATTTGCTTTATTAAATATTTAGTGCATTCTTAGGATTGGATTCCTTAGCCCGACCTCAAGCATAAATTTAATCTTAAAAACCGAGATCTTCTTCCTATTCTTAAGATTTTGGAGCTTATGCCTAATGTCATGCTACATAATCTCGACCTTCAATCCTCGAGTTTCTCGTGGAGTGATTGCAATTGGAAACTATATACTTCTTTCAAGAACTACTTTTCTTCCTTGCTTTATCAACTTCTTAGTCCTTTTTCCTTTGGTATTGATAAGCTTAATGAGATATGGTAGACACACTCTACCTCCTACTTAGATTGCTCCTTTGAACCGTATCTAGCATTCTAATATTGAATCTAAGATCACATTTTTTCTCTGGTCTCTTATTTATCGAGGTCTTCCTATGGAAGAGAGGCTTAGTAGAGTTTGTATTCCTAATACTAAGTGTCCTATTTGAGGTCATTTTGAAACATTTAAGCATTTGTTTTGGTTTCGCTCTTGTGCTCAGTCTTCCTAGGCTTAGATTCACTTATTTGTTGCATGCCTACCGATAAGGGTAGGGTGGATATCATTGACATCTATAGGTAAAGCATTTCTTTGTGTCCTAAGTGGATGGTTAAATCTATTGAAGGCCCTAAAAATTGGAAGATTTTAATTCACCATTGTATCTCTTTAGGATTATCTTAAGGGCATAAAGCTTGGAGTAATATTGGCCTTCACACTCTTATCATCACTTCTGCTTTGGTTAAGATTCATGGTTCCTTTGTTGTTAAAAGTATCTGGTAGGCTTTTGAGGTGGTGAAACCTCATCTTCACTAGATTGGTGATGGTTTTCATTCAATTCTTAGAATATCTGGTGGTCTCCTATTTTGTATAACTCTTAAATACTTCTTTCATATATTCTAGAGGTTAAATATTTGAGGCTATTTCACAAAGACATTTGCTTTATTAAATATTTAGTGCATTCTTAGGATTGGATTCATTAGCCCGACCTCAAGCATAAATTTAATCTTAAAAATTGAGATCTTCCTCCTATTCTTAAGATCTTGGAGCTTATGCTTGATGTCATGCTGCATAATCTCTGATGTTCACATAATGACACTAAGAGGGGGGGTGAATCAGTGTAGTTATTTAATTTTGAAACAACAACATTCAAAGATTGAAGCACATAAAACTTATAAAACAAGAAGAACAAAATGAGAGCACACCACAACACACAATATAACGAGGTTCACCAATTTGGCTACTCCTCAAAAATTAACTGCTTGGACTTCAATCCAAATCCAGTCTTTGCAAAATTTCAATTTTACAACTTCTTTACCAACATCCACTAGAATGAGCACCAACCCCTGTAATTTTCTACTGCAACAGATGGAGCACCAACCCCTAATACCAAGCACCAACTTGGACTACAATTCTGATAAATTAGAATGACATAAAAGTGTCTTTACTTCATGCATAACCCTGACTGGTCTGTAATTAATCCAACTCTGCACACTCTCACGGCTCTGCTAATTTTCTTATTCAAACCCTCTTTTCATAGCAATATTTCTCTTTCTGCAACAACTTTTCTCTAACAGAGCACCATCTTCTCTGTACGACTATTCTTTTATAACCTTTCAATCCTGCATGCAGTCGAATCACATACTCTGACTGTTCGAATCCATGCAATACGGCTGTTTGATTACATGCACTACGACTATTCTAACCCCTGCAATACGGCGGTTCGATTCCTGCATTTTTGAACCTGCATATTCGGCTGTTCGAATACTTCAAATACGGCCATTCGAATACTGTTTCTATTCTGCATATCCGACTATTTGAATTTTGCAAATATGTCTTTTCTAATGCTTCTTCAATCCTGCATATTTGTCTGTTCAAATACTTCAAATACAGCAGTTCGAATGCTTTTTAATCCTGCCTATACCATTCTTCGAATGCTTTTCAATCATGCAAATTCAACTGTTTCAGTGCATGTTCGACACCTATCAATTTGTAACTGCCGATCTGACATTAGTTACTTTTTACGTAACTGGCTGCATGATTTTCCTGTCTGCTTTTTTTGACATGTGTCACCATGCATGCTTTTTTGGCTTTTACCCGCAAAACTGTTACCTATCACGATATCGCGACACTTTCTGTAGCCGTACCATTCATGCCCTTGCTATCGTGAAATCGCGACCATTTTGGCTCTTGAAAGCTTTCCCTGCATCTTGTCGCGATATCACGACACTTTCAACTTATGCTGACGTCACCCTGAAGGTTGTCGCGAAATCATGACATTTTCGGCTTCCAGTGGCTTTTCTTTCATCCTGTCACGAAATCGTGACACTTTTCAACTTTGCTGACGTCATCATCCTTCTTGTCGCGAAATTGCGACGTTTCCGACTCTTGCTGACATCATCATCCTTCTTGTCACGAAATCATGACACTTTCGGCTTCTGTACACTCTTCATTACCAGTAGCAGCGAAAAAGGAACATGTCGCGAAATCGTGACACTTTGCTCTTCCGTACAACTCTCCTTGCCAACTCCAGCGAAAATGGAACATGTCGCGAAATCGTGACACTATGCTTCATGCAATGGCAAAATTTTTACATCTTTGTGCCTTGTGTTTTCACCTTGCCTCTTTTCATGAAATTTTGACTTGTAATATCATTGCTGCATCTTTCAGTTCTACACTTTTGACTAGTAGCGAAATCGCTACTCCTTAGTTTGCCTTTGTTTCAACATGTAGCGCCATCGCTACACCTTAGTTTCTCTTTGTTTCAACATGTAGCGAAATCGCTACACCTTCTTGTGAATTTTTACTTGTGTCGAAATCGCTGCATCTCAGTTTTCTTAACTTCCGATTTGTAGCGAAATTGCTACACCTTTGTTTCCATACATTTCCAGCTGTGCTTTGAAATGCGAAACTTTAACATGCATGGAAATCGCTACTCTCTTCATTGCAAGCTCCTTTCCTCCATTTATGTCATGAAATAGTGACACATTTTCTCTCTCCTCAGTGAAAACTTGACATGTCGTGACATTGCGACATTTTGGCATGTATTTTCTCTCCTGCTTTTTGTCGCGAAATCGCGACACATTTTCTCTCTCCTGAGCGAAAACTTGACATGTCGCGATATCGCGACATTTTGGCTTGCATTTTCTCTTTCCTACTTTTTGTCGCGAAATCGCGATAGAAAACATGTCGCGATATCACGACAGTTTTCTTCCTTGTCTCTTTCTGCCAATTTATGAATCTGGGTCACCTCTGTTTTGCATAAAACTTTTTGCACTTGATCCGATCGACCTCCGAATCGCATCAACTGCATCAATCATGTCTGTGTTGACAACAATGACAATACTTTCTCAAATTCTTTTGCTGCACCTTGCTCAACAATCTCCCCCTTTGGAATTGTTGGCAACACACAGCAACCTTGCTCAACTTCTTCTCCCCCTTTGCCAATAATACCAAAGGGCTGCTGCAGAATCCCCCTGAGTCTCTGTACACCATTCTCAGGAAAATATTGTTATAGTTAGCAAAAATCATAAACATAAGCAAAACTATAAGTATAGGCATGCATGCATCCATTGAGAATGTGATCCCTAATGATAGTCAGATCTTGGGAATTGTGACCACTCCCAACTTATTCCTAAGGTACTCAAAAACATCCTTGGGCAATGGTTTTGTGAATATATCGACTACTTGCTCTGTAGTTGGAACAAAATCCAACTTGACTTCTCCTTCCGCAACTTTATCCTTCAAAAAATGATATCGGATTGCAATGTGTTTGGTTCTTGAATGCATAATTGGATTCTTGGATATGTTGATAGCACTAGTGTTATCACATTTTATTGATATTGGCTCTTTGAAGTGGATACCAAGATCTTTCAAAGTTTGTCTCATCCATAATATCTGTGTACAGCAAGTTGTGGCTGCAATGTATTCTGCCTCTGCAGTGGATAGAGAAACTGATTCTTGTTTCTTGCTGTGCCATGCTACCGACTGTCTCCAAGATAAAATGCTCCTCCACTTGTACTCTTCCGGTCATCAATGCACCTCGCCCAATCTGCATCGGAATATGTAATCAAAGTGAAGTCTTTGCCTTTTGGGTACCACAACCCATAATCCATGGTACCTTTGAGGTACTTGAAGATCCTTTTTACAGCTTTGACATGAGTTTCTTTGGGACTTGCCTGAAATCTAGCAACCATGCATACTGCCTGTAGTATATCTGGTCTAGTAGCTGTTAAATACAGCAGGCTTCCAATCATAGACCTATACATTATTTGATCCACATCTGGAGATTTATCATCCTTGCTCAACTTGCAGCCTGTTGTCATGGGAGTGCTGACCGGTTTACTGTCTTCCATTGTGAACTTTTTCAGCATTTCTTTTACATATTTAACTTGAGAAATAAAAATGCCTTTTTCATTTTGATTGACCTGCAGTCCTAAGAAATAAGAAAGTTCACCAATCATTGACATCTCAAATTCTTTTTTCATTTTAATTGATATGTCTTTGCAGTATTCATCCATGCTGCTGCCAAATATTATGTCATCTACATAAACAACAAGAACAATAAGATGACCCTTCTCTGTTTTGACATATAAGTTGCTATCCACCAAACCTTTCTTAAACCCTTGTTTAATTAGATAATTATCCAGACCTTGCATACCATGCTCGGGTGCCTGTTTTAATCCATATAAAGATTTCTTTAACTCTGCAAACAAAATCTGGATTGTCACCAAGTTGGAAGCCATCTGGTTGTTCAATGTAAACCTCTTCTTCTAGTTTTCCATTCAAAAATGCTGATTTTACATCCATTTGATATACTTTGAAGTTTTTATAAACTACTAATGCCAGAAACATTCTGATTGCCTCTAGTCCAGCTACCGATGCAAAAGTTTCTTCAAAATCAATGCCTTCAACTCCGAGCATAGCCTTTACATACCAATCTTGCCTTATTTCCGACAACCTCGCCCATCTTCATTCAATTTATTTCTAAAAACCCATTTAGTGCCAATTATGTTTTTATTTGTTGGTCTAGGTACTAATTCCCGTGTATTGTTTTTCTCTATCTCGATCTAGTTCTTCATTGATTGCCTTCATCCAACTTTCATCAGTGCTTGCTTCAAAAACATTTTTAGGTTCAATACTAGATAACAGAGAATAGTTCCTCACTGCTGTTCTTCTTGTCTGAATACCATCTATGGGATCCCCAATAATTTGTTCACTTGGATGATTTTTTTACCGATTGCCTGTTTTAAATTTCTTGTTTTCTTCTTCTTCAGATTCAGTTTTTACACCATCTGGATCAATTTTTTGATTCTTCTCTGTTTCTTTTTCATCATCACCTTCAATGACTTCTTCATACATAAGGTAGTTTTCTTGATAAGTAGTTTCTTGTTCTCTACCTTCATCAACTTTCACATCAGCACTTTCAACAATTTTATTCAACCTCTTGTTGTAACATGTGTATGCCTTGCTTTTTGTTGAGTAACCAAGAAAGATACCTTCATCAGCTCTATCTTCAAATTTACCGAGGTTATCTTTAGTCCGTTTTATGTAGCACTTGCTGCCAAATACTTTGAAATGTCTTGCTGTTGCCTTTCTGCCAAACCACAACTCATAAGCTATTTTGCTTTCATGTGGTCTCAGCATGCACCTATTTTGAATGTAAACTACAGTATGAACTACCTCTTTCCAAAATCTGTCAGCTATTTTGTTTTCTGCTAGCATTTTCCTTGCCATTTCCTGCACTGTTCTATTCTTCATTTCTACAACACCATTCTGCTGAGGTGTCCTAGCTGCTGAAAACTGTCTTCTTATCCCATGTTTTTGACAGTATTCTACAAATTCTTCGAAGATAAACTCTCCTCCCCTGTCTGATCTTAGGCATTTAATTCTTTTTCCTGATTGATTCTCAACAAGATTTTTGAAGGTTTTAAACATCTCAAAGGCTTCCGACTTGAGTTTCGTAAATAGTACCCATGTCATTCTTGAGTAGTCATCTATACACAAGCATAAAATATTTGTGTCCATTTATGCTTTCGGTTCTCATGGGTCCACATAGATCGGTGTGAATTAGTTCTAATGGCTTGCTAGTGAAGTATTCTTTTGCTTTGAAAGTGGCTCTGGTTTTTTTTCCCTTTTGTCATGACTCACGGATGCTATTTACGGAGTTTGCCAATGTTTGGTATATCTCTAACTGCTCTTTTTGAACTGATTTTTGCCAGATTGTCAAAACTAATATGCCCAAGCCTCTTGTGCCATAGCCAATTTTCATCTTCCTGTCCAATCAAGCATGTTCCTTCTACAGTTTTTGAAAGTGTATACGGATTTCCGGAAGTTCTCGATCCAGATGGCTATTAACTTTCAATTTTTTGTCTTTCTTACTTCACAACCCTCCTTCTTAAAGATTACATCATGGCCTCTCGTCACATATTTGACTTACACTTAGCAAGTTATGCTTCGGGCCAATTACAAACAAGACTTCTTTTGATTTTATATTGTCATCACCGATCTTGACTGATCCCTTTCCAACAATCTTTGCTCCATCATTATTTCCAAATTTCACGAACCACCTTCATAATTCGTAAATTCTCAAACTTTTGCTTGTCACCTGTCACGTGACTGGAACAACCACTGTCAAGTATCCAAGGTGCTGATTTGTTCTGAGCTTTAAAAGTAGTCTGGACAATAAAATATTCCTTTTCTTTCCATTCTAGTTTGATAGAATATTTTGCTACTTGTTTTGCCTTTGTCCTTTCATTAGCATGTGCCTATTTGTCAGGAAATTTCTGGTTTTGTTTCAACCCACTTGGCTGAGATTTTCTACCCTGATAATTATTTGATGCAAAAGTGCTTCTGTAGTTTCTAGCAATATGTCCAAAATTATGACAATTATAACATTCAACTGCATAATTCATTAAAGGAGAAAAAACATTTCTGCTGGTAAAATTCCTTTGAGATACATTATGCCTGCAATCTGAAATCTTATGGCCATAAGCATTGCATTTAAAATAATAACTAGAAAATGCATGGTTAAACCTGGGTGCCGGTCTTTGCCGGTTTGAAGTAGGAGCCATGACTCTTCTCCTCCTTGGATGTGTGACTTTTGTGAATCCATCTTTGTCGGTATTCTTCTTGAATCGGCATTATTGTTTTCTTTTGCAAGATTTGGTTTTTCTGGTTCAACCTTGATCTTTTCTTCTTTCTTTATGAGTTCTATATTCAAGTTCTTTGAATCCTTTGAAGATTCTCCTTCATCAAAGCCTAAACCAAATTTTATGCCAGAAGGCCTTTGGTTATTTAACATTTTATCCAGCTTTACAGTACTTTCTTCAAACTTATGAAAACAATTCAATTTTCTATTCATCTCCTCTAACTACATCCTTAACTTAACAATGTCTTCCTCTAGCTTGCTTCATTCAACTGTCTTTACAATTAATTGTTTATCAAGAACTTCAGACATTTTCTTGAATTCCTCTGTCTGTATTTTTAGATTGTTTATTATGTCTGTGGCATTCTCTAATTTCTTTGAAAATTTCTTATTCTTCTTCCTTTCTGCACTCAACTCTTCAAGTGCAAGCAACCAATTCTCCTTCCAAATACACTTCGGCTTCATCCTTGGAATTTTCATCACCTTCCTGATTTTTCTCTGTTATTTCTTCTTCAAGTGCCATGAAAAGAGCTTCACCTCCTTCTTCTTCGAATCCTCATCCGTGCTTTCTTCGAACTTGCTGACATTCTTGGTTATGAAGCTTTTCTTCTTGAAGTTGTTCTTTCTGAAATTTTGTTTCTTCTTCCAGTCACCTTTTTCTTGGTGTGAACCTTCACCATTTTTGGTTCTCTCCTGCATTGGACATTTGGCTACAAAATGACCGACTCCTCCACAATTGAAGCATTTAAAAGGTAGCTTCCCTCTATATTTTCCTTTTCCTTTTGTGAGTTTTCGAACAAAATTGGCTTCTATTTCATCCAGTGTTCCTTCATCCTCAGATTCATGTTCAGATTTTACATTCTTGTGTGCTTTAAAAGCTGCTTCTCTATCTGTAGACTTGGTTTGTCCTATTCTCATTTCATATGCTATCAGGGAACCATGCAACTCATCCATGCTAAAGTTGTTTAGATCTTTTGCCTCTTCTATTACAGAGACTTTGGAGTTAAATCTTTTGTGAAGTGTTCTGAGAACCTTTTTCACAACAACTACATCATCAATTTCTTCACCGAGTCCTCTGATTGCATTAATAATTTCGTTGACTCTCAACATATAAGTCTCTATGTTTTCATCTTCATTCATTTGCAGTGCTTCAAACTGTGCTCGATGAGTTTGCAGTTTTGCTTCCTTAATCTTACTGTCTCCTTCATGGATGCTCTTTAGTTTATCCCACATGTCTTTTGCTGATTTACAACTCATGACTCTTATCAGTTCACTGTCAACAAGCCCACACATTATGGCATTCTTAGCTTTGGAGTTGTTCTCAAATTTCTTTTTCTCAGCAGTATCTGTTGGAGGAGTAGTGGGTGCTATGTATCCACTATCTACAGAATCCCAAATATCATATCTCAATGCACTCAGATATGTTTGCATTCTGAGTTTCCAGAAGGTGTAATTTGTTCCATCAAATAAGGGAGCTTTGTTGGATGAAAATCCTTCACCACCTGCCATTATTTCTTCCAAGATATCCTTAGCTGATTAAGCTTATACAAGGAACCTCGCTCTGATACCAATTGATGTTCACACAATGACACTGAGAGGGGGGGTGAATCAGTGTAGTTATTTAATTTCGAAACAGCAGCATTCAAAGACTGAAGCACAAAAAACTTATAAAACCAGAAGAACAAAATGAGAGCACACCACAACACACAATATAACGAGGTTCACCAATTTGGCTACTCCTCAAAAATTAACTGCTTGGACTTCAATCCAAATCCAGTCTTTGCAAAATTTCAATTTTACAACTTCTTTACCAGCATCCAATGGAAGGAGCACCAACCCCTGTAATTTTTTGCTGCAACAGATGGAGCACCAACCCCTAGTACCAAGCACCAACTTGGACTACAATTCTGATCAATTAGAATGACATAAAAGTGTCTTCACTTCATGCACAACCCCGACCGGTCCGCAATTAATCCAACTCGCACACTCTCACGACTCGCTAATTTTCTTATTCAAACCCTCTTTTCACAAGGAATATTTCTCTTTCGCAACAACTTTTCTCTAACAGCAGCACCATCTTCTCTGTACGACTATTCTTTTATAACCTTTCAATCCTGCATGCAGTCGAATCACATACTCGACTGTTTGAATCCATGCAATACGACTGTTTGATTACATGCACTATGACTATTCAAACCCCTGCAATACGACGATTCGATTCCTTGCAATACGGTTGTTTTAATGCATTTTCGAACTTGCATATTCGACTGTTCGAATACTTCAAATACGTCCATTCGAATATCGTTTCTATTCTGCATATCCGACTCTTTGAATTTTGCAAATATGTCTTTTCTAATGCTTCTTCAATCCTCGCATATTTGTCTGTTTGAATACTTCAAATACAGCAGTTCGAATGCTTTTTAATCCTCCCTATACCATTCTTCGAATGCTTTTCAATCATGCAAATTCAACTATTTCAGTGCATGTTTGACACCTGTCAATTTGTAACTGCCGATCTGACATCAGTTACTTTTTATGTAACTGGCTACATGATTTTCCTGTCTACTTTTTTTGACACGTGTCACCATGCATGCTTTTTTGGCTTTTACCTGCCAAACTGTTACCTATCGCAATATCGCGACACTTTCTGTAGCCGTACCATTCATGCCATTACTGTCGCGAAATCACGACCATTTTTGCTCTTGAAAGCTTTCCCTGCATCTTGTCGTGATATCGCGACACTTTCAACTTATGCTGACGTCACCCTGAAGGTTGTCACGAAATCACGACGTTTCTGGCTTCCAGTGGCTTTTCTTTCATCTTGTCATGAAATCGTGACACTTTTCAAATTTGCTGACATCATCATCCTTCTTGTCATGAAATCACGACGTTTTCGACTCTTGCTGACGTCATCATCCTTCTTATCGTGAAATCGCGACACTTCTGGCTTCCGTACACTCTTCTTTGCCAGCAGCAGCGAAAAAGGAACATGTCACAAAATCGTGACACTTTGCTCTTCCGTACAACTCTCCTTGCCAACTCCAACGAAAATGGAACATGTCACGAAATCGCGACACTATGCTTCATGCAATGGCAAAATTTTTACATCTTTGTGCCTTATGTTTTCACCTTGCCTCTTTTCATGAAATTTTGACTTGTAATATCATTGCTGCATCTTTCAATTCTACACTTTTGACTAGTAGCGAAATCGCTACTCCTTAGTTTCCCTTTGTTTCAACATGTAGCACCATCGCTACACCTTAGTTTCTCTTTGTTTCAACATGTAGCGAAATCGCTACACCTTCTTCTTGTGAATTTTTACTTGTGTCAAAATCGTTGCATCTCAGTTTTCTTAACTTTCGATTTGTAGTGAAATCGCTACACCTTTGTTTCCATACATTTCCAGCTGTGCTTTGAAATGCGAAACTTTAACATGCATGGAAATCGCTACTCTCTTCATTGCAAGCTCCTTTCCTCGATTTATGTCGTGAAATCGCGACAAATTTTCTCTCTCCTCAGCGAAAACTCGACATGTCGCGACATCGCGACATTTTGGCATGCATTTTCTCTCTCCTGCTTTTTGTCGCGAAATCGTGACACATTTTCTCTCTCCTCAGCGAAAACTCGACATGTCGCGATATCGCGACATTTTGGCTTGCATTTTCTCTCTCCTTCTTTTTGTCGCGAAATCGCGATAGAAAACATGTCGCGATATCATGACAATTTTCTTCCTTGTCTCTTTCTGCCAATTTTTGAATCTGGGTCACCTCTATTTTGCTTGAAACATTCTGCACTTGATCTGACTGACCTCTGAACTGCATCAACTGCATCAATCTGTCTGTGTTGACAACAATGACAATACTTTCTCAAATGCTTTTGTTGCACCTTGCTCAACAATCTCAACCTTCAATCCTCGAGTTCCTCGTGGAGGGATTGACATTGGAAACTATATACTCCTTTCAAGAACTACTTTTCTTCCTTGCTTTATCAACTTCTTAGTCCTTTTTCCTTTGGTATTGATAATATTAATGAGATATTGTAGACACACTCTACCTCCTACTTAGATTGCTCGTTTGAACCACATCTAGCATTCTAATATTGAATCTAAGATCACCTTTTTTCTCTAGTATCCTATTTATCGAGGTCTTCCTATGGGAGAGAGGCTTAGTAGAGTTGGTATTCCTAATACTAAGTGTCCTATTTGAGGTCATTTTGAAAAATTTAAGCATTTGTTTTGGTTTTGCTCTTGTGCTTAGTCTGCCTAGGCTTGGATTCACTTATTATTTAAACCTTTTCATCCCGAGTTCTTTAGATGGTAAATTATTATTTTTGGTGATAACGAGTTGTTGGCCTCGCTTATATTGTTACTCTATAGAATTTATTTCATGCAATTATTTTGTTTCAACTATGGAAATTGAGGAATGCTACTATTTATTCTGGAAATTTAATTTCTTTTAGCGTTTTTTGTTGTTACTGTTCAGATCCATTTGTAGGCTTGTAGGGTAGCACATGAGCTAGTGCATTTTAATTAATATTATCAAGTATTGCTGTGAGGGTCCATGCACTATCAGTAGGGTTACACTTGACCTCCCTCTGCCTCAAGGTCCCTTAGTTTCTTCAAGGCATGCATGTAGCAGGTTGAGATGGTGATGTTCTTCAGCCTCAAGCCATTCTACCAGTACTAATAGTAGAGCTTGATCTCCTCACAAATATTATAGAATTCATCGTTTATGTTTATGCTCTCTACAACGTGGCTGAAGTCCTGTGTATCACTTGGCTAATGATGGTACTGGTTAGAACCCTAGCCCATCTCCTCGATAGATAACTTCTCTTCCTAATACAAGTCCTTTTTGTTAGAGTAGTGCTTTATGTTTGTTTGGTGTGGTTTTGTTAAAATTAATAAGATTTTTTTAATGAATATTTAAATTTTTTATTAGAATAAATATAGTTTTTTTTTTTTTTAAAAGGACTTGTATGTTTTTGATTGAGGATATAACTAAGGTCATTAATAGTTTAAACTTGAATTTATTAATAAAAATTTGGAAACATATCAATTCAATATCCCTATATAAACTTATAATATATAAGTAAAATATTTATTGTTGTTGACCAAGTGGCATTGACTTAACTGGTTTCTTTGAAAAATATTTAGAGAGGAAACCAAGGTTCAAATCTTGCCAAACAATACCACTAATCATATAATAAGAATGAACCCTTTCAATCTCATATAACCAATTAAATATATCTATATTAAGTTATAGAAATCACCTTAAACAAAGACTGTTTATTTTAGATGTTTATCTAGGACTATGTTTATTTTAAATGTTTATCTAACTAATAGTAATACGACTAACCTTTTTAAATTGAAACCTTTTAAATTTTCAAAGTCAAAGCCTTACGAAGCCTCACATGCTGCCATGAAGAGCAAAAATATGTTTAAACTTTGGGTTTAAATGCCATGATATGGCAGTGGGCCGACAGGCCTTTACAGGCGATTAGTATAAATAAATGTCGTTAATCATTATCTTAACAAAACGAATCGGAAAAGACAATCCCCAAAGAATCACTAACAGTTGGGCTCCAGAAATCAGATCGAAATATTCATATTGAGTTATCCCATTTTTTTATTCCTTACAGACGACCGTTTCTATTGAAAGAGACTTGAATCTTTAATTTCTTTCCCATTTCGCAGAAATCTTCTGTAAAATAGTTTGGTATCTCTGTACCCTTCGGTTAAGTTTCCTCTACATTAGTTGTTTGGAAGCTATGGATTTGGAGTCCCTATCATGGAACGGTGTGTTGGGAAGACTTAAAGACATTGTCTCCATCAGCATAGCTAAGGTCAAGCATAACCGCGAGCATCTAGCGGCCGCAGTCATTAAAGCCACTAGTCACAGCGATAGTCCGCCCAAAGAAAAACATATCCGAAGAGCCATAGCCGCAACGCCCCCAAATCAACCTCGTGGCGAACAAATCTATCTGGCATGCGCCCTATCAAAGCGCTTAACCAGAACGCAAAACTCCACTGTTGCTCTCAAGACGCTGATTCTCATCCACAGACTAACCAGAGATGGCCACCCTTCTTTCACCGCAGAACTCCAACCACTCGAGAATATCTTGCATTTCATGGAGGATTCCTGTTACGAGGCCTCACAATGCTCATCTCTGCTCCGAAACTATTCCTTATACTTGGTGAAAAAAATTAAGACCCATAAAGCTCTGAACTGTTATGACGAAGGGTGTCATATGTCAGTCATAGAGCAATTGCAAAGGTTAAAAGTCTTCCAACAATTATTTGATGCTCTGTTAGATTGCATTCCTCGTACCAAAGCCCATCGAAGTGATGACCTTGTAGTCATGGATACGGGGACTTGTCTTGCAAACTCCCTTGTCAAGCACTCCTTTCGTCTTATTGTGAAGGACAGCTTACATATCTATGCCGCAATGGGGGACGCCATGGCGGAGTTGTCCAAATCGGTGTCTAAAGTGACCCAAGAGGACGCTCTCAGCATTGTTGAAATTTTGAAGAAATGCTCGCAACACACAGTGAGGCTTTCTGATATTTGTGTGTTAGAAAGATGGATATTTGACAGCAGCGACATTCAATTGCCAAGAACCATCAAGCCTGCCCACGCATGTATTGAAGATATTGCCCACGCTATTTCTGAGATGAGACCGGATTCGCCTCAAGGCAATTGCGTTGGTGAAGTAGAAATCAAGAAAACAGAAGAAGAAGCAGGTGCATTTAATGAATCTTCAGCAGTTCTCCCTGATGGCAACCTTAACCTTGGCCCTTCTCCGCAGGTATAACATCATAGCTAGCTTGAAATGTTTTTTTTTTTGTCAAATATAATGTTACATACTTATAGAGGAATTTGGGCTATGAAAGGCATTTGAGACCATGAACATAGTGTGTACTGTTAAAGGATTAGAACATTGACTTCTTAATAGTGAACGTTTTTATTGAAAAAGCTATGGACCTTTCGACGTTGCTTCTTTATTTCATGTTCTAATTTTCATCATGGCTTTTTCAGGAGGAGGCTTGCCTAAACAACCCAGCAAAGGAAGATGATAAAAGATTTATTACAATCGAAAGACAACCCTGGGTATGGCTATAAACACTGCTTGATTTTAGTTTTATGTGCTTTGGATGACCAAATGATGCTTACATATACCCTTTTATCAGGTAGCGGATAACGTTGTTAGCTACTGCGCTAAATGCAACAAAGAGTTCGGCTTCTTTTTTCGTAAGGTGATGTGTGCAACCAGTTTTTCCTTTCTTAGAATTTAATTATGTTCGAATTGTTGACAATAATTGCTTTGAATTCAATTATGTTCAAGGTATTGACAAAAAAAAAATCTTTGATATTTTCAACCAGCATCATTGCAGAATATGTGGAAATATTTTCTGTGGAGAATGCTCCAGTGGAAAAATTCCACTAGATGGCAATCGACTTTCGCTGTATCAGAACGGAGATTTCAAACCAGAACGAGTCTGCAACAGATGTTTGGTAGGCATACCAGTTTTGCGCTCCAGTTATTATCTATTATGATTAATATATTCCGAGTTGTTAGATTCAACAAGCATCTCATTTGATAATTCTATGTTGTTTTGCAGGAAAAATCGGAAAACTACAAAAATGGTCAATTGAAGGCAAGACAAACATCTTGAAACTCCATCAGGAGTTTTCACTCCTGATTGGAAGGTTTTATTTTGATCACTTTATTCCAATCTCCAGGTTATTAAGATCCCATCCACCAAATATCAACAGAATAACTGTTCAAATTTGTAGGGCTTGAATAAATGCAAACTTAGGCTGGCTGTCAACTTTAATTTGTAGGGCTTGAATAAACGTAAAGCTAGGGTGTTTTTCAACTTGGGTTTGGTTTAGTGTATAGAGTTTACCCTAATGTTGACCATCAACTTTATTCGCGTAATATTGTGGAACCTGGTTTTGGAATTAAATTAACCAAATGTTTTAGTGAAGGTTCTTATTTTTTTTATTTTTTTTAGGTTTGAACCTTAAAAAAACTCTTATCATTATAATAAATTTACAACTACATATCACTTAAATGTTTATTCTAAAATAATTTCATAATATACCTAATGGTTCGTTGAATTATATACATAAAAATAATCTTTATATTCATCTATTTTAATTGTATGTATAGATGACAGATAATCTAAATGAGTATTTAGTTTAACATTATATGCACTAAAGTAATAAATATATTTGTAATTAATATATTTTATTTTTTAATAAGTTATGCGTGTTTTTTTTATATACATAAAATAATTGGCAACTACCTTTCCTTTTTGAATAATTGATCACAGGTCAAGTCACATTATTCTCAATAAAAACCACACACAAGTTATGCATGTTGTTAGGTCAATGAATATGTATCTATCATTTTATTAAAAATATTTTTTGTTTTCTTTTTTATCAAATAATGTTTTCAATCTTCCTCAAAATATGATGTTTGAAAAATTAGTTCTTTGACATCATTTTTATTAAGATATAAAGTCTCATTAGATCAATTGTCTTCTGATGTTTATATTTTACTAAGATGAAGATTAACACCATGATTGGCTAAATTATTTGATACCTAATTTCCTTCTCTATAAAAAACTTATTAGAAGAGATTACCTCCAATAATAGATGATGGGCATCAACAATAATATTATTCTCTACCTAATCCCCATATCCATTTTTTGATAGACTTAATGGTAATTTATAAATCCCCTTCAATTAAAATATATTTCCAATCTTTTTCAATTATAATTTTAATAACTATAATGAGTGTTGTAGCCTCTATATAAATCTAACTGAGGAGAATTTTTCCTTCATTATATTAAAAATACCGCCTCCATGGACTTTTCTCAGATTTCTTCTCGAAGTACCATTAAAATTAATTTAGATAAATACATTTTTTTAAGGTTTCTATTTTACCATAGATCAAAGCAGATCCTTCACATTAATATTATTGTCATAGATGACTCATTTTCATGTGTATTCAAATCCTATAACTAAGTGGATAGCACCTCTTTTTCCATACTTGAGACTTCTCATGACAAGCACCATATTTATAAATATTTTGCAAGAGTGGCAATAATATGATTACAAACTTGGGTATGACTAAGATTTATTTTAAAAATTTAATATTCCTTTCAAGTCATAAATATCCAATAAATAATGTTAGGACCAATCCTCCATTTGAAATAATTAATCTAACATTGCATCAACTCTTTCAATGTTAATTAATCTAACATTTGTAGTATATTCAAATTTGGATGACATCATATGAGAAATTTAATAAAATTTTAGTGATTCTCCAAAAATGAATCCTATTGGAAAGGTTTTTGTATTGGAGAATACAAAATATTGCATGATCCCTTGATATATGACGCAATTTAATCATGTATTTGAATACAAAGAAACATTACATTTAGAAATATATTTGGAGTAAAATGCTCACTTGGACACAGGTGGGAATTTTGATATGACAAAGATTATGATTGGTAATAAAAAAATATTCATAAAGGCTAAAACAATAAATTAATACAACTGACAAAGTGTGTTACCTTATCTGGTGAGAATTTCAAAGGATTGATGGCTAGACCATACTTTGTCCAATCCATATGTATGAGGTGCAATGCTTTCAAAATGAAACATTTCTCGTTTTCACATGAATTTGCACAACAAAGTATTTGGTATTTGAAACCAAGTTTTAAGTTTTTAAAGAATAGGTTGTGGGTTCGATTCACATAGGTAAAATTTAGAAAAAAAGGTAAATAAATAATTTAAGATATTTTTTAGGGGGTAGAAAAGAAAGTTATTTTAAAATTCCTATTGTTTGTAGAAAAATATTTTGAAAGATAGAATATAGTAATTGGTGCATTTTTAATGGATTTTTTTAGAAATAAAAAGTAAGAAATTGACATTTAGAAAAAGGAATATTTTGACAAGGAGACTAATAATTTTTTGCAAAATGGTGCTTTTTTTTGGTAGTGTCCAGCATATTATTTTTTCAAATATATTTGCTTCAAAAATAATTTTGTACACAAAAATCAAAATATGTGCTTTGCATAATTATAACATTTGGTATAACTGACACCTTTGACTTGCATTTACAGGTAATACTATCACATTAAGTATCTATGTCTAAAGCCTAGTAAAGCTTCCATATGACATCATCCCTAGTAAGGAGACATTCTTATGAAATTTTATTCCACTCCATTTTTACCACATTTGTTATTATCATTGGAAATAAATCCTAAAATTGAGAAAATCTAGGTAAATAAGGAAGGTGTGCCCACATATGAGAATTTCTATTTAAGTAGGTCATTGATAGGATGAATATTTTCAATACTCCCTTTGTACCATGCATCAATCTCTCTCATGTACCTTAAGGTTTATTTCATGTACGATCACATATTTAAAGAGGACTAGCCTTTTTCATGTACCAATGGGTATATCAAAAGGTTCAAAATATAGGATTGGTGGTATATATATAAAGGTACCATTTTGGAATATATAAGAAAATTTTGATGTGGCTATATAAAATATAGTTTTTATTGAATCACATTTACTAAACAGTCTAAATATTGCACCATGGAAGATAAAAACTAGAACAATACTAGTGGTAAAAAACTCTAGAATATGGTTACATGTGATGAAACTTATCTTGAGGAGACCGTAGCTAGGAAAAAGTATGATGAAGAAGATGAAAGAACACCTATGTTCATCACTTTTGGAGTGGTTTATGAAATACAACCACATATCAATAACATAGAAATATCAAAAGATGCATAGGATAAAATTTGCACAATATTTGAAGGAAGAAAAGAAGCCACAATCCTTCATCTATAATCTCAACTTCAAACGTTAAGGTTTTAATATGGTGAGAGTATCGAGCAATTTATTTGAAGAATTATAGACTTGAAGTTAAAGTTAAACACCATAGGAGAAAACATGGAAGATAAGCTCTTAGTCTCAATAGTACTTAAATATCTCCCTAAATCTTTTAGAACATTGGTGACATCTCTGCAAGCATCAAATAGAAGGTAATCATTTAAATAATCTGTAAACATTCTTCAACAATATGAAGTAGAAAATCAATTGATAGATGAGTTGTTCAATAATGCTCTTATCTCCACAAAGAAACCTTAAAAGGGTTCAAATGGTATTTTGACTTCATTTTTAGCACAAAAGGAACCTCAATGGAGGAGGAAATATTGTCATATTTATGAAAAAGGACATGAAACTAAATTTTGTAAATATAATACGATAAAGCATTTGAATCAATGTCATAGACCTCCTCAAAGGGAGCAATAGTTTCAACCACAACATCAACAAGGGTAATCTATACAAAGGCCACAATAACAAGGATAATATTAACAAATACCACAATAACAAGGGTATATTTGTTAATGTGAATCCAAGCTAGATTGTGAAGAAGACTATAAAATAGCACATACGCTCCTTATGGCCAAGGAAGTGACAAAAGCAATAAATAAAAGTGATAGTAAACAAACCAAGAAAAAAGGTAAAATTCAAAAGAACGTATCATCAAAATATAGTGAATATGAAGAGTTTTTAAAACTTAGGTTCTATTAATATTCAATTCTCAAAAATGTTGATGAAGGATACTTTGAAAATGGTGTGATAATATCTATTGGTGTAGTGAGAAGAATGTGAATGGATCTGTTCACCCTTGAAATCCTTGAGGTGAAATGTAGAAAGAAAATAGAAATAATTGAAAAGTTGAAGGACAAGCCTATGATGATAGTTGTTTGTTCTCACGCAAGTGAACTTCTTCAAAGGATAAATTTTAGTTGTGATATTAGTGATTTGTGGCTCATGATGGTATATGGTTGTGATGTAATATGGTTGAGCATGTTGAAGATAAAGTTATATATCTCCCAATGTGTTGGTGCAATGGTGAGCGTGAGGCCTCATTTTTTCTTAAGTGTAGATGAGGTTTTTTTATCCTTTTTTTGCTAACGTAAATGTACGCCTTCACCTTGGTTCACACAGTTCAATTTCCATGTTGATAATGATAGAGTCTATAAGCACGTTGATCAAGTTATGATGTTAAAGTAATAATTTTTTCCTTCTCCACCACCAATAATAAGATTGTGATGATCTCGGGATCAATTCTTCGTCGTTAGATCATTTCTCGATTTCCTTCTAGATTGAGTGGAGTGGTTTGCAATTCAATTTTCTATGTAATAAATTCTATTTAAATACTTATTTATTACAACACCTTGCCACAATTTTTATGATTGAGAGAATCTAAAATTTATTACCTCGACCTCCTCATTCTATCAGTTGGATTTCTTGGTGGAAGGAGGTGATTGTTCATACTACCTCTTTCATGTAGTATTTTGGCAAACATGTGGCACATGTCAAAAAGCATGCTCATCTAGCTGTTACAAAAGAGTATCAACAAAATTTATCTTTGCTATAAAATGATTCATACGACCAACAATTATAAGCTAGGGTTAAAGGTTTTCACCACCAGCTTATGCTCCATGAACAACATGAAGCTATGGGATCTTAGATTTGGGCTCATCTGCATTGGTTGAGGGTGGGTGATCACCCATCCAAAGCATTTTTTAAATATCTTCATCTAAGTAGACTAGAATCTATATCAAGGCTATTCAAGCGTCTCATGATAGGCTAACTTCTCTTCCTGATATCACATCGGACTTTGTGGATCATTATAAGCTTGTATTCCAAGCGCAACAAGATTCTCTGGAATGTCAAATAATCCAACACTGTCTTGATGTTTTTTTTTCTAACATGGTGGAATTGGTAGCCGCCACAAATCCGGGTAGGTTGTCTAGCTTTTATGGCCGCCATAGTATTCTATGTTGTCCGCCCCAAAATACACCACAAAAATCTTCATGCAGTCCGCCCCTATAACCGCCATTCCACAATCATTTTAAACCTTTTACGCCACTGAAAGCACAAAGAAAGGGAAAAGCGTTCAGTCCGATGAGGCCTGAGATTTGAACCTTGGACCTCCACCCCGCTTATGGGATAAAATGTCTTGATGTTTTTCCTACTAAGTTATCTACTTATAGTAGGCATCTATGTGAGGCTCCTATTTCACTTGCTAATATTCATAATTATCTTATGACTATGTCGAATAATAAGTTCCCTAGTCTTGATGGCTTTCCCTATGAGTTTGTAAATCCACTTTGAAGTTTACTAGGCCTGATCTACTCGATGTCTATAATGAAGTGTTACACAACAACTTTTTGGTAGTATTATCAATTGTAGAAACATTAAGTTCATTTCCAAAGTGGGTAATCTTGAGCTTTCCACCAGTTGGAGATCTATTACTCTACTTAGTGTTTCTTATAAGATCTTGTCCAATGATTTAGCTCTTTATATTTGGAATATTGTGATTATTAGACCAGAGCAGGCAAGTTTCACTAAAGGGTATTATATCTTGGAAAATCTTAATGTTATCTAGGAAGGTTTAGAATGGGCACGTGTCTCTGGAAAAAAGTCACTTTTCTTTAAGATCAACTTTGATAAAGCTTATGATCGTATTAAGTGGTCTTTTATTCTTAACCATTCTCAAAGTTGTTGGGTTTGGAACCTTTTTTATTAAGGTCATCAATATGTTGTTTGTGGATGCTTTGATCTATCTTACTATTAATGGGCATAAGTTAGAAGATTTTGGTTCTTTTGTTCTATTCAACAGGGCTATCCTTTGGCCCCCTCGCTTTACATCCTCATGACTAAAGATTTTGGTTATCTTCTTGTCAGTCAAGCAGCTAAGAGGTTGATCAAAGATTTTTTTTTTTATATGTCCACTAAGATTATTAATGGGTATTTTGTGAATGATTCTTTTCTCACTATTAGTGAGGATGATTTTTATGTTTTAACTACTTTGGCTTGTCTAGACACTTTTTATAACACATCTAGTTCCAACATCCAATTGTCTAAATCTCTTTGTTTCTGCCTTTCTTCTTCTGCTTTGCCTGCTTGGCTTAGACATTTCTCGTGGCATTGGCTTTAGAGGGATGAGAATTTTAAGTTATTAGGAATTCCTTTTGATTTTGAATGTTCGCTTCAAACACCGGTAATATGTTATTGATATAATTAAAAAGAAGATTTCTTATTGACCTCGCATACCCTTTCTCTTGCTATAAATTTTATGTTTACACTAAGATTGTTTACACTAAGATTCTTGTTGCCACCCATGTTTACTATTCCTCTTATTGGGCCCTTTCTATGAATTTTTATAATAAGTTGTCTAGAGCCCTTAGGGATTTTATTTAGGCCAAGGGGAAGAATTTGAATGGTTTTCAATGGGTTGCTTGGGATATTTGTTGCATGCCTACCGATAAGGGTAGGGTGGATATCATTGACATCTATAGGCAAAGCATTTCTTTCTGTCCTAATTGGGTGGTTAAATCTATTGAAGACCCTAAAACTTGGAAGATTTTAATTCACCATTGTATCTCTTTAGGATTATCTTATGGGCATAAAGCTTGGAGTAATATTGGCCTTCACACTCTTATCACCACTTCTTATTTGGTTAAGATTCATGGTTCCTTTGTTGTTAAAAGTATCTGGTAGGCTTTTGAGGTGGTGAAACCTCATCTTCACTAGATTGGTGATGGTTTTCATTCAATTCTTAGAATATCTGGTGGTCTCCTATTTTGTATAACTCTTCAATACTTCTTACTTATATTCTAGGGGTCAAATATTTGAGGCTATTTCACAAAGACATTTGCTTTATTAAATATTTAGTGCATTCTTAGGATTGGATTCCTTAGCCCGACCTCAAGCATAAATTTAATCTTAAAAACTGAGATCTTCCTCCTATTCTTAAGATTTTGGAGCTTATGCCTGATTTCATGCTGCATAATATCGACCTTCAATCCTCGAGTTTCTCGTGGAGGGATTGGCATTGGAAACTATATACTCCTTTCAAGAACTACTTTTCTTCCTTGCTTTATCAACTTCTTAGTCCTTTTTCCTTTGGTATTGATAAGCTTAATGAGATATGGTAGACACACTCTACCTCCTACTTAGATTGCTCCTTTGAACCGTATCTAGCATTCTAATATTGAATCTAAGATCACATTTTTTCTCTGGTCTCTTATTTATCGAGGTCTTCCTATGGAAGAGAGGCTTAGTAGAGTTTGTATTCCTAATACTAAGTGTCCTATTTGAGGTCATTTTGAAACATTTAAGCATTTTTTTTGGTTTCTCTCTTGTGCTCAGTCTTCCTAGGCTTAGATTCACTTATTTGTTGCATGCCTACCGATAAGGGTAGGGTGGATATCATTGACATCTATAGGTAAAGCATTTCTTTGTGTCCTAAGTGGATGGTTAAATCTATTGAAGGCCCTAAAAATTGGAAGATTTTAATTCACCATTGTATCTCTTTAGGATTATCTTAAGGGCATAAAGCTTGGAGTAATATTGGCCTTCACACTCTTATCATCACTTCTGCTTTGGTTAAGATTCATGGTTCCTTTGTTGTTAAAAGTATCTGGTAGGCTTTTGAGGTGGTGAAACCTCATCTTCACTAGATTGGTGATGGTTTTCATTCAATTCTTAGAATATCTGGTGGTCTCCTATTTTGTATAACTCTTAAATACTTCTTTCATATATTCTAGAGGTTAAATATTTGAGGCTATTTCACAAAGACATTTGCTTTATTAAATATTTAGTGCATTCTTAGGATTGGATTCATTAGCCCGACCTCAAGCATAAATTTAATCTTAAAAATTGAGATCTTCCTCCTATTCTTAAGATCTTGGAGCTTATGCTTGATGTCATGCTGCATAATCTCTGATGTTCACATAATGACACTGAGAGGGGGGGTGAATCAAAGGTAGTTATTTAATTTTGAAACAACAGCATTCAAAGACTGAAGCACATAAAACTTATAAAACTAGAAGAACAAAATGAGAGCACACCACAACACACAATATAACGAGGTTCACCAATTTGGCTACTCCTCAAAAATTAATCGCTTGGACTTCAATCCAAATCCAGCTCCTTGCAAAATTTCAATTTTACAACTTCTTTACCAACATCCACTAGAATGAGCACCAACCCCTGTAATTTTCTATTGCAACAGATGGAGCACCAACCCCTAGTACCAAGCACCAACTTGGACTACAATTCTGATAAATTAGAATGACATAAAAGTGTCTTTACTTCATGCATAACCCTGACTGGTCTGTAATTAATCCAACTCTGCACACTCTCACGGCTCTGCTTAATTTTCTTATTCAAACCCTCTTTTCAAAGCAATATTTCTCTTCGCAACAACTTTTCTCTAACAATAGCACCATCTTCTCTCGTACGACTATTCTTTTATAACCTTTCAATCCCGCATGCACCGAATCACATACTTCCGACTGTTCGAATCCATGCAATACGGCCGTTTGATTACATGCACTACGACTATTCTAACCCCCCCAATACGGCGGTTTGATTCCCTTAGCTATTTTTGAACCCCGGATATTCAGTTGTTCGAATACTTCAAATACGGCCATTCGAATATCGTTTCTATTCGCATATCCGACTATTTGAATTTTGCAAATATGTCTTTTCTAATGTTTCTTCAATCCCGCATATTTGTCTCGTTCAAATACTTCAAATACAAGCAGTCAATGCTTTTAATCCTGCCTATACCATTCTTCGAATGCTTTTCAATCATGCAAATTCAACAGCTTCAGTGCATGTTCGACACCTATCAATTTGTAACTGCTGATCTGACATTAGTTACTTTTTACGTAACTGGCTGCATGATTTTCCTGTCTCGCTTTTTCTGACACTGTGTCACCATACATGCTTTTTTGGCTTTTACCCACCAAACTGTTACCTATCGCGATATCGTGACACTTTCATAGCCGTACCATTCATGCCCTTGCTATCGTGGAAATCACGACCATTTTGGCTCTTGAAAGCTTTCCCTGCATCTTGTCGCGATATCACGACACTTTCAACTTATGCTGACGTCACCCTAAAGGTTGTCACGAAATCATGACGTTTTCGGCTTCTAGTGGCTTTTCTTTCATCCTGTCACGAAATCGTGACACTTTTCAACTTTGCTGACGTCATCATCCTTCTTGTCACAAATTGCGACGTTTCCACTTCTTGTTGATATCATCATCCCTGCTTGTCACGAAATCATGACACTTTCGGCTTCTGTACACTCTTCTTTGCCAGTAGCAGCGAAAAAGGAACATGTCGCGAAATCGTGACACTTTGCTCTTCCGTACAACTCTCCTTGCCAACTCCAAAGAAAATGGAACATGTCGCGAAATCGTGACACTATGCTTCATGCAATGGCAAAATTTTTACATCTTTGTGCCTTGTGTTTTCACCTTGCCTCTTTTCATGAAATTTTGACTTGTAATATCATTGCTGCATCTTTCAGCTCTACACTTTTTGACTAGTAGCGAAATCGCTACTCCTTAGTTTGCCTTTGTTTCAACATGTAGCGCCATCACTACAACTTAGTTTCTCTTTAGTTTCAACATGTAGAGTAATCGCTACACCTTCTTGTGAATTTTTACTTGTGTCTAAATCGCCGCATTCCCGCCCTTTTCTTAACTTCCGATTTGTAGCGAAATCGCTACACCTTTGTTTCCATACATTTCCAACTGTGCTTTTGAAATGCAAAACTTTAACATGCATGGAAATCGCTACCCTCTTCATCGTAAGCTCCTTTCCTCCATTTATGTCATGAAATAGTGACACATTTTCTCTCTCCTCTTGAAAACTCGACATGTCGTGACATTGCGACATTTTGGCATGTATTTTCTCTCCTCGTTTTTTCCCGCGTCGCGAAATCGCGACATCATTTTCTCTCTCCCGAGCTTAAACTTGACATGTCGCGATATCGCGACATTTTGGCTTGCATTTTCTCTTTCCTATTTTTTGTCGCTGAAATGGTGAGGAAAATACATGTCACATATCACAACGCTTTTCTTCCTTGTCTCTTTCCCGCCAATTTCTGAACTGGGTCACCTCGTTTTGCATAAAACTTTTTGCACTTGATTCGATCGACTCCGAATCGCATCAATCGGATCAATCTCGTCCATGTTGACAACAATGACAATACTTTCTCAAATTCTTTTGCTGCACCTTGCTCAACAATCTCCCCTTTTGAATTGTTGGCAACACACAAAGAACCTTGCTCAACTTCTTCTCCCCCTTTGCCAATAATACCAAAGGGTCATCTGTGTAGAATCCCCCCGAGTTCTCCTCGTACACCATTTCTCACAGAAAATATTGTTATAGTTAGCAAAAATCATAAACATAAGCAAAAACTATAAGTATAGGGCATGCATGCATCCATTGAGAATGTGATCCCTAATGATAGTCAGTTCTTGGGAATTGTGACCACTCCCAACTTATTCCTAAGGTACTCAAAAACATCCTTGGGCAATGGTTTTGTGAATATATCAGCTATTTGCTCCGTAGTTGGAACAAAATCCAACTTGACTTCTCCTTCCGGAACTTTATCCTTCAAAAAATGATATCGGATTGTAATGTGTTTGATTCTTGAATGCATAATCGGATTCTTGGATATGTTGATAGCACTAGTGTTATCACATTTTATTGATATTGGCTCTCTGAAGTGGATATCAAGATCTTTCAAAGTTTGTCTCATCCATAATATCCCGTGTACGCTGAGTTGTGGCCGCAATGTATTCTCATTTCCGTAGTGGATAGAGAAACCGATTCTGTTTCTTGTTGTGCCATGCTACCACCCTGTCTCCAAGATAAAATGCTCCTCCACTTGTACTCTTCCGGTCATCAATGCACCCCTGCCAATCCGCATCGAATATGTAATCAAAGTGAAGTCTTTGCCTTTTGGGTACCACAACCCATAATCCATGGTACCTTTGAGGTACCCGAAGATCCTTTTTACAACCGTGACATGAGTTTCTTTGGGACTTGCCCGAAATCCAGCAACCATGCATACCGCCCGTAGTATATCCGGGTCTAGTAGCCGTTAAATACAAGCAGGCTTCCAATCAGACCTACACATTATTTGATCCACATCCTGAGATTTATCATCCTTGCTCAACTTGCAACCATGCTCATGGGAGTGCTTGACTATTTATTGTCCTTCCATTGTGAACTTTTTCAGCATTTTTTTTACATATTTAACTTGAGAAATAAAAATGCCTTTTTAATTTTGATTGACCCGTTAAACCCAAGAAATAAGAAAGTTCACCAATCATTGACATCTCAAATTCTTTTTTCATTTTAATTGATATGTCTTTGATAAGTATTCATCCATGTCGCCGCTAAATATTATGTCATCTACATAAACAACAAGAACAATAAGATGACCCTTCTCTCGTTTTGACATATAAGTTGTTATCCACCAAACCTTTCTTAAACCCTTGTTTAATTAGATAATTATCCAAATGTCTTGCATACCATGCTCTCGGGTGCCTGCTTTAACCATATAAAGATTTCTTTAACCTCGCAAACAAAACTTGATTTGTCACCAAGTTGGAAGCCATCCCAGTTGTTCAATGTAAACCTCTTCTTCTATTTTCCATTCAAAAATGCTGATTTTCATCCATTTGATATACTTTGAAGTTTTTATAAACTAATAATGCTGAAACATCTCTTGATTGCCTCTAGTCCTGCCACTGATGCAAAAGTTTCTTCAAAAATCAATGCCTTCAACCCGAGCATAGCCTTTACATACCAATCTTGCCTTATTTCCACAACCCCATCTTCATTCAATTTATTTCTAAAACCCATTTAGTGCCAATTATGTTTTTATTTGTTGGTCTAGGTACTAATTCCGTATTGTTTTTCTCTTTACCGATCTAGTTCTTCATTGACCCAGCCTTCATCCAACTTTCACTGCTTGCTTCAAAGTAATTCTTCAGGTTCAATACTAGATAACAAGAGAATAGTTCCTCACCGTTGTTCTTCTTGTCTGAATACCATCTATGGGATCCCAATAATTTGTTCACTTCGGATGATTTTTCTACCATTGGTCTCTATTAAATTTCTTGTTTTCTTCTTCTTAGATTCAGCCCACCATCTCGATCAATTTTTTGATTCCTCCTCTCTTCTTTTTCGTCATCACCTTCAATGACTTCTTCATACATAAGGTAGTTTTCTCGATAAGTAGTTTCTGTTCTCTACCTTCATCAACTTTCACATCAAAGCACTTTCAACAATTTTATCCAACCTCTTGTTGTAACATGTGTATGCCTTGCTTTTGTTGAGTAACCAGAAAGATACCTTCATCACTCCATCTTCAAATTTAACAGGTTATCTTTAGTCTGCTTTTATGTAGCACTTGTCGCCAAATACTTTGAAATGTCTTGTTGTTGCCTTTCTTCGCTAAACCACAACTCATAAGCTATTTTGCTTTCATGTGGTCTCAAAGATGCATCTCACTGCTTTGAATGTAAACTGCGTATGAACTACCACTCCTTTTCCAAAATCACGCCTATTTTGTTTTCTGCTAGCATTTTCCTTGCCATTTCGCGCACCGTTCTATTCTTCTAGCCTTACAACACCATTCCCATCACGAGGTGTCCTAGCTTCTCAAACCGTCTTCCTTATCCCATGTTTTTGACAAGATTCTACAAATTCTTCGAAGATAAACTCTCCTCCCCGTCCGATCTTTAGGCATTTAATTCTTTTCCCCGATTGATTCTCAACAAGATTTTTGAAGGTTTTAAACATCTCAAAGGCTTCGACTTGAGTTTCAGAAATAGTACCCATGTCATTCTTGAGTAGTCATCTATACACAGAATAAAAATATTTGTGTCCATTTATGCTTTCAGCTTTCATGGGTCCACATAGATCG